>JAODUP010000120.1:605000-940000 GCA_025642065.1 Paralvinella palmiformis
ATATGGCCGTAAAACATCAACCATCATCATCTTATTAGTGTGCGAGATAAAACCAGGAACATCCGTGCGACGTATTACTGGATGAGGGATGACTGCAATAATATGGAAACATAAATATATCCGTGTTAAAAACTATACAAAATTATTATAAATAGAAATAAAAATATGAGGGTTAATTTTTCATGGCAAACAAACGCAAAACATCATAATGAAGATATTGTTTATAACGTGTCTGCACAAGATTGGCGATAATACGATAATAATATAGATTTAATAAAGCGCCATTAATATCAGGAGCTTACTCAAAGTCGCCGTACAGTGAAATAAGAAACAATCTAACGTACCACAGCAGAACCTAGACACATATGACACCGCTTCTCGATCGGTTGAACTCTTTCAGGTCAAGAATATAGTTCCATCTAATTAAAATTTAGCGCAATAAAAACCGTAGTTTGGCTATTGTGAAGTAGTTCCTTGTAATCAAGTTTTCCTTGTAACCAAATTCCTCATATACAGTACCTTCTACTGAAATATCCATGAAAACTCTGGAAACGATGGGTAGTAATACAGTTTAGCTTTTTATTGCATAAACCTTTGTTTTAGATAATAATTTTAAACATTAGACGCCTACATTTTGACCAATTTTTATTGACTGTAGAAGTGAACAAAATTCTCACCGCATAAAAAACAAAAAGCCAACCACTCGTAAAAGAAACAACGTGGACCTATAACACGAGATGCTGATTATTTCTCATTGATATACTTGTGTATTGGCCAAATTTCTTGGCTTTTCCATAGGGCGACTCCGTGGTCTAGCGATGGCGTGTTTGACCACAGATCACTACCAACCGTGTTCGAATCTCGGCGTGGGCCTATCCGAAGGTTGTTTCGTCTTTGAATTCGTCTCATTACCGTTGCAGGTCGCTGGCCCATTTAGCCTACCTTGTGCACAAAAGTGGCCGTAAAACATCAATCATCATCATCATCATGTTCTCTCATTATGGATTGCTCTTTAAAGACCTCACCGAAGAAGTTCAACATTCTGTACTTGATTTTAGTAATTACCTTGGTCATACTGAAGGCTTCAAAAAAGTCCTGCGCTGTAAACCCTTTTTTTAAAGACCTGTAATCTGCAGCCTCACAGAGAGTCTGGCTGTTTGAGCTCATTCACGTTTATCAATACGGATACAGTGCCGTCCGTACAAGACAACATACAGTCAGAAGTATGACGATTTTACAAGTGAATAGAATCCAAATCGTGGCAAAGTATTTCTAGATTCGATGCATAGCACATCTGGATTAGGCATACGATGGCACTTCTTAAAATTCTACCACAGACTGCTTGGGATGACATCTATTTGGCAGTTTACTCATGTCTAAACATAGTTTTCAGGTGTATTGTAAATGCTGTCAAACAGTCACCGGTGGACTTTAAATCATTCTCATGACAACAGAGTTTATTGATAGTCAAACAATACAGTTTTACAATAATAAATTTTTGTTATACCATCTTAATTGTCAGTGTAAAAATAAAACCTTTTTATGATTGTGATAAATATTTTTTAAGTTTATATGACATATTACAAATTTCACAATGTCAACTTTTCTTTTAATTACACAGGCGTAGTAGGTACGGACAATATAGAATATCATAACGGTAAACCATTTATCTCAAATTCTTGAAATGTTTTAGTGCTTAATAATGAGTGTGTGTATGTGTGAGTGTGCATGAACCAAACAAACACAAATTCAGACAATAATAAAAGGTTAATTTTTATTGATGTGAAAGGTGGATACGTTTAATTAAAATATTATCATAACGTTTTATATAAAGAATATAATCAAATATCGATTATGGTTTAATACAACTAAAGGTATCACAAAAAGTAGATAATTAATGAATAATAAATTATTAAATAATGGATAATAAAGGTTTATAATTTATAAACAGCTGTTGTGAAGAAAAACATATCAGTTAGGAGACATCAATAAATATAACTTGTTAAATAGTTAACTGGAACATTCTCACAATTGCCATGCTCTGATTTCATCATGTTAATCTCAGACCCTGTCACTGAGGGTTATTTGCTTTATGACCTTTGGTTATATAGCAACTTAAGGAATGGTGAGACATTATTCGTCTCGGCATGAAAAGTCACTGTTCTGGATTCAGGTCCTATGATGAATGAATTGTCCAGAGATTGTTCTCTGTGCCAGTTTCAATGAGTTTGGTTTTATTAACGAGGTAAAACAGTTTTATTTAAGTAATGTTTGTAGAGCTTTGATGATGACACACTTGGAGGTTGTGTTATATCGTCATCTGGAGAATCTAGAACAGATAAGATGTTTAATTGATTAATAATTAATATATAATGATATGGCCATTGTTTATGAATACTTTTCTAAGGGAAATTTTCCTTCCAAAAATTAGGGCCGGTTTTTCAGGACAAAAATTAAATGTATCCCTGAAAACATAGGGTCGATGGAAAAAGTTCTAGTTTCTGAAAGATTTGCAAGATTCGGTACTCGACCATTTACAAATGCCCCACAACACGTATTCTGGATTATTCTGGTTTTATATTTTATTTCTACATTGATATTCAAATACCGTTTGACAATGATATCCACCAGCGTTCTTTCTCAATGATTGTCTGGCACACGACAATGATTTTTATAACATGTTCTTACTTTAGTCGGGATTTCATAATCTCTCCAATAGTTTAGCTTTTTTATGAGACTTTATTATAATTTTATTTTGATCGTGAATCATCAGAAAAAAGTAAACAATAGACATGTCACTTTGAGCCTAATTGAAGATGGTGATAAGTCGGTTCCACTTCAAAATTATTTCACTTACTTCTGCAGTAAATCGGTCTTGAAGCCTAGAAATCTTGTAAATTTAGACTAATTATAACTTCCCACTCACTGTACACATTCTTTTATCGGCACTAGCCTTATCACGACGATATATTCTATTATGATTTTAATTAGATCTCCATAAAATTCGAACTACTTGTTTTTCTTTAATGATGGGGACTTATAATTAGTTTAAATTTATAAGATTTCTATCCTTGAAGACCGATTTACTGTAGAAATAACTGAAATAATTTCGAAGTGGAACTGACCCGTCACCATCTTGGTAACCTAATTCGCTTCCAGTATTTAGGGGGGTCGGGTCAAAAATAATAATAAAAAAAGTAAATTTTATTTCCCAGTGGTGCGTTTTAGCTGTGATCGGTTGGTTTGTAAACAAGTATTCAAAAAACAATGGCCTAAAATGCTAAAATCTCTTGCGCCATATTATGAACAGATGTAAAACAGATTTGGACAGAATACCTCATCCAGCGTCATCTCTACCTTTTCCTGGCTGCCAGATGTTTTGCGAACTTTATCAAAGGCTTCTGAAATAACAAATACTGGAATTAAAACAATTCACTTAAAGTATTTAAAAGTGTTACGTATGAAATATTTTATACATGAAGGATGGCAGCAGCTAAAACTATGTTGGAAGTATAGTGGATGAAGCCACACACAATGTAGTATCATAAACATGTTAAAGAGAAACAATTTGAAGGAAAGACAATGGATGTCTATATAATAAATAAATAAAATATTGATGCTGTACAAGATAGGATCAGTGGGGGGGGGGGTATAGGTGTGTTCTCCACTTACCTGATGTACTGTTTATTTTTGTTGCTATTAATAGGAACTCGTCCATGTTCAGTTCTTCAGATTTGCCGCAGTATCTCGTGGCTACTTTGGCTAATGTTTTCTTGTTCATGATGACACCTAGAGAAAGCAGTATTTAATTACCGGGGTAATAGATAAATCGCAGATCATCTGCAATTTTATTAACCCTTCTTTCGGCTTACAGACAGCACTTCATTTAGAATTTTACTGATTTTAAAGGACTAAATATAGTCATTGTTTTTATTTTGAAAAGTGTACACTTGCTCACAACATTATTGGAGTCTTCTAGCATGATTAAGAAAACTGATGACTCAAAATCATGGTTTATAAATGTCTATGATTGGTGACTTTATGTGAGTGAATGAGTCAGTAAGCATAGTTACTGATATGTGGACGTTATTTAGTGTTATCTAATTTTAGTAAGCTTTCATCAGACAGGAAGATGCACGGAGCACTAAACTGTAGACATGGGGTTAATTCCAAAATTGCTTAATTTCGAATTGGAATTCAAGTTTGCTAAACGCAAATTTAATCCACAAATTAATTCACCATTTAATTTTTTAATTCAGAAATATTTCTTCCATGACAATCCTACTTGGAATAGAAACTATTCAGAGTAGATATTCCAAGAAGATACTCGGAGTAGGTACTCGGAGTACCTACTCCAATCAGTGATTAGAGTAGGTAAAATGGAATTGCACTTGGTAAAAAATGGAATTGCACTTGATAAATTTGATGTGGAATTGGAATTAACCAAATGGAATTGAGTGGAATTGAAATTGACAAAATGGACTGAACTCCATCCCTGTCTGCTAAACTGTGAATCAATGGTGGGATACTTGTCTGAAAGTGGCCATTGTTTACTGTTTGTGGTATATCTATATTTGTTTGGTGTTTGTTCTCTCATCTCACCTATAGACTTCAGTGCTCTGCGCAGTTCTCGGATGCTGAGAGCACCCGAGCCATCTTGATCAAATTCATCAAATGTTCTCTAAAATAAATGCACACATTTTGTTACAATGATGTACATTGATACAGCAATATAATGAACGTTAATCAACTTTTTCATTTCTCCTCATGTCACTTTCAACAAAATAGCACCATTGTGGTGCTAAACAAAATCAACAGATGGCAGCATCTAAAGGTGTACTTATGTCAGGCATGAGAGTGGCCTTTGGAGAAGAGAAAAAAAAACACCCTGAAAAGCAGGAAAAGAAATCACAGAAGATACTGAGCCACAAGCAATGGGGGTGCTGTAAGGCCCCCCCCCCCCCATCTGGGTTTGTGCAGTTTTAGGACAATCTTGAGTGGAGATAAAAAATGTCTTCTGCAACAGACATTTTCTTCAAATTACCAACTCCCCATTACCAAAAAAACACAAAAAACAACGTTACTTTCAGCTCTGGAAAAACCGGAAAATATGTTATTGATAATATTTCTGTCAGCCATATGTTAAGCTTGTTTCCATTTCCACCAACCTTAATAAAGAACCCATCTCTATCAACCATCTTTTTGTTTTATGGCAATTACTAGCATTAAAATATATTTTGTGGTTAAGAATCAGCTGAAGCGGTTTTGATAATTATAATAATAACATAATAATAATAACAACATAGTAATAATAATTATAACAATAAGAAAACATTTATTACACTGTCACATATTATAATAATTAATTGATTGGCAATAAATCAAATGAAAGTATTTAGGAAAAGCATGCACTTACTTATGTACACACACACACACACACACACACAGACACACACACAATTAACATAATGCTTTCCGAGTTATGAGTGATTAATTCACTTCTAGCTACTCTGTTACGTTACTTGATATTGTTGGATGAGGCGCCAGATCTTTTCAACAGCAGGTTTAGGCAAGGTGCCTCTACGATCACCCTGTGATTAAACAGTAAAGGAAAAGTTAGACACGGATCCAGAAAGAGTTATCCTCAGTTACAGACAGACTGAAATGCTGCGTGTTAATGATCACGATGATTCAACTCGATGCTATTTCTAATCTATCAACAATTATCAGGTAAAATGACAAATAACCTCAAATAAAAGTGTGAAATAAATATTGTAATTGTTTTTATTTATAGTTTGATGTCTGAGAACTAAGAAATAACAAAAACAAAGTAGATGAATTGATGGCATTCCGGATAGATTCAGGTTTATTATAGGAGGTAGATGATTGATGGGATGGTGGGCGGATGTTATATATTTCATCATTACACATCGTTATTGATAAGGTCGATGGATCTTCCCAATTCCCAACCACATACCAACCTATATGACATTTTGTTGTGGCCATGTAAATCATATACTGATTTATTTAACACTGTTATTTTCTTTTATTTGTATATATGTCACAGTTAATCTGTATAATCCAGTAATATGTATATTACCTGAAATTTTCAGGTAATACGTCTGTTGCTAACTGAGATCTAATACAGATTACCTGAATATTTCAGGTAATACACATATTACCTGATTATACAGATTAACTGTAACCTATATACATGTAAATGATTTAGACCTAAAATATACATTTCACTATTATTACTAATAATAATAACAACAACTTCAGAAGGCTCATAAAATATCATCAGTGTTGGCAAAGTAAGTATTTTCCCATAATATTTTAAAGAAAACCAAATTAATAAGATTATTTAGATATTAATAAATACATCTATAAATCAATAATCACAATAGGAAAATCTACACAAAGGATACGGTGACTGATTTGATGAGAACGCGACAGGTCTCTTTACTGAAAGCTTCATCACCTTCTGAAAATAAAACATCCCCACAGAAAATATTAATAAACTTTAGATTAATAGCCTCCAAAACAGATGTTTTAAACTTATGTGACTATTAAACTGTGATGATATTGTCCAAGATATGACTTCGCCTCATTATCTTTGGAGGTCGCTCGGCCCATTTAGCCTACCATGTGCACAAAAGTGGCCGTAAAACACCAATCATTATCTTCATCCAAAACAGATGTGATGAAATAATATTCTGAGAAATAAAGCAATGATCCTAATAATTGATAAATGTTTAGGGGTTAACTCAGAACATCGATGTTGGATATCAGATGAAATGACTTTCGTTTGGAGGGTGAAAGGGGGTCGGAGACAGTTTTGTCTCATTGGACATTGCTTTTTTTGCTTCGTTCATTCACGCCTCCCTGTTTGCAGACAGAGAAAATGATTGCATCATGACTTTCCTGTCTATGTATTTCTCGCCTGAAATATATGCACTAATTAAAAGTTTTTACTAGGTCATGTGACACCAGTGAAAAAATGGTGACACCAGTGAAGCATTTTTGTCAACGAACAATCTTTGAGACCAGATGAAAGTAATTTCATCGGTGTTTGGACACTGATGTTCTGAGATGACCCATTATGATTTACTTTATGGGGATTTTACCTTTTTTGATTCCATCATTTAATAGCTTACAGAGTTCTCTTGCATCAATGACTTCATCATCTCCGGCGTGTTTATCATACAAGACTTCAAACTCGGTGGAATTCTCTGAAGGCTACACGGATGTCAACGAGAACAACTTTTGTATTTGTGCTCATTTTAGATTGTGTAAAACTTTGAATTGATTGTTTTTTATTAGATTGCTAGAAATATGTTTTGGTTGAGAGATAAATTGTGTACAACGTAAACTGGGAAGATAATTACCTGCAGTTGACCACTCGGGGCATCTACCTCCCTGTAACACAACATTATAATGTAATATGTACTTCTATTTTGAAATACTTGGGTAGGTGTATGTCTGTAAATGTACACACAGACACACACACACACACACACACAGAATTCATGCCAAGATGGAAAATCATATATTTTTGCTCCTCACTAACATATATTATTACCATCATTATTTATTATGATACACTTTACCCTGAATCAGTGGGTGTTTCAAATGCTAGCCTCAGTAGAAATTCTCCCTGAATATTTGGTTCATATGTACACGGTATGATACAGTAGGTACCGGGACGTAGCTTATAACGTCGGCTTCTTTCTCTCAGATACTCAAAGTCATATACAGGATCTTTGATTTGGAGTACAGATTCTGCTGCATGAAAGCCATCCAACTCTTGAGGCTCAGTACCCTTATACTGTAAAAACATCAAACAGTTGTTGTTACTCGATGTAAATGTTACGGCAACATTATCAAACAAGGGATTTCACAAATTCTCTGACCATTTTAGGGATTTTGGGAAAACCTTGGTTTCACAATCACACACACACACACACACACACTATATATATATATATATATATATATGATGATTGATGTTTTATGGCCACTTGGTAGGCTAAATGGGCTGAACAACCTGCAAAGGTAATGAAGCAAAGTCAAAGATGAAATACCATTCAGATATGCCCACACCGAGATTCAAACTTTGGTGGTAGTGATCTGTGGTAACAACGTGATGTACACTTATAATATGTCTATATATTTTACAATGGGACAAAATTTACTTTGGTCAAGTTCTAACCCATTTTGTGATCATATCTCCTGATTAACCCACTTAAGTGTTAAACCGAAATCATAGCCACCTTGAACACATCAAAGCCTATAGGTGATTCAGTATCATCACTCTTCTCAACAGTCTTCCTGACTCTGGTATATTTCTGCATCAGCGACACAACCAGGGTACACTTGTCATTATCATCATCATCGGAATCACGCAGGCATACAAAGTACTGCGGGTTCATCCAGTACGTATCTAGCCAAAAATACATAATTACTGGTTAATACCTATCTGAAATGTATGAAGTAAATGTGCATGTGTGTGCATGTGTCTGTGTGAACAGCAGTAGATGGGATCAAATATTAAAGATTATTATTTCTGATATGACACATTAATATATATTTCAGGTTCTGTCATTAATATTTTGCTAGCTATATAATATATCAGTTACAGGGAGCATTTATTGTCTAGAACTACCATAATAAGCTCCCAAGGTGGCCCTAAAATAATTGCAGTCAGGCATAATAGATGTGCAAATATGAACAGAATCGTGCAGTGTTCACTAAAATACCAGTAATGTGCAATATTTTACAGTAATTAAATAAATAAAACCAAACCTATGATATAAGAAAAGAATAGTTCGCTAACCATGATGTAGAAGACAACCCCCAGCTGTCGCTCCTTTAGTCCACATTCCATGATAATCAGCATGACTCCATAATGATTCACCCTAAAACGATATACGATGTATCATCAGAACAAAAACAAAGGAGCATTAATAGATATATTATTATAATATATAAACTGTGCAATTTTGTGAGGGTTATAGCCATGTGCATGTATAGGTCTACGTATATATAGATATGCGAGGGTGTAGGGCATTTTATATTTAGATTGATGTATGCATAGTTTTATTTATGTATAGATTTATGGAGTTAGAGGCCTCAAAGGATGTTTAGAGATGTTGCTGTTCTGAGCCAGTGCCACTATATGTGTATCCTAAAACATACTGACACAATATAGATTATGAGAAAATGAGACATAGCTGCTATTTGAAAGTTTGAGAATTATTTATATGAAAATGTATGCACCGATTATTGAGAAAATTTTAAATATAATGAAAAGTGATAATCTCAAACGACTTCTGAAATTTTACGTTAGGCACCAGAACTGGCCTAAGGCAAATATTTATTCTGATATAGTTGACAGTCCGTTGCAGTCATATAATTAATTAGCTGCATAGATTATTAATATTTATTGCTACAGCTTTGTATATACTATAATATGAAATAACTTAATCAATATTAAATTATAATTAGTTAAATAATCAAGATTTCTCTTTTAAGAACAAAATTAGCCCAGAAACATTGAGTCACCTAAACATTGACAGATAACTAACTGAATATTTTACATTTGTATATCAATACTGTCATCTTCCTATTATAATTTTTCCATATCCCATTATGGGATCGTTTAGGAGAATAATGGTGTCAAGATTAAAAATATGTTATGAAGAGGAGAAAATGAAATAAAACGTGAATGTATACTTACAGAAAAACCATGTACAGCATCAGGAGTTAAGTGACACATGTTTAGAATGTCATAATTGGCAAGAAAATCATCGAATGACATCCTGTAAATCATCAAATACATACTCGTATTGATAAATAATATTTAATTGATAGGTTTATAATCAGATTAAGTAAATTTGAATATTAACTGATTTATGACATAAATGATTAATTTCTAATGATACTAATCTTAGTATTCCAAACCATATGCACGCACACACACATGCATAAAAAGAAGGTATGTTGTTATTACCAGAATTCACCTTCATCTTCAGTAACCAAACTAAGTTTTGTTCTTTTCTCTGGTGTCACATTATTCCATTCTGAAGAACTAATTACACGACAATATATAGTTTACGTTAAATCTGGTGAAAACGTCATAACATTAAATATTGACATGAAGCTAATATACGAAAATAAAGGCAACAAGTTACAAGTATGAGTGTAATCAGATTACAAAATATCACGCTCAAATACAACAGAACACAATTTTTAATATAGATAAGAAAAGTTTATTTATAGTCGATTACAATAACAAATAACATTAGTGCACTGCACTATTTTTTGGCATAAATATTTAAAATCATATGATTATGTACACATGAACATGTATGATCAATAATTACAGGTGAACATATGATTCATTATCAGAATAAAAATTGTGAATAAACTATCATATCACCGTATATTACAACCAAAATCGTATTAAAAGCCTGCCCTAATATCCTTCTTGAAGCTAATTTATCTTTTCTAAATTTGAAGGATGGAATCATAATTTTTACATAATTCTGCCATTTTTTTAGTGGAGTGACACATGGTAAGAGAGGTTTCAGAAAGGCTGCTGCAACCTTATGGAATAAACTTCCAGTAACCATCAGAAAGTGCAAGACCCTTGATACCTTCAAAAAGCTTTTCCTAGCTGAATATATTATGTATTTGGCTGGAAAGAATTATGTATTTTTAAAGATATAAATCTATTACTTCCATATGAATTATTTATTGTCAAGCGCCTTAGAGTAACATTCTTAAAGGTTATATAGGGGGCTATATAAATTTTGTATATTATGTATGTATATGACAAGTTAAGTTCCTTTTTCCTCAAAACCGGGGAGTTGTTTGATTAGTCACAGTGTAGGTCTAATCCGGGATATATAGCCAAATGGCTACTCCCTAGAGTAGGATCCTAGAAATGCAGTTATCTGGAGTTGATGCACACTCTAGACTGCAGGTTTGCAGCATTGTGGTTTAATCATTACACAACTGGAACGTACCATCTCGTGATGGATTTTGATAACCTAGAATATTGCTAAACATTACATATGACTAGCCCCCCCCCCCCTATGATGTAACCTTCGAGATGTGAAAGTAACTACCTATCACTCCAGGCACCGTTCCATTCTCTAAATCCCCAAGGATTTCTTAGCTTTATCAGTTTGGCAGTATCTTCATCAGTATGAATCTGAAAGTAAGTATTCATCTATTATTGATGAGTGAGAGATATAATTCCTTGAATATTGTGATGGAGGGACTGATTATTTTGTTTAGACTCCAAGCTGGTCACAGATGGGGGAGATAATGTTTATTCAATAACAAACAAACAAACAAACAAACAAACAAACAAACAAACAAACAAACAAACAAACAAACAAGGGATTGCTTAATATTGTTCTCACTTTGAAAATCAATCTATAATATTACTTCCATGATTGAAATCAACAATCATATATCAATATACATCACAAAAGAGCTGACATTATGAAGTCATTTGTGCGGGCAATGATGTTTTCACAAATGATACTTTATAGGGTATTCTAGGACACTGAATGGCCTAAATCGTGTCATTAAGCAACATCCACCCATCATTTATTGGGTAATGTCCTCACTTTCAGTTGTCCTGGTGGAAGTTTTCAGAAGTATTTGACGCCAATAAGATTCTAACTTATGGACCATCGGTATTGTTTACCAGCTCTATCAGCTTAGCTACAGTATTTTGAACATCGTCACTAGTTTCTCATATTCAAGTATTAACAACCTTAAAGATTCAAGCTAAGAGTATCATTATTATTTTTTTAAATGTACATCTTGCTCATTATAATTAATTCAAACTTAAACTTAAGTTACGACTTAGGCATGATTTATTCCAAAATGAACTATCAGTAGTGGAGTTTTAGCAGAGAATTAAGACCTGTAATAATTGAACCTGTATTAAGGTACTATTACTGGGACAACCTGACTTTGGTAATATATTAAGGCGATCTTTGAAAATGTAGAAAGATTTATATAAATAAAGAGGCAATGCTATCCATGGGAAGCAACAAAATTTAGGCAACAGCAGGGTTCCAGGAAGATTGGGTCTGGTGAGTCACTTCGGCTGTTATTTATATTTACGTTTTGTAGTTTGGGGATTGACTTGAGGTTGTTGTTTGATGGGCACAGCGTAGGTATTTCGCTGGTTGACCTGGTTCGCCGTAATTAAAAGATGGGTCTGTAAAGAGATGATGTTTGATGTCCACTTTTGTGCACGTGGTAGGCTAAATTTGCTGAACGATCTCCAAAGGTAATGAAGCGAAGAGTAAGATGAAGTGCCCTTCAGACATGCCCACACCAAGATCTATGGCCAACCACTCTACTTATTAGATCAGAAAGGTACCCAGGTTGATGATGATGATGATTGATGGTTTACGGCCACTTTTGTGCACAAGGTAGGCTAAATGGGCCGAGCGACCTCCAAAGATAATGAGGCGAAGTCAAAGATGAAACAATCTTCAGATATGTCCACGCCGAGATTCGAACAAAGGTTGTAGTGATCTCTGGTCCAACACGCTACTGCTAGACCACGGAGGCACCCCACCCAGGTTTATGAACAGAGCTGGTGCATTTGTCCATTGCACTGATTGAACCAATAAATGCTGGATTAATTGTTAGCTGGACAAACAAACAAACAAACATCAGTCACATGCATTAAACTATATGCTAATATAATATTGAACATACCACTATAACATTACATATACTGTAAGCATGGCCTGTAACCAAACCAGTGTCCAATGTCATTTCATATTTAGTGTCATCTTTTACCTAAAGAGATAATAAAAATAAAGTCTTGATTAAATCAAAATATCTAAGATTGCATTATTTGATGATTACAAAAATAAGTTGGTTCAGTGTTGAATAAAAACATATTCCAATATTCAAGTATGTTTAGCTAGAGAAATGGTTTTTTATTACTTTTTATTATGTCACGGCCATTATTGTATATTTATTAATAATACAAATACAGACTCCTTCTTTAACCCCTAAACACAATTAAAAAAAATGATTTGAGTAGCTTTGAAATAAAGATTTAAAAAAATACAGTATATTACAGACTGGATTATTGTTAAGAGCAAAATTTCTGAATCAAGTTTCGATGATGGTTTAATATATGGCTAATATAGTTGTCTGAGGAATGACAATCTAGTTAAACAAATAGAATTTTATACAAACTCGGAACAGACAGCAATATTCCTTATGACTATACAGCTTTCTGTAATTGACTGATACATGTGTTTACTCATTCCTATTTGGTATGCTTTAATATTGATTACAACACAGCAACAATCAAAAGAATTGAGATTCACGAAAGATGATTATTTATTAATGAACAAATAATTTAAATGATGCTTCTGTGTACTTGAGTGTTTTGTTCCAAAACATTACCAGTCAAAATAAGTCCCAAGATTTGGTATGGAAAATTTAGCTATTTAATTGACAACAAACTATAAATAAACACATATAAAAGTGTAGTTTCCATTTTAGTAACCAGAACACAACTTACATCAATGGTAGCACACAGGAATGAACACTTCTTCTTCATTAACTTCCTCAATCTCTTGAACAGTTTATTTCTATTTCTTGGGATGATATCTTCTGACTCTGCCTTTTTCACGCCAATCGATCCGTTCAAATCGATGAACTCTCCAATACCTCCAGTCATATCAACCAGCGCATCCTGACTAAAGCCACTGACCAGTGCCTGGTACGACTTGTGGACTCTGACAACAAAAGAGTGAAACAGAAATTAAAACAGTCCTATAGTTTTGAGACAATTTTTATCATTATCATCATAAGATATGGTATTTTCTTTGTCAGTACAGGATTTTACTACAACTACAAGTCAGTATTATTTCTCAAATACATTGAGGAAATACTGTGTAAATATATTTATTTATTTATCACAATGTTTTCTCAATAAAATCAACAAATTAATACACGAATCAATATTTTGTAATAATGATTTCAATTATTTAAAAAACTTATTATTTTATCCAGTTACTCAATGCGATAACACTCATAATCAATTTCAATTACTCATCTCTTATTATTTTGTTTGTATGTATGCAATTTGCTATCTTTACATGAATAATATAACTACTATATACATGATTTTATATTTTAATAATCTGGAAGAAATATGAAAGTTTTCCTATTCCGTGGCCATGTTCATTTATGCGAAACTGCAGCATGACTGTAAACCTGGTTAGGTTTTAGTTGTTTAAACAAATAAGCGGCTAATAGCTACCACCGATGGTTAAGTTTATCATCCCCATTCCTACAAGCTGTAATGGTGCATTATGGGATTTGTTAAAATCCATATGCGTAGCACAGGGGATGGATGAGTGGTTTACTGGTATTATTTATCAATGATTAAATTAATCAAATGTTGTTTTTTGTGGTGGAATGTTTGGTGCCGAAATATAAAAAGGCAAATAAACCCCAGTTTTGGCATGCAAACATTTAGCTAACTAACTGAAACGGCCTTAAAATCAGAAAAGAAAATGGTGGCAAAGAACAATTATTATAAAGCAATCAACTGCAACAGCTTTATACTATTATTATACAGATTTGCTTTGCAAAAATATTAACAAGATGCCAAGTTTAATTTAATCTTCTAATAGCACTAACATATTTTTAACATGGGATACAGTGCAGATGTTATTACTGATTTTAGCAGTTCTTTGGATACAGAGAGAATATAGCTAGATTAGAATTAAGCATTATTTGTTGTTATGTGGCCAGCATACACTTAAATCAGAGGTTGATAAAGATCAATAATTGGGTTGGGTCAAAACTGCTTTAGTAAAACACCCCAGGGAATAGATAATCTTAATATGAATAGATCAGATGAATGAATTTATTTATAATCTAGACATTCATAGATCAGATCGATAAATTAATTTTATATTGTTATTTCATGCCTATCTTTAAATATGCATGCATACCCAGTCGCTGTGACACTGGTAAATGAATGGTTTGTTTTGTATGAAATGTTTTGGCGCCATCTATATTAATGGTTCAGAATTTTTAATTATGATGGCTTAAGGTAAATGTTATCTGGTCTTACAAGGCATATTACAGCAATAATCTAAATCAGCTATCCTAATATACTATTAAAAACCTTTTAATGCATTCGCAGCCAGTAAATCAACACCACAGAAAGCTGAATCAGCAATCAAAGTAATAAATATATCAATCCATAAACATTGTATATGTCCATAATAAACAGATAGTGAGTTTTTGTTTTGTCATCTTCCTGGTCACATATGGAACATATATGGCAGAGAGGAAATTACATGTGGGGTAGAAATACCTTTCTACCTTGTATTTAGGGTAGAAATGGTAGAAACAACCCGCTCAAATTTTTCATTGGTTGAAATGGACAATGTATTTAAGTTGTTACAGAAAAAGCTATTTACATGGTTATAATCTGTAAATATGAGTCTGTTTACATTTTTGTTGCAGTTAATTTCTTCTCATTACATTATTACAATATCTGAGAGTGAGACTCCTATGCTAAATACTATTATAAAAAATACCATTTTTATTTCGTTCCAACTTAATTAACACTCATAGCATTAATACACCAATCGAACCCCAATTACATCAAACATACAGATCTAACACACGAATAGGAATGGCTAAGTTGTGATATTACACAGAGTGACAAATTAAAAGAAAGGTAATTGCTATGGTACCTAAATTGGTTGCCAGAAACAAGTACTATATGACCTCTGGTAGTTTAGTTGTAAATTGGAATAATTCATCGCTGACATTGAGAATGGGGATAATCTGATATTTGTGGATAATGTATTGATGTGTTTACACTTAAGTGGTTTCTCATTATTCTTCTTATATTTGATTGTCAATAGAAGACATGGTCACACTCAGCATCTGGTCATCAGGTATTTGTGTGTTTATTTATTTGTTATTGTATGCATGCTGGCAAATCACACACACACACACACACAATGTATATAATACATATTATGTACACATAACTAAACTTTTAAACAAAATGCTAACTCAATCCCATGCAAGTCAGTGTCTACCCGCTAATTACAAAGTAATTACCCAGTTTCTATCATTTTCCTTGTGCTTATCATTGTTTCTACCATAGGTGTCTACCACGGGCAGGGTAGAATTATCTTGCTAGCCAGTAAAAACCCAACCCTTTCAAGGGATAACATCTAGATTAGAATCTGAGCCTGGAAATCTATGATGCAGTCCATGAGAAACTTTATCTATGGATTAACCAGATAGTGTTCAGGATATTACAAAAAATTATGGAATTGATTAATATCTGCATTAATTCATATTCAGATATATCTTAAAACATTCCACTTGTCTGCCTTAATGTCATTACTTCACGAAGAACACATCAGTTTAATTAAGTTAATACAAAAGGTAATATTAAAAATATCGCATACTTAGCATATGCCTTTTCGAGCAGCGCACACCAGAATTCCTTCGAATTGTTTCGATTATAACAAAAGTAGAGCTTTCCATCTACTGTCGGCAAGCGATCATCAATTTCCACTTTCTCCCACAGTCCAAAGCGCCAAAACCAGAAAGTGAACTTACCTGAAAAAGTAAAGTTTTCTATTAAATGATGAAAAAATAGTTTCATAAGTGTTTATAATATATTAAATCATAAGGATTACAATGAAATGGCTAACTTTCCAATGCACTCCCTTTACCAAGGTAGGATACTCCTTTAATAAAGAGCAGGGCAGGTTATGAGGTTTTGTTGAGTACGGTCTGAAATAGGTTGATAATTATTCGGAATGATACATCTGATGCAGTCCTTACCTGAGTAGCTATCATTAAAGTTCTGATTGACAGGCACTACCCTTGTAAATAATTCTCGTCTGGTAGTAAGCACAGCGGCAGCTGACAGGAACCAACAGTCACCTTCAGGATTTAAGACAGAACTAATTATAAACAATTAATGTGAAACAGAAATTAGATTCTAATTAACCACAATTCTCTTCAGGTTAAAAAAAGCTTATCTGTAGTAATTGAGATCTATAACATACTCAGACTGCCTTGAGCGATGTCATAACTAGTTGCGCCATCTTCAATGAACACAGGCTCGTCACATAACTCCTAGATATATTGGGATATATATATATATATATATATATATATATACACACACACACACATGGAGTAAAATCTATCTTAAGAAAACAACATATCTAATGCACTGCTGATAGGAGTTATAGACCTACAATCTAACATTTCCTGAGTGAGACCACCTTAAGGCTTAATTAGAAAATACACAGAAACCAGCCACATCTCACCACATCTGTCACAGAAGTTTCGGTGTTTTCTTAGATGGGTCTTAAAATCAATTGGTCTTTTAACTATTTACGGTAGCTGTTATTAACCATAGATTATCAGGATACACGTTTAGATCTAATCATTATCATGGTCGTCAAGTTAAGACAGACTGCATGTCTCTTAAGGCAGGTTTTATTAACACCTGTGCAGTGTCAGTGACTGAGTGAGTCACTGAGTGTGCGCACGCCCGAACACAGGAGATGAGGGATCGATATTCATCCAATCATTGGTGTATCATCAGTGTTGTGGCGTAATACTGACAATATAATGTTTCATCATTGTATCTAGACTCTATAGATCTAATTTGTGAATAATGTTATGTCCCTATCATTATCAACCATCCCAGAATTTATGCCCTCGTCCTCGACACCGGTATGCGTGTGAAATGTAAACACACACACACACACACACACAAACAACAAACCTTCGGACGCATCCATTTAATGCCAGGATCCCGTCTACCGTCGTAATATATCGACTCCAGACTGGCTGGGAATACCGGATCTTCATATAGACCGTCACCCATGTTTACTTAAAAACGGAGCCTTATAGTCTAGTCCAATAACAAACTGAGCTACTACTACTACTACTACAACAACAACATATCTACTACACAGTACTCTCTGTCTCTCTCTGTGTGTGGGTGAGTGGGTGGATCACTTACTAGTCAGAGAGGTTACAGCTAGGCGAGCGACCTATTTAGGGCAGAAAGATGGCATACGGCCAAATAACTGTGTCACAAGAGGAAGAATAATTTAAATTCAACATCTGATATATTTATGGACTAACTGCAGCGATTGTGTGTGTGTGTGCGTGTGTGTGTTTGTGTGTGTATATGGACTAACTGCAGCTTGTGTATGTGTTTCTGCGTGTGTAATAAGAAATAAAAATATTTCTGGCCACATTTATATCCTACAAGTCTCCTAGCTAAATTAGACAGGTAAACGTTATGATAGAAATAGTTCAATATTTACAACAGGTACGGGACTCAAATTAATGTTGTTAGCCATTTAGCTGTTTGATGATATTAGTGAACAATTATAAAATTAAAACTATATTGCCAATATCAGCAGCATGTAAACATTTCACCAAACACAATTATTCTCACAAATTTACAGCAGAAACGCGGCAATCAGAGCACTTGTTATCTTTAAATTTTATCAGACATCATGATGCATTCCGTGTTTGAACACCGACGACTGAAACGATATCTTTAATCGAACTCTTTGTCGAAATTAGGGTGATAATTCCGTTGACAGTTTATGAAAAACTCACTTATCATAATATTATACAATGTAGTCTAATACTAGCTACCGTGTGAAGATGCTGCAGGACTGTATCTATTTATATCCGGACGATAAAATGTGCTGTGTTTTAAATTGTTTTACAATAAGAAAGTTATCTTTATTGGGATACCAGAGACAGTTCCGGGGCTATAGGTCTGGAGGATGTTTCATCTTTCGTTTCTTTTAAATACTTATGGAGATTGTTTAGTTTATTTAACTTACCTTGACGGAAAAAAATTACTCTCCATTTTCAATAACAATCCTGTACCCGAGCTTTATACTGATCCTAGCATTATATACAGATTCTAATATATATATATATATATATATATATATATACATACACGCACGCACGCACGAACACATGCACGCACGCACGCACGCACGCACGCACAGGCTCGCGCACGATGATCTATGTTGAAAAACTTTTTTGTTGTAGAACATTTGAGTGACATTTGTAAAAATTGAGAATGGAAAGAGATAAATGTTTATTTTTGTGTAATTTGTTTTATTTTGATATTTCTTGTTTATTTACTTTTATATTAGGAAAGGGACTGTAGATTGTACTTCGATTCCTCATTCCAAATGATAATATCATCATTACCTGGTAATAAAGTTTGTTTTTAAAATAATAAATCTAGGTGTTATTATTTTATTTCTTAAATAGATTTACATTACTAATGAACAAAGTATCCAACAGCTGAGTACTGCAGTGAGTTGTTATTGTTTTTGAAGTGAGGTATTTAGTATTGACGCTGATAACACGTGAGTCATGTCGGATAGGGTGACTCTCCGAGGAAACAAATCTCGCAAACTCAGGTCTGAGGCAGGATTCGAACCCATAATCTGGCGATTTGCTGCGCAGTGCTCTAAGCGCTTCGCTATAGGAGTGTCTTGAGTATTGCAGTAAGTTACACGATGAGTGACAATTGATGTATAATAACTGAGGTGACTGAGGTATGTTGTAATGGAGGTATGTGGTAATTGAGGTATGTGGTAAGGGAAGTATGTGGTAACTGAAGAATATGGTATCTGAGGTATGTGCTAAATGAGGTATGTAATGACTGAACTATGTTGTGATTGAGGTGTATGGCGACTGAGGTATGTGATAATCATGGCATGTGGTGATTGAGTTATATAGTAACTCAGGTATGTAGTAATCGAGATATGTGGTAACTGAGGTATGTAGTGAATCAGGTATCTGGTAACTGAGGTATATAGTAAATCAGGTATGTGGTAACTGAGGTATGTAGTAATACAGGTATGTGGTCACTGAGGCATGTTGTAACCGGGGTATGTGGTAACTGAGGTATGTGGTAAGGGAAGTACATTGTGACCGAGTTAAAGGTAATATTTAGTGATATATCAACAGTGATTGAAATTTATCTCGACCGAGGTACGTCATGATTAAGAAGTGTAGGTGAGGTACATAATGTAGTCATTAGCCTATGAGTTATGGGATGTACCTCAGTTTACCTGTCACATATGACACTATTTCTATACCATGGTTATGACCTGGATTCTGACCTACTTTAGACACACCTTTAAAATATAATTAACTTGGTCTTCTCTGTCGTGCGCAAAACTAAATTCAAAGTCGTAGAGTACACCTATGGCCTAGTGGGTAAGAGCGTGGGACATTCCTACTCGTGATCATGCTGTGCGGGAGGTCGGAGCTTCGAATGTAACGGTGTACAGAGGTTAAGGACCCCCCCTGGTCAGCAACGAACAATTATTTTACAGCCTAAAATGACTGAGATAATTCGAATATGACTTTCTATATATATATATATATATATATATATATATATATATATCATCCCCAATAGTCCATATACCTGTGTCAAAATGACCGCATACGATCAATATTTGAAATAAATAGAGCATAAACTGCGGTTCTATTTGATCTGATATTACAATCACGACTGTATTATTGACAAGAAATCAGGCGAACCAACAACAAATACGTCAGTTGGCTAGATATTGTTTGGATTCTATGAGACGGATATGAAGTTATTCAGTTGGATAGGGTACGATAAGTACACAAAGTAAATATCTTTGATGGTTTTTAATGCTCGTGGCCTGTCATTGTTCAAGAATGCAGAGCTCACTATCACAAATCTATAGGGAACGTCTCCAGTGCGCACCCGATACGCAATTATTGATCAAACATCCCGAATAAAAGGGCTATAAATCCATATAAGAAACGCGGATCACAAATATACAGCTTACAGAGATATTGGCCGTATATCTGGATCACAAAACTGGAATCCATAGAATAGATTAAGCGTAGATTTTAGTTATACGGATTGATGATATACATTAGACGGAGATTATATTCGCGAATATATTGAGAAGATATCTGGATTACATCTTGTACAGATTTACAAACGCGTATTTCATCGCCCACACCTTGGTATGACATCCTGATGATATATACATATATTATATCTGGATCTATGTGATAACCACAAATCAGCGTCGTTCTGGATAAAATGGCTAACACCGGAGAAAAGGTACGATACATTATATGTTGTAATATAATTATATAGGTCTTTAATGAATTACTCATTCGTTATGGTTAATGGACATTTGGACCATCATACACAAATACACATCCATCCAGATACAGACGCACACATACGAATATGCACACACGCTCGCGTATAACACGTACGCCCCCCCCCACACACGCACACACTGCGCGCTAGCTATTTCTGTCTCCAAGCCAATATCATATTTCATATTTGTTTGAGTGTATCATACACATCATTATAATTATGTCATTAATTAATGTGTTCATTCATTCATTCAGTCAATCAGTCAGTAAAAGAACCAGTCAGTGAATTAGCCAGTCTGTATCTAGCTCAATTTCATCCATCCATCCATCCATCCATCCATCCATCAAGCTATTAATGTCGATCCATAAAGCCGTCTATTATGTGATAAATTTGTTAACCATCCATTTGAAAGTTGACGTTGTGTCTAATTCGTTCGACAGAAAGAAATCTTTATTCGTGTCGTGTTTATCAAAATTGGAGAAATAAACACTCTACAAGAAAACTTCTTCGCTGATGCCTTTGTACAAGCAAGATGGCGAGAGAGTAAACTGGACGGTAAAGGTGCCAAGGTGAAACAAAACATATTTATGCTTGTTTTGAGCTCGAAATGAACAAAATATTAAACAATTTCATGAAATACGAGTACCTGGCTCCGTATATTGCATAGACATATTACAGTTAATCTGTATGCTGTATAATCAGGTAATATCTATATTACCTGATTATTTCAGGTAATGCGTATTAAATCTCAGTTATCAATACACGTATTATCTGAAAATTTCAGATAATATATATATATAACCTGATTATACAGATTAACGGTAATATATACACAAACGCACGTACGCACGCATGCACACAGATACGTACACACTCACGGATACGCACACCGATAGTATTTATGATCCGGGTATTATTTCCGATCCCGGTAGGGAGAGGAGGTGGAGTTTGCTGAACGCGATAAATATTGGAATCCTTCGATATATGTGGACAATTGTATCGGTGAGCCAAAGGAATCCATCTGGCATCAGGTACATTATGACTCATCCGGATCAGCCTACATCGTGGAGAAACGGCGAATAAAAGGACTCTTCTTCGAGAAGATGGAACTCAAGTCTTATCCGTTTGATACACAGGTGAGTACACAGGTTTGCGGGACAAGTGAAACGAGGCGTGTTGATAAATGTTCTGAGATTTGTTTGTTGATGTCCACTTATACACGTCTAGGTGTATTATGTACTGATGGTATAACTGGTCGGGTGGGATATTTACCAGTCGGATCAACTAACAGTCCACTTCCCTCGAGTGTAAGTATGTATGAGTTAGGAGTTAACATTATATTGTGGACTCAAATGTCATCCAGTCGGTCAGATCTTAAGTGTACGTTTACAAGATTATGGAATTATAGTAAAGTTGACAACAAATGACTTAACCAGGAATGGAGGATCGCTAAATCTATTGTGACAAGCTAACATTTAAGTCAATTGTATTTGTGTTATATATATATATATATATATATATATATATATATAATTTATGTATGTGTGAGTGTGTGTAAAAAAAGTATGAACAGTTAGGTATATATATATATATATATATATATATATATATATATATAGAGAGAGAGAGAGAGTTCTTACATGTCTCCTGTATATTTAGGATTTATCTATCTGTGTCAGTACCCATAAAGGTGAGGATGAGATTATTTTGACTGCTGATCCATCTGAGATATCAACAGTAAACACACAAAGTTTTATTGACCAACAAGAGTGGCATCTTCATCAACATATATCATCCAGTGTAAAGGTAAGCTAATTAGACACAACAACAATAACTACTACTACTATTACAACAACTACTGCTACTACTACTACTACTACTACCATGACGGCTACTACTACTATGGCTACTACTACTACTACTACTACTACTGCTACTACTACCATGACTACTACTACTAGGACTACTACTACCACTAATACTGTCAGATGAGCAGTGAGTGGATATCGTAAAGCTCCAGGTTGTGGGATCGAATTCTATGTTTACTATCTCTTAATAAATACTCGAGCCTACTTATCGCATTTCTCATTTCTAGGGAGTAGAGCCGTCACTCACTCACTCACTCACTCACTCACTCACTCACTCACTCACTCACTCACTCACTCACTCACTCACTCACTCACTCACTCACTCACTCACTCACTCACTCACTCACTCACTCACTCACTCACTCACTCACTCACTCACTCACTCACCATCACTCACTCACTCACTCACTCACTCACTCACTCACTCACTCACTCACTCACTCACTCACTCACTCACTCACTCACTCACTCACTCACTCACTCACTCACTCACTCACTCACCAAACCACCTACTGTGTGTTATATCTCTGTGACCCTATTTCAGAGTACGACAAATGCCTACCGAAGCTCCAAGCACAAGCATCCTGCCGTTTACATCTCCTGCCAAGCTTCACGAAGATTCAACTTCTTTATTTGGAATATTATTCTCATCATGGCAAGTATTCCGACATTAGTCAGAAGCTAACTAATAAAATAGAAAATAGAGGGTGTACTATTTCAATCAATTACCCGGAAATCTACCAAATACATAAAGAAACCCATATTCCAACAAAAAGTAAGGTCTGATTTGTTGAGCCTTTTCTTTTTGTTAAGTAATAATATTTAAAACTAATTTGATAATATTTTCTCATTTTCATAGATATTTATCGGCATTTTGTTGTTTACGACATTTGCTGTTGACGTCACCTTGGTACAGAATCGTCTCCAGATTTCCTTTATACTTCTTCTGTCCAATATCACTTTTAAGTTTAACATCGCTCAGATGTTACCGAAAGTGTCTTATCTGACTTTATTGGTAAGTTACGTTATACGGTAGGGGGATAGAAGAGAGGGGTAGAGGATAGAGGAGAAGGATAGAGGATAGAGGAGAAGGGTAGAGGATAGAGGAGAAGGGTAGATGATAGAGGAGAGGGGTAGAGGGTAGAAGAAGCTGTACAATTTAGTCGATTCTTTTCAATGAAATATGAAAAATTGTAAATCTCGAAATAATGATACTCAAGTGATCTTCGCTGATATGACCCTGCAAAGATGATGGTTTAAAATCATAATAATAATTCATATTTGTCCCGTTGTACAGTACTTATTGTACAGTATCATGATTCTTTCTTCCATTAATTAATAGTCGAGATATTCAGGTGTGATGGTTCAGTGCCAAAATTTGTAGAGTAGAAGCTTGGAAGTAATTGGCTCGAATCCACATGGTCACTGCGGACATTTTGAGTTCTCATATGTGTAAAGTATATGAATATCATTATGTACATTTTCTCAGATCAACAGATATATTAAATATGTTATTATATATATACTTTCATTAATATATATATATATATATATATATAGAGAGAGAGAGAGAGAGAGAGGTGTGTGTGTGTGTGTGTGATTTACTCAGTGTTTATTGTTTAAACAATTGAATTGTTTAACTGCTAAAAAGGTTGCATTTTAATGAATACATTTATGCCATATTTATAGACTTATCTGTAACTTCTCTAAACATCTAGATCTACGTTTTCTGATATCATGTAATTTCATTGTGTAGCACACTCTTTGTTCAATCTACATTAATGTTATTATTATTATTATTATTATTATTATTATTAAATAGTCCCTGAAATTAATAATCTGAAATACGTCTAATAACGTATCTAGAACAATCGGTAGATGTTAATGTGTTAACTTTCTCGTGTTTAGGACAAGTACGTTATCCTTCAGATGTCAATGATGTTTGTCGTTTGTTTGTGGCATACCGCCGCCTTCCTTCTCTACAGCCTTAACGGTGATGACGAGCCATTAGCGATACGTTATGACAAGATAGCCTTTATCATCCTTATCATCATCTACTTCTTGTTCCAACTGATCTTTATCTTATATACCGTCCATTTGGTGAGTGTTATCAATATGACGTCGATAGATGACACTGTATCTGGATGAACTGACCTAATTTATTTGTAGTGAGATAGAACGATTTTCGGATGTTTTCACGGAATACGACTTCTCCTTTGTTAGACGAGTCTATTATAAAAGACATTAATGAGACCCTTGAGTTAGAAGTCTCCCCCTTTATCCTCATTATCATCGAACCTGAATATTGGTCCAGAATAGGCTTATCACGTGTAATTTCTTCTCTATTCTATTTGTGGGCATATCTGAAGGGTGTTTCATCTGTGACTTCGCTTCATTACCTTTGGAGGTTGCTCGATCCATTTAGCCTACTAAATCCACAAAAATGCCCGTAAAACACCAATCATCATCATCATCATCATCTTGTCTTATTCCATTAAGATTGGAATACCTCCGTAGATATTATAACATGTGCAAGATGTAAAGTAAAGTTACACGTGGATGCAATAAGCTTGTCAAATAAACATATTAACATCGTATTTAAAATTAAAGAGACAAGTTCGAAACAAATACCAGATCACAATGAATAAGATCAAAGGAATCTGGTGTATCTTGTCCTACAATCAACTGCACCACAACAATGGACGAGCAGTTTCTTAAGTAAATTCACTTTGTACATCATCGTGGGCGCCTCCGTGGTCTAGCGGTAGCGTATTGGACCACAGATCACTACCACCCGTGTTCGAATCCCGGCGTGGGCATATCTGAAGGTTGTTTCGTCTTTCACTTCGTCTCATTACCTTTGGAGGTCGCTCGGCCCATTTAGCCTACCTTGTGCACAAAAGTGGCCGTAAAACATCAATCATCAATCATCTTTGTACATCATCGTGCTGAAAACTTCTCATAGGTGGATCAGGATTGGAATAGCGGGATGTAAAAAAAATCAAAATAGAAAGGCTAATATTTTGTAAGACGACAAAAAGTTAGTCATCAGTTAAAACGAAATAAATGTTTTATTGAAGGTGATTATTTAGCTCTTATTTAAAGTCATTTGTTGCGTTAAATTGTGTTTTGCGAATATATATATATATATATATATATATATGTGTGTGTGTGTGTGTGTGTGTGTGTGTGGTAGAATCAGCAGCAGTCTATGTTATAAATTCACTTGATAATCATTATTTTTCATTACAGGTTAAGAAAAGGGGGAAACTATTTATTGTGAAAGAGAAAAAACAAACGGTAAACATTAACAGACCTCCCCGACCCTTTTAAAAAGAAATATTCCCTTCTTTTCTGTCCGCTGTTTTCGCTATAAACAATTATCATCTTTATCTGTCATCATTAGTTCCATATTTTCGTTTCTAGGAGATGTTAAATATGATGGATCAGCGAACGAAAAAGGGAAACAAACGTCAGATTTTACCGAAAACGACGAACGACGACAACAAAATGGAGACGAAAAATGAGAATTAACATCTTGAATTTCTATCATAAACCATCTAATACTGGGAATACATTTTTGCAAGCCTGCGAGATGCTACACCAGTAACATCTATTATCTGAATGTCGTCTCTGACATGTAGTTTATAATGCGGCCCTGTCTAGTCAGTGTTATTACTGAGTCGATGAACAATTTTATTTCTCTTAAATTAATAGTAAAATGTCATATTTTCCTAGTCTCCGTATTTTATGTCTTCTGTATATATATATATATATATATATATATATATATGTGTGTGTGTGTGTGTTGTGTGTGTGTGTAAAGCGTCAGAAAAGTGTTATATATGAAATGTTGTATTTAATAAATAATAATCTTTGCAAAATTTCTGATGATTTATTTGTAATGCAATTGACAAAAATACCATTATTGGAGGAACAATAGACAATTATTGACCTCTAGGTGACGTTTCAGAAATGATAAAATGTGAGTTTAGGTAACCAAATGGTGCCGTATCTGTTATTTCAGATCTTCTGCGAGTCCCCTAGAATTGGATTCCTTCATTCCATTTTAGTGCGACCATGGCACAATTTCTTATTTATTTAAAAATGATAAACACGGTCACATAATATTTTAGATTAACTGATCAATATATTTAGAAAACCTAAGCTATTAGAAGGAAGAACTTTCTTCCGGCATTGCTATAGTACTGTCAAATAAATTATTATTTTATTTTCAAGTTATTAGCGCACTAGCCAGGAAATCGTTCATCTCTTTGCCATGTTTCCAAATTAAACTTTCAGTCGTTGCGTGCTATGTTAGAATACAATCTTTAGTAGAGATTTTGCGACTTTAAGCCAGTACTAAGAGAACTATGGAATAAACATGGCGTTTGTTTAATATTAGGTATGACATCAATCTATACTTGTGTTTAATTTATCGAATTGAATCGCATTCTATTTGTTTTATACCTTTGATGTTATACATACATATACGCGGACACAGCTTTGAAATGAGACAAAAGATATAATGAGTTATGAAGGACAGGGCACAAATCATCAGAAGTAATAACACTAGATTTGAAACACTTTTGGTGAATGTTCTTGGTAAACATGCGAAGTGGGCGACCTTTGATGTATAAATATGTTCACCTGGGGAGCATCAGGACATAAACAATTTGTTTAGGTGTATGCTATAACGTTGAGTTTTTCATTTCTATAAAAAGACCATTTCACGAGTGGCTTTTAGCTACTATACTCAGCTGATAGAGGGATGACGGAATGTGACAGTTCGGCAATGTTTCGCTCTACTTATATATGAGAAAAAGAAGATACAGATGTTACAAAACCTTCTTTTAGATACATAAACACAACTGTCCGTTTATCTTACCTGGGGCATTTAAACTGTTAACTTCGCCCTAACAGGAAGTTATGTGCGTTGTCACCTTGTAGTAAGTGACTGGTGAGACATTACACATGTCTCAGCAAGAAAAGTCGCCACTCTGGATTCAGTCCCCTGAAGAAACGTCCAGAGTTTGAATTCACGGTTCGAGATTCTCTGTGCCTGTGCCTTATTATACGCAGCTAAAACACACACACACACACACACACACACACACACACACACACACACACACACACACACACACACACACACACACACACACACACACACACACACACACACACACACACACACACACACATAAATATAATTTATGACATTAAAGTCTCTACTGATGAGTGGCCGACCAGAATCTGCCTGAGACTGAATAATAATTATAATAATGAATTAATATTTGCATTGTCTTGTTGTCAACTCGTATGCATAAGCGCAACAAGCAACTCCCACACACCCACGGTCACCCACGGTCACACACAACACACACACACACACACACACACACACACACACACACACACACACACACACACACACACACACACACACACACACACACACACACACACACACACACACGAGAAAGAGATGCTGTCTAACTCTTTACCTTTAGCAGATGGCCAATAATTGACCAGAACCATCTCTAACAGTCATACTATTAAATATGTCTCATTAACATACATTTCCATATCAAGCAGTATTTCTGTCTATAAACAAGTTGATTTTGTACGAGTTCAATGTGTTAGATATGTTTAGCCGCGGCTTGTGCTCGCCATTTAGTCCCCGCCTGTTGCCGTTCTTTATCCGCGGCTTGACGAGACTGCTTAAGTTCAAACAAAGACAGTTCGTAGTTTTATTTTTGACAATTTTTATTTTATTACTAATAATGAAGACAAAATATGGACGTGGGAAGATGGTAAACAGGCAAGACAAGACAACAGTGCAACATCGCAGGCACGAATCTGGATTTGTCGGCAATATGGATATGTACGACCAAGCGATCCGGAATGCTTCTGGAGACAGTGGTGTCGTCATACTGGTGTACGTTGATCGGAGCTACCTGGATTTAGCCTGGAATTTCTCGTTACCAGCATCGAACCCTATCATACACTCAGGCGTAATGTGCTCTTTGTTACGACAACACCTAGCCTCTGCCGAGATTTGGAGCTCCTCCCTGTTGGATGTTACGTGTATCGAGTCCAGATCCCGAAATCCGGATCGGCTTCCACGTATGATACGCATAGCTTTATCGAGAAGATGAACATCCGCGTCGACATGATAACTGACGCTTTGCGACTCGGCCACACCGTACTGCACACCGACGTCGACGTGACGTTCTTCGAAGATCCGATTCCGCTCATTGAAAGCGCATGCGCGCCGGACGACTGCCAAATGGCGGCCATGTTAGATGTCGACGTGTACAACGCGGGATTTATATTTCTCAGACCGCGACCAGAAGTGTTGCTTCTGTACAGACGACTGCGCCATCTTTGTCGCTACAAACGCAAAGACGACCAGACCTGTCTCAATGACGTCATTCAGCGGATGACCGATGACGTCAGAGTGGTCGGTTTGTCGACCGAAGCGTTTCGAAGCGGCGTCGAACACTTCGAGAACGGTCGAGCAGAATTCGGCGACAACAAACGGAGTCCCGGATGCGTCGTCGTACACAATAACTGGCTGGTCGGCAAGGAAGCGAAGGTATACAGGTATCAGGAGAACGGCTTTTGGGCAATCGATTTCGTTACGACGTCGACCAAAACGATGACGAACTACTACAGCGACAAAAACAATCGTTATTTGACATTCGACCTACCTCCGAAGGAATCATATAGGAAGGATTCTCTGCCGACTCAGGCGGAAACGCTGAGGAACGCCCTGATCCTGGGACACATCTTGGGCAGGATCGTCATACTGCCAAAATTTCTCTGTTCCGATTCTACGGTCGGTACCTATTATTGTAACGTTTTACACGTGGTCGATTTTAGTAGTTTTCACCGGTTCTTCGGCGGTTTCTACCGCGAACACAGGTTCCTCGATCATCGTTTGGTTCCCGACTCGGTTCGCAGCGACCGAGAAACGTATGAGGTGAGCTTCGTGGATCGACGCCCAGGAGCTGGCGACGATGGGATATTGTATGTACCCGTCAGGGGCTGGAACGGGACGGGAAGCAGTGTCAGGTCGTCCGTTGTTTACCTGACGGGTGTTAATAACACGCTACCTGAGGCTGTTTTAGATGATGACAGCTTGAGGCGGATTAGCGACAATTTCCACCTGGCCATCAGAATTGGTAACTATAGACAGTATCAACATAGGATTGTATCAACATAGGACGGTATCACTATAGGATTATATCAACGTATGATTGCATCAACGTATGATTGCATCAACGTATGATTGTATCAATATAGGATCGTATCAGTGTATGATTGTATTAACGTAGGATCGTAGCGACGTATGATTGTATCAATATGGGAGAGTATCAAACGTAGGATTCTACCAACATAGGATAGTATCAACATAGGATTGTATCAACATAGGATAGTATCAACATAAGATAGTATCAACATAGGATTGTATCAACATAGGATAGCTGAAATAATTGTAGGAGAACACTTAGGTGGCTCTGTATATAGTGTACCATCAACACTATACACCAGCATATTAGGGTATTATAAGCATGGATGAAGTAAAAATGGTGTTAGTCTAGGACAGTGGATTGGTAGACCGTCAAACTCTGTTTTGAAAAATAAAAAATCGTCTTTTCCTCTGGTAGATTAAATCTTAATAACCATGAAACAATCCGGTGGAGAGCTTTCACTCTTGGGAAATATTTTTAATTTATGTTGTCATAGAGACTATGTTTTGGTGGCAAAATGTATGTTTTTGGCGCCAAAATTACAGGTTCCTAATTATGATGAGCAAACGTTATCATTAGTTCCTAGAGTAAGCCATGGGTTATACAACTATACATTTTGAACGATATATATAATGCGAAAAATCAATACATCTGTTAAACGCATATTAACATAATGTTTGAAAGCCGATGATGCATATTAGTGTTATAAATCGCTATGGTCATCAGTGTTTACACACTTGGAAACTTATAAAATTCTTCTGTTTACACAAACCTTTCATTATCTATAGATCCAATCAATGTCCATGACATCGAGTAAATCCATAAATGCTAATGGATCCACATCATCATCTCCCTTTCCCTGACAGATGTAATTATAGGTTTGTTTCTACAGCTTTCATCTCCGTGATAGGTACGAGCTGTGGAACAACAATAAGATGTACAATAGGAAAATTCTCAGAATGAGCAATCACATTTAGTACCTGTACAGGAGCAGGTGGCATACCAGCTGTTATACGGCGATTGGTTCCAGCTTTTTGGTTTTTGGCATTCATGGAACATCTAAGATCCAGAGGGTTATGGCCAAGGGGATAGGTGTCGGGAGCACATCTAACTTTCCTTGTATCTTTGACAGCATAAGTGATACTAGTATAGAACTAACTTTACTCATGTGAAGGACCTTTTCAACATTATTATGGAATTCTGGTTCTATCAATGTATACACTTCTATTAAATTTGAACTGGGTACAAGACCAACAATGGGAAGATCTTGATACTGCTTAGCAACAATAAACACATGGGAAGAGATTGCTTTATTTAAAAGATCAACTAAATCTGCAGCACACTTACCACACACCAATTTTGTAATTTTATGAGAAATGTATCCCGCTATATAAATGATGATAATGGCTTCCTCTACTGTAAGCACAGTTTGTGGGCTAAATATAACTATGAGACATCTGATGGCATCAAGTATCTCGGAAGAAGAAGGAACTGGTGGGTGTAGAGACTCATTGCGTTGGACTGGAGCAATGCATTTCGAATTAAATAGAAATGTATCGACATTCTGCTGACAGTTAGACAAATCACTTCTGTACAAAATACGACCATGATATGTCAGAAGGCGATATGGAATTGTGTGTCACCATGGTTATCATTGTGTTTAGCCTCCCTGAAAACACTAGCAAATCGACATGTTTTTGTGTTAATTTGGGAGCCATTCTGATAGGTAACCCTGAATCGCTACAGTAAAACGAAACAACATTGTTTTCTCCAACCTTTTAAGATTATTGTGTATATTGTTTAATAAATATGGTCGATCATAGAAGACAACGACGCCATTATTGTTGTGCATAAAATATAGCTTGCTAACATACGCTGCTAGTTTTGTGACCATTGACTGATTATTTGACACTTGGTCACATATTATAAATTACAACTTTAATACAATTCAAAAGATTTTTCAGCAAATCAACACTTGTAAAATAGCCAATGGGTTGCTTCCACTTACATGCTAAATCTTTCAACATAAACACAACGACTGGCTAAATATTAAAATTTTCCAACATTTCCAAACTCTTCCGCCTCATCATACTCGGGGTTATATGACACGTTTTCTTTTATTGCCAGTTCATCAAAAACAACGCGCCACAATTTCAACTGGTCTGCCATTGCATTAACTTTAATTTTGAAAGTGTCCAACAAGCTTTATTAAAACGTGGATGCATCTTTCGTGACACTTCTATGGAGTATTTTCACTGATGGTAACAGGAAGACGTTGGCCAGGAGCTTTAATGTTTGTGCTATAGCAGTATGACTGCCATGAGCAGGCGATAATATAGGTATGTCGATTATTTCGTTCGGCTACTCTTTCTCAATCATATTTGGCATGTTACCTACCTCTTGTAAATTAAAAAAATTATGGTCCTGGACATTTTCCCCCGACTGTCATGGAAAAGATGGGCTTCACAATAATCGCCTGTCTTCAGTTTTTTTAGATCTATTCATTTTCGCGCTGTATGACTGATACTATCAAATTTGCTGGTAATCTACCATGTCTACCACAAGGCGGCAGCACCGGATATTTATTACACGCCCAACAGCCAGCTGTCCCATCTTCCCCTGTACGATCTTTGTTAGATAGTAATGTTAAAGCGCAATTCCTTTTCTGGCAAGAGACGAGGGAAGATTATCGATCTTGTGAAATCGAACAAAATTGTTTTTGTCGAATGGAATCGTGATCTGATTGAGTGAGTAAAGTCTGTTGACGCTTTGTAACGAAAGTTCGTTTAGTTTTCCTTTTTTATTCACCTCTTCAGTTATGCTTCGGATGATAAAGTTATTTGAGAATAAACCCAAGTTGATAATAAATCGGAAGACTTACGTCGTACAACACTTGTCATCGTCATTCCGGAAGTAGGACATCCTAGAAAATGGCCGTGATGTCTTCCTTCTCAGTAGGGTTGTCTCTGGAGGTGTCCAATAACATACACTTTCAGAACAGACTTCTCTACTGCCTGTAGTAATAACGAACGTATAGTTATACCTGTGTTATGAGTCTAAATTCGGGGGATCTTCAGATCGTTCTAAATTATGGAGGATCTCGTAGCAAGTCATGATCTGTCTCATCGAACAAATCGGTTAGCGGAAGTGAACAACGATAACAACAACAACACGCACGCACCCATACACACGGAGAGAGAGATGACCCCCCACAAAAAATCTCTCTCTCTCTCTCTCTCTCTCTCTCTCTGTGTGTGTATGTGTGTGTGTGTGTGTGTTACCTTGCTTCCAATCAAATTCTTCTTTTTTCTTGAATAAACCAGAATTGTAGACGTTCCAGGTAATTGTCATTTCTTTCGAAGGCAAATCATGATGGTCTTGTACTGATGTAATCCTCGAAGTGTTTAATATGTGTCTCATTTTGTTCAGATATTTTAAGACCTGGCACTAATATCACCATCATTATGATAATAAAAGCTGAATATCTGATAGACATGTTTATATACGTAATACTTAACTATCTAAAGATGTCAAGTTAAAGGTATAAACTCTCTCTCTCTCTCTCTCTCTCTCTCTTATATATATATATATATATGTGTGTGTGTATGTGTGTTTGTATGTATGTGTGCGTGAGGGGCCACTATACCTCTGCGCGGGCCTGACCGCCACGCGCGGACCGCAGTGGTCGGACCAGAATAATGACAAATCTTGCGGGTGGGGCTGGCCTATTACGTATTTTTGCGTGCGGTGCGGGCCCCGGCATACTTTTTTGGGCGGGCTGGATATAAATTTCAAGCTCGCATTCTCAACAAAATTAGTGATGCCAATCGTAGTTTCGGCTCAGAATTGACCATTTTATTACCGAACGAAATTTTTGATGAATTGTTCTATAAATTATCATTGAAATTAAAGTTGATTGATTACCACCTCTCTTGAGCACGTTAAAGGGCTATATTGGGTTAACGTCGTGGGGTGTTGCGGGCCTAACATTGGAATGTGGCGGTGCGGTGTGGACGCGGGCTTGGTAAGTAACTTTACGTGCGATGCGGGCCTGCGCATTGAATGGTGTTGCGGGGCGGTTGCGGTTGCTTGTTGCGGTCCTGTTTAATACTGGGCCGGGCGGTTGCGGGTCAGAAACATCAGCCCGCGCAGAGGCATAGCGCGCAATTGCTTGCATGTGCGCCCCATCATCATATAGACTTCTTGGTATGTTTTCGCGTCTCGGGAGATAAAAAAGATGATCAGAAAAATTTATTTATTTGAATAAAATTTTGTGATGTGAATAGATAATGATATTATTTATTATATTTAGTTATCATGATCTAACAGAACATTCACGTTCAGCGTGTCACGATGGCGAAAAAGGAACGGAGAAGGGTGTGTGTACGTGCGTGTGTGTGCGCGCCTGTGTGTGTGTGTGTGTGTGTGTGCAGTAGGAGTCTTCAACGGATATCTATGACTTATAATAATATCGATTTATGATAACGTAACAGCGGACACTAGTTTCTATCGATATTTCACATAATTTATTCAGGTTGTACCTCTCAACTCGGTCTCAGACATTATGCAAGTCACGAAGTTAAATCAGACTCCTACTCTTAATACTGTAATATTTATCAAATGATTTAGCGTCAGGTGATGTGTCTAATTAGTTTTGATTGTTATTTTTGGATGGGCCGTAATAAAGTTAGTGCTTATTGGCCAGTTTTGTTCATACGTTGGGTTAAATGGGTCTGATTGGTCTCCGAAGGTAATAGTACATTCGCCGGCCAGGGTTTGAACCCATGTGCTAGCAATGTGTGAGAAACCGTGCTACCAGTTAGGCCACGTAAACCCGCCTATATGTGTCATGGGAAATCAAAGGACTGTGTGAATAAAGTATTACATAAAGTCAAACTGTCCTTCCAAATAATATCCACTCAGATAAAGATATGGCCCATTGTTTTAATAACTTCTGTCAAAAAATATTAAATATACATAGTAGGTTCCATTCCGGCACCTTATCACAGGGTAAGCCATTGGTAGAAGAGTCCTGCATATCCATGATGGATACATTTGAGCCTTTTTCAGAGACTGATATCAGACGGTTGCTGAAAAAGTCATCTAATGCTTTCTGTGCATTTGACCCTATGCCTACATGGCCTGTGAAAGATTGTCTGGATGTTCTGATAAGCCCAATTACAAATATAGTTAATAAATCATTATCTCTGGGTGTTTTCCCAAGATCCATGAAAGCTGCCCTTGTAAAACCATTAATAAAAAACACACTATGGACTGTAATATTCTAAACGATTACAGACCTGTTTCAAATCTTACATTTTTATCTAAAGTTATACAAAAGGCAGTTGCTTTCCTTCTAAACAAATATTTAATCAATAATAACCTTAATGAATCACTACAGTCTGCCTATAAAAGTGGTCACAGCACTGAAACAGCCTTGGTTCGAGTGAAAAATGATATTATGATGCCAATTGATCAAGGTAAGCCAGTAATACTTGTTCTTCTGGGCCCGTCTGCTGCATTTGATACAGTTGACCATAATGTACTTTTCTCTAGGTTAAAAGACATGTTTGGTCTGTCAGATAAAGTACTTGAATGGTTTAGATCCTATCTGGAACAACGCTCCCAGAGAGTGTCTGTTCATGGTATTTTATCTGACATTCAGTTTTTGTTATCTGTATACCACAGGGTTCAGTTCTTGGTCCTCTGGTTTTCACAATGTATACCCGTCTTCTTGGGATCATTGCGCAGCGATATGGGGTTAAATATCACTTGTATGCTGGTGACACACAGCTGTATATATCACTGGATCCTGACAATGAGTTAAATTTCTCCTCTTCCTTGAAGAATTTAGTACATTGTATTGCTGATATTTGGTTATGGATGACTCAAAATCTTCTAAAACTAAATGATAATAAAACAAATATTATATATTTGGCATCACCACATTGTGTTAAATCCCTAAAGACACCAGCATTACAGATGGGTGCATCTTTCATTGCCGCTAAAGGGTCAGTAAAAAATCTAGGGGTTATTTTTGAGAAATGTATTAACATGCATGAACATGTCTCATCAATATGCCGAGCTGCCTACTACCATCTTAAGAACATCCACTGTTTAAAAGCATTCTTGACACAAGAATCACTTGTAACTGTAGTTCATGTCTTTGTTACATCTCGTATAGACTATTGTAACTCCCTGTTATATGGCATATCTGATTATAACATTAATTGCCTTCAGCGAATTCAGAATAGTGCAGCTCGCATTTTAACAAATACTAGAAAATATAATCATATTACCCTAATTCTTGTAAAACTTGTAAATCTATTAATGATATGGTGCCAGAATACCTGTGTGAACTGGTGTCCATTAGAAAGTCATCCCGAAAACTCAGGTCATCCAGTCAGATACTATTGCAGGTGCCAGTGTCTCGGCTAAACTCATATGGTGATTGTGCATCTAGTGTTGCAGCCCCAACTTTGTGGAATAGGTTGCCGGCAAATATTAGAAATGTGTCATCTCTTGAAAATTTAAAATCTTTTCTAAAACACACCTATTTAAGGTCGCTTTCACAGATAAATAATTTTTATCTTTGAAATCATTACAGGGTTCTTACAGACATATTATTTGGGGTATTGTTAAATTACATGTTATTTGTACAGCGCCTTTGAATGGCTCCTGTTAGTAAGGGCGCTTTATTAAATATACATTATTATTATTATTATTATATGCAACATGTTTTACCGTGTCACTTAGATACTTAGTTATACTAAGCGTTAATATTATTTTAATCACAGCTGAACCTTTGATAAATAGGTCAACCTTGATTTTTAAGATGGCTAATTACAGTAAATACAGGTATCCGATCTAGTCCAAGGTAAATCTTTTGATGTACATTTAAGAGACGATTAAAAGAAGGTCACAGTAAATGAGTTTTACTTTAGTGTAACAGTAAATGATTCTATTCTTTGTATTGACTTAGTCACGACTTCATGCTATAGAATCATTCCATGAGGACGTTATGACTGAGTTCGCTTTTACGATTCCCCCCATAATAGATTTAATAACGGATACATGATGATCATTGCATGTACTTAGATATATGATGAAGTTGGGATTAGAGCTATTCCAGAAATAAGGCACTTTTTCACCCCTATCACCACAATTTTTTTCCTAGACCCACCAGCCAAGATTTAAATTTTTTATTACACTCAACCACCCATAATCTAAAATTTAGCTCACATTAATATTCCACGTTAAATATGACATCTGTATATGAAATGCTCCCGTTTTATCAACCAGTCTCATTGAGAATTATTTTTCTAGTATACCCACCATCTATATTTTTTCTATTCCTCAAACACCATCACTCATGTATCATTAATAAAATTGGCGCCCATGACACCTATATAGTAATAACTGGAATAGGCCGTTGATGAGTTTAGCCGATCATTTTCTCCGATTCATCTACACACACGCGCCCACGCACATACGCACGCATGTACATACATGCACGAACGCATGCATGCACACATCACATTAATAATATTTCACAATGATATTAACCTAGTTACTGGGTCTAGTTCAGGGCATCGGCAAATGCGTGATGGAATCATGTCAGCTTCGTTTATCTTATTTAGGAGACGTTCCTAATTATAATTTTAAGATAGTTATGTACAATTAGGATATTTAATTGTAAATACACAAATATAAACATGTTTGTAATCTATTAAAATAATTTATGACATATTTAATTTTAAAATATGGCGCTTTCTTATCGGACTCGCTAACCTACTGCTGTATATTACTCCAGGTAATATAATCGTTCCGAACCTAATCATTCCTGTCATCCATTTTTGGAAATATATTATAACAAGACAAGTTATTCCTTACGTGAAAATGAATAATTTAATACATAAAATGAACTTTATCTCAGTTATACATAATGTCACTATTCTGATAACGTATAATACGCCAATACGTTTTATAAGTTAAAAACCTCGACCCAATAAAAATAAGTAAAACAACAACAACAACAACAACAGTAACGACAAAACAACGACAAAACCACAGCGGCTATGAAATCTTTAGGACTTAACAGATTTATGTTTGATGGAGCACCGAAGATTAAATAATTTCAGTTTGTTTTAGTGACGAGATAGAGATAGTTCTCTCAGTTGTCTTGTTAGACATTCGGAGAACATCCGCTGACAATAATCCTTTATTACCCATTATGATAATGATGTTTGATTTATAGAGCACTACATTCAACGGTGCTGTTCTCGGGCACTATTATTATTATTATTATTATTATTATTATTATTATCAACTTCAGGCCTGCTTCAATCCAGCGCCTCCGTGGTCTAACGGCAGCGTGGAGGATCACAGATCGCTACCACCCGTGTTCGAATCTCGGCGTCGCCATATATGAAGGCTATTTCATCTTTGACTTCGATTCATTACCTTTGGAGGTCGCTCGGTCCATTTAGCCTACCACGTGCACAAAAGTGGCCGTAAAACACCAATCATCATCAGCGTCCATCCAGCACGCACCTCAACGCCCGAGGGAGCGTACAACGCATGCTGCCACTATAGGCGCAAAGCGTTACTCAGAAACATAGACATAACGTCCTGTCGGGTTCACATTTCTGGCCGAGCGAACCAGTCGCCGCATGGCAGCATCCCATCTCCGAGGTCTCGAACCTGTGAACTTTCGGTTACGGGTTTTATGCTCTGACTAACTGCTCAACCAGATAGTATGTATCTCCTACACCACTGTACAAGATTGTGCTATTAATTTATGTTATTATTATTATTATTATTATTATTATTATTATTATTATTATTATTATTATTATTATTATCATCAGGGACCACAGCACGTACACGTTTCCGGTATACTACCATTCTTACTATCAGATTCGTTGTTCTATCCAAAGAAAGATTGCCCCGTTTGTTCTTCGGGATATTGTAACCGCTTTATGTCGCGGAAGGACACTGAAAGGGCCGCATCGTGATACCTTTATACCAGAGGTATAGTTTCGTAATCGCATCAGGATCCGGAAGTTTCAACGTCGGATTTTATTAGACATCCGGCGAATCATTCGTCGATCCTGGTGATTAGCGTCGGAGACCGAAAACTGAACGGATCTCAATCGATCAATCATAAGAAGGACGATTAGATGTTCTCTTGAAATTTTTTAATCTGTTCTAAAAACACACCCGTTCAAGGTCGCTTTCACAGGTGAATAATAATTATCTTTTAAATCTCTTTTACAGACATATTATTTGGGGTATTATTATATTACATATTATTTGTACATGAGCTTCGAATGGCTCTTGCTAGTAAGGGCGCTTTATTAAACATAGATTATTATTATTATTATTATTATTATTAATATTCTGTATCGATATATAGACATTATTGATGACAGATGTTCTCTATTTTACTCCTCTTAGCCCACTTCTAGCTAACAGGGCTGCCATTAAGATGATGATACGTCCAGCAAAGCTGAGTGCTGGTGTATGCGAACAACAGATGACTCACTCTTGAGTTACCGCCATCTTCGCCGACTATCTTCTGTAGTGTACACATCTTAGACGGGCATTCCGCAGACCAACCTCTTGAGTTGCCGTCATCTTCCGCAGACAACCCTTACTGTCATCAGTGTTGACACTCGAAGGGTTCTCATCGGATAGAGCGCGAGTTCCTGGCCGTCTGGATCTGTGTCCCGGTAGAGAACGTCCCAGTATTGTCTGGACACTTAAAGCGTCTCCGTACATTACGCCGCCTTTCAGTGGACAGTGTCGGCTGGTCGTTGATTAAATGATCCATTGCTGATGGGTTTGTATAATTTGATGGGTGACGTGGGTAATATTGTGAATTACTTTAGTAAACAGACATCTCCGAGGTAATTGTTGTCACTGCGGATAGATCACAATATAAGCATGTTATAACGGTAGCGATTAATATTAGAGATAGGGAAAGTAAGGGATAATTAAATAACGTTAAAATCTCAGGAATTAGCAATAATATAATATAATATAATATAATATAATATATTTATTGTTTGTATCATTGGAGATGCCTTCATGGCGGGTATTAGGTTCAGTATGAGTTATAAATCTATAATTAACAAGACCATAATATTATTGTTAGTGCTATTGTATATGGTAATAAAATTATATGATTATTATTATTATTATTATTATTATTATTATTAAATTAGTTTATTAATTGTTTTAGTTCACGTAGCTCTATAGATAGAGTTACGTTTATGGGATATTTCTCTAGGGAGTGGCCTTTCTGCTATTTGTCTCAGTTTGTATCTAGTGTCACTGCTCAACAAATCACTGACTGATTGACTGACTGACTGACTGACTCACTCACTAACTCACTTACTCACCCGAGAAGTAGAGGAGAAATGCTTAACGTATAGAATGTCGATTGACTTTACAACACCTGGATCTCTGCTTGATGGCGATTGACAAGACAACCCTCTGTCACCGCTTTATTTAATCATGGGCACAGTACGATGTCGAGCCGTTTTGGGGGGGGCGGCTTTTCAGTACTTCTCAAGTTAGTCACCTCATGTCTACATTATATCGGAAGAAATGCTCTTTTCACCTGCCTCGTACAGAATTGTTCTTTTCGTGCTTCACAGGTCAGAGAATGACCGATTGTTGTGTGTTTTGATATGACTATAATAACAGTTGACAGGTCGCACCAAGACTTCCCATACCTATTTACGATCTTAGACATACAGCTGATTCTCTCTCTCTCTCTCTCTCTCTCTCTCTCTCTCCTCACGCACACACACACGCACACACACACGCGCCGCACACGCACACACACACACACACACACACACACACACACACACACACACACACACACACACACAATATTTTACCCGCCAGACAAATGGGTGTCACCTGTTATAACCCTTTACTACGTTTGGGGTTAAACACAGCCGATTATATGTTATGGTATAATTAAAGGGGGCAGATCTGAAATGTGTTCTATAATTGTTATTGTATTAGCGGTAACAATAACTACAAAGAAAAAAAAGTACAAATGATTAATGAATTAGTGTTACGTTATTAGATCCGAAATTGTTTCACACATTACTCACCGGTATGCCATGTGATATAGCCTCCCATTAACTTATAGAACATTGCACATATCTGTCGGGATCTAACTGACAGATCAATATCAGTATGTTTATAATATAGATCCTCAGATCAAATGATTCGTAAAACTCGACATAATTGATGTATACACGTTTACCCCCTCTCTCTGTCTGTGTGCTCATATATATATATATCATATATAATATATATATATATATATATATATATATATATTATGTGTGTGTGTGTGTGTGTGTGTGTGTGTGTGTGTGTCGCGCGCGGGAGCGCGCGTCTGGTTGATTACGGGAACCAATAACCAACTCACGCATTATGACAGCTAATGTGTCAATTCACCATAAGAACACACTTCCTTAGACAATCATCCGGATATTGGATGGTTCTAGGTCGGTCAATAAATCGGTCGCAGGTCGTCAGGTTTATTTGACCTGTCGCTTGGTTGTTATTGCCACAATCTGACATTTGGCGAGGATTAGTTTATGTCGCCTGATCTCAGTCGGTGGCTGACACGGCCTGCTGGTAGTCCGATGGCTTAAGCCGGTCGGTCGTTTCATATGAGGAGACTGATCAGTTCGTACATTTTGGCTTGAACACGAGGGCGGAACAGATGCCGGTTCTTCATCCTTTCTCAGATGGTGGTCTAGACGAAGGTCAACGGCGTAGTGGCGATGTCATAAACGGGGAAACGCCACCGCGGTAAAATATTGATTTCAAATAACATCAGCTAGCCAAGTATATTATTATCGTGAAGACACCTGAGTTTTTAGTCAGAGTATTGGTAGATAATTATGAATTATTTCTGTTCTATACGTTGTTTCTAGTATAAATGAGCAGTTTGTTTTTGGTTTGTTTTAGGACGGAGTAAACTAATCGAGGAAAGTGCATTCAGTTAACCGAACATCATGAAAAATGAAACCGAAACTGACCTTATACTTGCCATATACATTGTTCGACTCCATATACGTGTATCTAAAATGTAATAATCTGGATCACGAACCGACGATTCCGTAATAAGGATCCAGCCGCGAGGCGATAGCCCCCGTTATTGCGAACTGTTCCGTGTCAGAAAAAAATATACCCGAAGTCTTGTGTGTGTGTGTGTGTGTGTGTGTGTGTGTGTGTGTGGGGGGGGGTTCTATCCATATCTGAGCTACGTCTCAGTTCATTACTGATGCTGGTAGGAGTCGTGTATGAGGCGACGCGATTCGTCAAGATCATTCCCGAGGACGAGGCCTAGCGCGGGATGCTTAACATAAACGAGGCCGGCTCTCCGAGGGAACGCTCTAACAGATGGTCATAAACAGACCAGATGGCAGCACCCCCTGCTGGGCCATAGAGCCAAGTTAGTTGGCTTATACGTGCCGCCGTCTGGAAACTTAAGTCGAGAAAAGCCCGAATACGATGTCGTAGCTAGGAAGTGCGAAGAAACAATCGGAAGATGGTACATCGTACGTCTCCAGAATGTTAGGAATCTCAATCGGAGGTCTTTAAACGGACCTCGAAGGAAGAGAACGGTCAGGATCCAGATGACTATGGACAACAACGCGCGAAATGGTTCGTATCAGTTTACTAAATACTTGCTATTTTTGTTCTGATCGATTGGCATCAGTTCATTGACTGATTCTTCTGTCCGTTGGTCGGAGTAACTAGCCGATCCCGTAACTCGGCCCATCCCATCACCAGGATGACGACCGTTAAACTGCAACTCTTTCGGTGTCGCGCGTGCGCCGTTTTCCTTCGGGACACCGTCGGCAATTTTACTCTCAGTCCGGACGGCAGCACGCTGGCGAGTCCGGGATACAACTGCAGCGCCCACCTGAAGCACAGGTACAGCGAGCAGCTGTCGTCGACGAATTCCAGCCAGGCAACCGCCTCCGACCGCCAACCGTACGCCTGGATCGAAGACGTGCTCTATTCGAAAGTGATCGTCGCTATGTGTTTCGTCGGATTGTTCGGCAACACGATCAACTTGTTCCTGCTTCTGCAGAGAGAGCTGAGGCACAACTCTGGTCGGATGGAGAAGTTCGCTTACAGCGGATTGATGGCGTTGGCGCTGTCCAATATGTTGTTCTGTTTGACCACGATACCGTACGGCTTCGTAGAGTACAACGACATATGGACGTACTTCTCGTTCGATCTGGTATTCCACACCTACAACAACGCCATCATCAACATATTCATCCTGGCCAGTACCTGGCTGACGGTGACATTAGCGATTGGCCGATATATGGCCGTTTGCCACCCATTACACGCACGGGCCTTCCTCGGCATGACGTGCGCCCGTCGTTCCATCGTCGCCGTCTTCTTAACGTCGATAGCATTCAACGTGCCGCGCTTCTTCACCTACGACATCGTGTCGGCCCGATGCCTGGACGGCACCACCATATATCTGAGGTACAATGGATACATGAAGCTGAAGAAGACGTTCGATTTGGCCTTCAACTGGTCCTATTTCGTGTTCGGGATCGTCGTACCTCTGGCTCTGTTGGCCATCTGTAACTCGTACCTGATCTACGCGCTCCGGATGTCGCGACGGATGCAAAACCGGATACGGGCGACGAAGGTGAAGGAAACCAATAACAACACGACGTTGATCTTAATCGTTATCATAGTGATGTACATAATATTGGTGTCACCTGCCGAGATGATCAACTTCATCCGACAAAAACTGTTAACCCACAGCCGCCTCGCCAGCGTATATAACTTGGCCGTTGCTGTGGTGAATTCGTTACAGGTAAGAGACAAGTTCGAACGTCGGATTTTCGCCGTGTCGACAACATGTGACGTTCTGGTTGTTCGACGTAAGCGTTGAAGCTTTTTTTCTGATTCGGGCAGTTTCTCAAAATAATATTCTCACTACAGTTTAGAAAAGTTTCGTTTGTGTACATGAAATGGATTATAGAAGTAAGTGAGAAAATATTAGTTAACTCGTCCCAAATAAAATATTGCTGAATTACGGACATCATTGGGAACAGAATTGGCTAAATGGGTCGAGGCCACCTCCAAACGTCGAAGTAAAAGATGAAACACCCTTGAGACATAGACCACAGGTGCTATGGTCCCGTCCCAACATATATATATATATATATATATATATATATATATATATATATATGTGTGTGTGTTTAAGTTTATAGTTATAGTATTAATATGGTATCCTGCCGGACATTTCACCTCTCCCAGAACCAGAACATCAGTTAGAGAATCCGCTATTTGATTAGTTGAATTACGAGATGGGCATTTCTTCAGCTTCTCAATTTGTTATAATCCCCCTTTTTATTGTTTCAGTGAACACATTAAACATTTCGGATCTAATAATAAACTTATAGTTTGCAGTAGTAGAAATTATAGTATATATATATATATATATATCTGAAGTTTATATAGTTGGTGTACTTAAATAAATAAGATATATTGTAATTTGTACATACCAAACATTATTACATTCAAAAATAAATTATCCTGATATATAGTTACTACTAAACGTAATTAATTATATCTTTCAGGCATTGAACTTTGCATTCAACTTTATTCCATATTGCGCAATAAACACACGGATCAGGAAAACAATCAGGAAACTTGTGTCCAGGAAGAGCTGCAATCTTAACAGGAACACTTCCTACAGCGACTCCTACGGCAAATATGCCATATCTGGCACGGAAATGATCGTTATAGATCATAAATAATCAGGATTTGTTGACGCAGCGCGGACATAAATAGCGTTTCAGACTTTCAGACGGCATCAGGACATTTGTAAACAGTAAACATTTAGTCGGAGTGTGCGATTTGTATTGATGCTCGAAATTGGATAACTCGAAGTGCAAAGGAAATGAGTCACAAGAGGAGATGGGCGAAGAGTCGAATATGTGAACTCAGCTGAAGACGTTTAGATTGTTACAGATGATTAGAATATTACTAAGGTTTTTATTCTAGAGTTATGGCATCAGACGACCAATTAAAACAGTCTCGAATAAACAGTCCTGGGTGTATTATGTAGAAAGTAGAGTTGCCATGGTACAGAAACCAATGATTATTTTCCAATACATGCTTTATCCACCAAATTAACATCCGATGTCAGCAGTGGCTCTGAACGCTGTACATCTTTTGTTGAAGCTGGAATGTTTCAGCCAATGATAAGGTAATCAACGCGAAAATGAGCTTTTAGTATTTGGAAATTTTCTGTTTTGCAGTTAATATGTACCACAGTTAATATGTTCCACAGTTAATATGTACTAAAGTTAATATATTCCATACATTAATATGTTCCACAGTTAACATGTACCACAGTTAATAGGTAGCACACAGTTAATATGTAGCACACAGTTAATATGTAGCACACAGTTAATATGTAGCACACAGTTAATATGTGCCACAGTTAATATGTGACATAGTTAATACGTTCCACACATTAATATGTACCACAGTTAATATGTACCGCAGTTAATATGTACCACAATTAATATATACCACAATTAATATATACCACAGTTAATATGTTCCAAAGTTAATATGTTCCACAGTTAATATGTTCCACACATTAATATGTTCTACACATTAATATGTTCTACACATTAATTTGTTCTACACATTAATATGTACCATAGTTAATATGTACCACATTTAATATGTTCCACATATTAATATGTACCACATATTAATATGTACCACAGTTGATATGTTCCACAGTTAATGCGTTCTTACAAACCTTGATAGGACGTATTATTTATTTTCTTTTGTATATTTTAACACCCCCTCGCTGTCCCCAAATAGTTGCTCGTATTAGGAAAAGTCGTAAAGTATTCGGATCCGACCTCATATAACTAATAAAAAACATTCCTATTTTATTAAATTTGTTGGAATAGAGTGTCTGTGTTTCTTCTTGTAAACGAAATAACATCGACAACATATATGCAAAAGTACTGATAAAATAATAAAAAAAATTTTTTTATTAAATTTTTTAAAAGATGTCTATATTTCTTCTTGTAAACGAAATACATCACAACATATATCAAATACTATATATTAATAAAATAATATATATTCACAAAAAAGTTATACATTCTCTCTCTGTCTCTCTCTCTCACACACACACACACACACACACACACACACACACACACACACACACACACACACACACACACACACACGCACACACGCACACACGCACACACACACACACACTCACACACGCAGAGAGAGAGAGAGAGAGAGAGAGAGAGAGAGAAATGAGATGCACAAAAGTTTAAGAGAACATTACAACACATTGAATATTTGTATATCAACATAAGGTGGGATATAAAGGATATTATCTAATCGGTCCCGATAATCTTTAAGTAATTCAACGCTAAGGATTTTTTAAATCATTTTGTTGAATATATTTTTATATTCGTTAATTTTTGTAATACCAAATTTATGATGGAAAGTAGATACAAAAAGTATGATAGGAATATGTTCAGCTAAGCGAAGCACCTACTGGGCAATGGAGTTTTAAATGATCTCTTACAACTTAGCAAGTTCTCGATGATGACTTTTTGTTGTGAGTGATCTTTTATCGTCATATATTTGTTTTCTAAATAATACATATTTTGATATTTGTTTCCATTCTACTTATTTAAAATTATATTTTCTCATTTATCTTTGCCCCATGACATCGCCTTTGAAAAATATATCGTCAATAAATATGGCAGCACAACAACAGCTTATTTACTTTATTAAATGAGGAAAGTATTCAGATCAAGACAATGTCGGACTGAATCAAAGTGTTTTTTCTTCATAATAAATATAAATTCAATAATCATCCAATTATATTCAAAGTTTTATATAAATCTAATAAGCTCTTGAATTGGGTTAATATGAACGCTCCGTCTGAGCCAGTCATTTAAGATAATTACTTATTCAAACTAAATATTTAGCAAGTTGTGTTCAGTATTATCAAGTATGAAAATAGAGAATGGAAATAATCTAATATTATATTTTATTATAATATTCAGATATCAGCTCTAATAATCCTTTATAAAAGGTTGCCGAGATAATATTATACCAATGAATAAACTGAAAATATAGAGTAAAAGTGTAGGTGACTCTACTTTTGAGTATTTAGTGTGGCCTCCAGTCAGTGTCTCTACTTGTTAGTATTTAGTGTGGAATCGAGTCAGTGTCTCTATTTTTCAGTATTTAGTGTGACCTTCAATCAGTGTCATTACTTTTTAGTATTTAGTATGGCCTCCAGTCAGTGTCTCTACTTTTTAGTATTTAGTATGGCCTCCAGTCAGTGTCTCTATTTTTTAGTATTTAGTATGGCCTCTAGTCTGTGTCTCTACTTGTTAGTATTTAGTATGGCCTCCAGTCAATGTCTCTAGTTTTCAGTATTTAGTGTGGTCTCCAGTCAGTGTCTCTACTTTTCAGTATTTATTGTGGTCTCCAGTCAGTGTCTCTACTTTTCAGTATTTAGTGTGACCTCCAGTCAGTGTCTCTACTTTTCAGTATTTAGTGTGGCCTTCGGTCAGTGTCTCTACTTTTCATTATTTAGTGTGGCTTCCAGTCAGTGTCTCTACTTTTAACAATTTAAGTAACCAAAACACCAGAGATTTGCAGTACTCCTGAGTAATGCCAGTGACTCAAACGTCACTGATATCGTGTTTCGGGATCTAGATCTGGGCTCTTCCTAAGTCATTTCAGCTTGGAGACTTTGTTCTTATTGAAAAAGAAAGAGAAACAAAACATGACATGGCACCACACATCATTTGACTTGGCCGGTGTTTCATTGTGAGTGTCGTATATTTCTTATCAAACCGTATACTTATTGGACGACTAACGTGCGTATAAAATGCTGCATAGTCGATTGATATGCGGATGTCACTTTCTTCCACAGCGCGACAGTCCACTGGCAATGTCGTCTGAAAAAGGCCAGTGTCTATTTTTCATCACAGATGCCAGGGGTGACTTCCGCTTTGGTTTACGGGACTACAACCGAAATTCCTTCCTGAGACGTCTCGAAACAGTAATGACGTATATTTTGTATAATCTTTGGGCGTAAAGCAGTCAAAATGTCTTGGCTCAATGGTGAACGCATCTCGAAGCGTCTCATTGTGTGATCATCCCGAGTGCCGTTTTCTGTGTACGACCATTCCGTTTCCTGTTACGAAAATACGATATGGCAATATGCACGGATGTCTTGGAATAACGTAATTTGGCACTAATGTCTCTTTCCATATATCCTTCTCCATATAATGTGAATATTTCCCCTCCTTAGAACCTCTATCAAAGACGATTGTTTTCCCATTTCGGGGATGAAGACAAAACTGAAAAACGCCTAAATGATACTGAACGCAGCAGACAAATGACCAAGAAGTACTGACTAGACGTATTGGTATTTTAAGGACAAAGTAGGATGCTCCAATTCAGACATCATCTGATGCAACCAGATGCCATGCAATAAAACGCCTAAAAATCGTGCTTGGTCTTAAACTGGTCGAAATGACTGTAGTTTAATTCAAATTAATTTCACTGCTCCTTCCATGATTATTATTTGGTTAGTAGAATTACAGATAAAATAATTACAACCACCTAAAGGTTTATTTGACACTTCCAAAACCGGGTCTCATCCATTGTCGTAGGTAAAATAAAGACTGATTTTAATGACTGTATTTAAAATTAGAAGCCAATAAATAATTCTTGGATTTATTTTTATTATCTGCTGTTCAAAGCTGATACGTAGTTGTCGCAAAAATGTTCGTTTTCTACTTCTTTCTGATTTGTTTCTGGTTACGCTCACGAATTTCACATTACGTTAACAATTGTAATATATACGTCAACTTATACCAACGGTACTACCATATCCACAAACCGCAATTACAAATCCTGGTAGGTTAATTATTTTACGTCAATCCGTTTTTTTAAATTATTCCCGATTTAAATTGAGAAGACCAACTAAGCGACTCGATTTTTCTTCTCTGTTGGTTATTTTTACAGATAGTAGTTTTTTTTCTATTATCTCATCGCGTTTTCGTCCAGAAATGGGAGAAACATTATATGAAGCCAGTGCTCCAATAAAACCTATTCAGCTTATTTAGTATAGGTGAAGTCGCAGTGCTTGGAAATGTATTATAGAAGTGGGCAAATATTATGTGCCAAAGATTTTTGCCGAATAACACGTGCCCAAGCACTCTACTTACAAGAATAAATTGCATCAAGAATGGATGACGTTACGACGTTATTTGCAAGGAGGACATCATTAGAGATAACTCGCCACCGGTCTGACTCACATTACGAAACATTAACGGTGGCGAGTTTTGGCCGAATTACTTCGCTCTGAAATAGCAACCAATATTAGATAATGTTTGACGGCTGGTAGAGAGTTATCAGCCGTGTACATACATATTGATATGAACATTAGCACGTATGTGCCGAAGACTTGATCGGTTTGTCAGATTAATAGACAATGAGGAATGGCTGGAGTGGGAGAGTTGATGATAACGGTTATTTGAAATATACAGCTGCTACGAACCAACAGTCCATGTAGTTTCAACTATTGACTGACTCACTCACTGACTGACTGACTCATCGACATGATGACTCACTGACATACTGACTCACTGACTCACTCGCTGACTCACTGACTCACTGAATCACTGACTCATTCATTGATTCACTGACTAACTCAATGATTGACCCACTGAATGACTCACTTATTGACTAACTCACTGACTCACTGATATCACGACTCACTGACATACTGAATCGATGACTCACTGACTGACTCACAGACTCATTCTGTCACTGACTCACTCGTTCATTCATTGACTCACTGACTGACTCACTGACTAACTCTATGATTGACTCACTGAATGACTGACTGACTGACTGACTGACTCAGTGACTCACTCTACGTGGATCATCTATATTGCTGAAGTGAGCATCGTCGTTCATTGTAGATTTCTAACGCCTGGTTTCAAATATCGGTTTAACTATACGCCAAGGAAATGATCAGTTATCGATCGTTCACGTTTTGAACACGCGTCTATTAATAGATGGTTCAGGAGAGTGCTATTTGTGAGGAAAGACAGATTTAGATCCCGAATCGATGTATCGACTGGGCTACCGAGACTGTACAATGTGGATAAGAAAACCATATATCCCGTCGGGCTGTTATATCCCGGGTCACACTTGCTGTGAAAGGACATCTCCACGGTCCAGTGTGACATTGATATTCAGGCTTACACTGGATGAGGTAGTATACGTCTTCATACACCGTGTCAGGATCGACCAATCGTATAGCTGGATTGTTTTTAGTGATCGGATAATTCGTCTTTTGCTTCGCCCCATTACCTTTCCCAGGTGTTCTGTCCATTTACAATCCCGGGCCCACGAATGTGACAGTTAAATAGCAACATTTCGCGTTTTCTTAAACACAGATAATCCAAGGATTATATCTCAGAAATGGATCTAAGTAATCGAATATTGGGTATCAATCAGATTACAGGATGATTGGTAAAGATCTGGTAAAGCTTCCTACTAATCTAACAAACACTACAAGAAACCTTGTTATAATAGTTCAGCTCTCATCCCATTAATTCGGAGCAGGTAACTTTGGCATTGCCCTGGATTTTATCTCGGTTTTCACCAGTAAATGCCCCCCCCTTTTCCCATCGTAGAAAAGATAGATACTTCGTATAAAGAACAATTACGGAAGGATTTAAGATTCGTTACAAATTCGCTCCTGTTTTGTAATTATTCTCCGAAAGAACTTCCCTTCAGAAATATGTACGACCTTAATTCCACTTAAAACATTATATATCTCTTATATATCTCTTATATATCTCTTATATATCTCTAATATATCTCTTATATATCTCTTATATATCTCTAATATATCTCTTATATATCTCTTATATATATATCTTATATTTCTCTTATATATCTCTTATATATATATCTTATATATATCTTATATATCTCTTATATATATCTTATATATCTCTTATATATATTCTTATATATCTCTTATATATCTCTTATATATATCTTTAATATATATCTTATATATCTCTTATATATCTCTTATATATTCTTATATATCTCTTATATATCTCTTATATATCATCTTAATATATCTCTTATATATCTCTTATATATATCTTATATATTCTCTATATATATCTCTTTATATATATACTCTTATATATCTCTTATATATACTCTTATATATCTCTTATATATATCTTATTATATCCTTATATTTCTATATATATCTTATATATTCTTATATATATCTTATATATTCTTATATATCTTATATATATTCTTATATATATATCTCTATATATTCTTATATCTCTTATATATATCTTATATATATTCTTATATATTCTTATATATATCTTATATATCTCTTATATATATATCTCTTATATATCTCTTATATATCTCTATATATCTATATCTTATATATCTCTTATATATATCTTATATATTCTTATATATCTCTTATATATTCATATCTTATATATTCTTATATATATCTTATATATATCTTATATATCTCTTATATATTCTTATATATTCTTATATATCTCTTATATATATCTTATATATTCTTATATATATATCTTATATATCTCTTATATATCTCTTATATATATTCTTATATATATCTTATATATTCTTATATATATCTTATATATATCTTATATATTCTTATATATCTCTATATATCTCTTATATATATCTTATATATATCTTATATATATCTATATACTTATATTTTATATATATCTTATATATATCTTATATATATCTTATATATCTCTTATATATATCTTATATATATCTGATATATCTCTGATATATATATCTTATATATCTCTTATATATCTCTTATATGTCTCTTATTTATCTCTTATATATCTCTTATATATCTCTTATGACATATTAATGACATACACATCTGATCAATTAGAAGTTAGTGACCATTATATGCAAGTTTAATCAGGTGTGGTTTAGGAGGTTCTTTAAAAGTTAAAGTTACTTTAGCAACTTTGACATTTTATGTAGATCGTTCCATAGTATGGCTGCTGATGTAGGAAACATTTATCATCACGGGAACAGTCAGCAATATTAGAGTTTCTGAGGCGGAGCTGCATGTTACCGTAATTTGAACGATGTAGGTAATTGATATGGGTAGAGCAATGCAGTTGTTTTTGATACGAGACAAGCAGTACAGTTCCCTATTGATTCTATTTGATCTGTACAGATGGTAGGCTAAATGGGATGAGCGAGCCTACCGATATTACGGATATGATATGGATACAGATATGGTAAGCGTGTTATCGAGGTATGCTGTAAAATTCGTCACAAATGGTCAATCCGATATTGTGCCACTTTTCGATGTGGAGAGAAAAAAGCTTTGTTTAGGCATGACAATATTAATTGACGTCCTTGCCTAAGTTTGACAATATTGCCTCTCATCCAACTTTTCATGTCAGACAGACAGGTTTCTAGCCTGGTCGATAGTTAGTTTTATGGTCGTGTATACGTGAGAGTTGTTAACCATACAGTGGTCCGTCTGATGATCTTAGCCAATAGACTTGGATACATTTGTTCGAGGCTAATACGGATCTTTTAGGTACACTCAAGTTGAGACACATATATGCTGTGAATCGTTATGCAATATAGGGATCCCTCTAGCTTAGCAGCATAGTATGCATTTTGGGCACATGAGTTTGATAAAATTGTGCCCTTTCCATTTGTTTGGGTAAACCAGACTGGAAAAAGTGTGTTTTTCAAATGTTTTCGTGCCCCAATATTTCTTTTCATGGTAATTTACTAATAATATGTAGTATGCAGTTGGCCTGTGTTCATATGTTATGTAGGCAAGGTGGTCATTCCGGAGGGACATTTCAATGTTAATCAGCAAATATATTTGTCCCATAATGCTATTTAATTATTTTACAATGGGACCAAATAGGTAAACCCTCATCAGGGGAACCACTGTATTACAATTAAACTGTAAATATTAATTGTTAATGTTATTAATAGCGTGTGAAATGTGTAATAATTTTGTTTTGACTAATATTCTAATGTTTTTTTAAAGCATATTAATTACACTAATTCAGCAATTCATAGTTTTATGATATACAGCCAATAAGTGTCATCGATCATAAACATAACATTTGTACATTCAAACATAATTTTGGGACCATACAGCTAAAGGATCAGGTCAATATAGAAGTCTCTTAACAGGAATTTTGTTAAATGTATAGCTATTATAATCCCGACGTGTCATTCGTAGTATCGGAGATCTGCCTGAAATCCGCTGTTCTCGACCAAGGGTCAAATAGATCAAGTGGATAGGCGCTTTAATTTAGATCCCACCACACCTAACTGCATATACTTAGGGACGCTAAATTAAGTGTGAATGAACGTTCCCTTAGTGATGAACGGAAACGTATGAGGGTTAGCTGTTAGGTTCGAGTAAATCATAGTATTTACTCAGGTTTGAGACGATATTTCGTTCTAGTCCAGTAATAATGCATTGTGCAGTATTGCTACTTTGTTTATATTTTAGTTAAATCGCTTCAGTGAGTCCATACTAAGTTAGTGTACATTCTCTTTGTTATGAACAAACTGTAATGTTTGTTAACACGCTGAGGCTATATATAGGGCTTGAATTTTCACTTAGGTTAGAGAAGAACTTCGACGCCAGACCAGTCGGACGTGTATTGATTTATAGTTATTCGAACCCAGAATAAAGCTGAGGTCAGCATCTGAGGTGTCGAAATGTTTTATATACAGGTTTCTTTTGGACCACAGAAAATTACTGTTGAATGTAAACTGTGGTGTCAAAATAGTTTATGATATGTATGTAGCAAATCACCATTGAACCACACGCACGTGTTGCTTGTTGCGAGCTGTGGTATCAAGTGGTATGTTTTTACATGCTTCCGCTTTTTGTACGTAGCCTGCATGTAGCCGCTTTCCTGTGGGCGTGACATATTTGTCGCGTACGAAAAGCGAATTAGCTGGTTCCCACAGGCTGATGAGTAGACCAGAAACATGCTTAGGTATACGCATATATAACATTAAAGATTCCGTTTGCAAGAAAGTAAATCTGTATAAGGAGAAACACATTAATGTGCGGAATTTACATACTCCAAAGAGCCAGTATACTGTGAGGTGCTTTCGCGTAAAGTATCTGTGGTAAAATCCATATCCCAAAAGTCTTTAAACCCGATCTACATTGATGACCTTTCCTTACGGAATATTACCTGATCAAGGAAGTAAGCACACTACTCAGAGTTTTCAATTAGAAATAAAAGTCAGGAATACATGTTACTTGATGAAGGAACCCACCACAGGTTACCGAATTATAGGCACCCTCACGAACACGTCAGAACAAATCGAAAACTATCCCATATTGGAAACGAACATTATCATAAAAAAGAAACTGATTAGCTGTCGGAGAGAGTCTAATAATTCAAAACCCATTTATCCACAGCTTCCTGTGTATATTAGTCTGACAGGGTGACGACTTATATATTAAGCGAATGCTAGTTTGTGATAAAACGTCACTGTGTCTTAATATATCTACTCGTAAACATCCGGTGCACGAAATTTTCTTGTGGTAATTTGTCAAAACTAATAACGTAGTGTATATATATATATATATATATATATATTATATATATATATATATATATATATATATATATTTTTCTCCAAAATACTGACATTCAGTTATTAGCTTAATGTGAAAAGTAAAGTCTATTTCCATCAACATTTTGGTGACTGACTGGAAGAAAATAAATGTTTTTACACTGATTAATTCTAAGGAACATTTTATTCTGAAATATTGTCCAACATGTTGTCACCTAAATGTAAGGTTCTTTAATACTTGCTCAATTCCCTTCTTCTACTATGAGATACGGATTTGTAGGTCAATTTACAAGCCCAAATATGCACCATTTTCTGCTTCTGTTGTGCCATGAACTATGAATAAGAGATAAGGAATCTTGCGTGGGACTAGAATTGTGATGTATATTAATGCTCATATCCTGATCAATGATAAGGGAACATCTCTATACAGTTTATGACAAAACATCAGTGCTGAATTTAACAGCATACTGCCATAGTGTATTTGTTTAGAATAAGAGAGAGGGCGGATTGCAAGCTAGATAGATAGATAGATAGATACATAGCTAGATAGATATATAGATATAAATAATATTGTTTATATCGTTTATGTGATATTCATAAGTTACATTATACGTGTTTTATAGCTAATACTTCCTTCTTGGTATATTTTTATATAAAATGGAAGTCGTACAGAAGTAATAGTCTGAGTATTTTGTTATGGCAACAAGGCACTGAAATGACTTACAGTTAGCCAATATAACAGAGAACATGAACAATTGAAGTATTAGCCCAAAGGGCAACTTGATTATTTCCATTTTAGAAGGTAAATTCACGAACTACCTTTGTTACCTACCGGAAAACATTATATGATATACTGTGTAGCCTTATTTATGCATTTATTGTCACTCCTTATAAAGGCACAACTATTCACTTAATCTTAAGATAAAGTATGTTAAAATATAACTAGATATTATATGTAAGCTATTACACAGGTGAGCGATTTGTGCAGAAAGTAAATTTATTAAAATATATATATCATTTAACATATGCTGAATGTAATTTTGTATTAGTCTTACTGGTGCTGATGGTGTTGCTGCTGGTGCTGCTGCTGCTGCTGCTGCTACTACTACTACTACTACTACTACTACTACTACTATTATTATTACTATTACTACTACTACTACTGTCAATTTAACATTTAATCTAGGAAATCAATAATTGGATTTTAGTTTTAATTAATTTTTGCTTGAGTCAACTTTGATGTTTGAAATAGTTTCTTCATGATGACACCGGCCATGAATACACTAAAAACGACTTTGTCAGCAGAATGGACGTCCATATAAGATGAGCTGATTGTTCCTTCCATCCACCAGATAATAGTCTTCTTATAACTTCTAATTGCCAATCCCCATAAACACAGTAGATAACGAAATCTTCGTTGAGGTCCTTCTCTACCCCTTTACAACATCATATTTGTATCAGAAATTTGCAAGTCAACACTCTATAAAAGGCCAGTGTTGGTTTTCTCATAAATCTAGATGCATCTGATCGTTAAATAAACATCAATGTCTTAATTTCTCAGAAATTCACAAGTGAAACATGCTATTTATAATACTATATGCAATACAAAATGTGGTTATTTGCTAGATATTTTGGCTGATGAACTTATGAGCACCGAATCACTTCTGAAATGTGATAGGTTGACTTGCTAATTTACACAACATTATTCTTGATATAATATATAAAACCAGAGTCCTTAACACATCCATGAGAATGATTAGTTTGGGTAAGTGGCAACCCGGAAGTGTTTTGTTTCTGTGTACACAACCAGCGTCCGATTCCATCAGGTTAAAGTTTACGTAAAACAATTTTTTAGTGTCCTTTATAAATTGAAAGCTGTAATGACACTGCTACATCATGTATTGCGATAAGTATATCGTTATTGATGGTTTGATTAATTGAAGTTAACATTTCTATTAAAATACAACATGACTTGAAACGACCTTCAATTAATTCATACAATGCCCTTTGATGGATTTATACTCCTGGATGCGTTTATTACTGCGGCAAATATCTCCTTGGGCACTATACTGCGGGCAGAATGTTTCCCATATTATGAGTAACTAGGTTAGACTGATATCGGTAAATTGTTCAATAAAAAGCTATTATAATCCATACGTGTCAATCGTAGTATAGGAGCTATGCCTGATATCCGATGTTCTCGCTTATAGATCAAATATATCACGTGTATAGGCCTTTTAATTAGATCCCACCAAACCTAACCGCATATACTAAATGATGCTAAATTAGGCGTGGATGAACATTCACTTAGTGATGAACGTAAACGTATAAGCATTAGGTGCTAATTTTGAGTAAATCATAGTATTTACTCAGGATTGAGGCGTATTTCGTTCTATTCCAATACTAATCCATTGTGTAGTAGTGCTATTTTGTTTTTAGCTTAGCCATGTCGCTACTTCAACGTGTAGGTAGTGTACACAACACAAAATGTTTCACGTTTTCAACTAACTGTTATGTTGCTTGACTCGCCGAGAACGTATGAAAGGCATACCGTTTCACCCTGGCCAGACTAGAACTAGCGACGCCAGACCTGTGGAGCCTCTGTCCGTACGGTTGATTTAAGTAGTATGTGTTTATCTATTCGAAGCGAGAATGAAGCTGAGATGATTATCTGTGGTGTTGAAATGTTCTGATTAATTAGTTTCTTTTGAACAGCAGCAAATTATTGCTGAATGTAAACTCTGTTTGCAAGGTGGTTATCTTTTGTATGTATTAACTTCCCACTACACCACAGGCACGTGTTGTTTACTGTAGAGCTGTGGCGTGAAATGGTACTTTTTGTGTTGGTTTCTGTGTTCTGCTTGTAGCTTACTTAGAACTACTTCACTGTGGACGTGACACAATTATTGCATACGAAAAGTGTATTAGTTGGGTCCCTCAGGCTGATGAGTATATACCATATATACATGTATTATATATATATATATATATATGTGTGTGTGTGTGTGTGTGTGCGTATATTTGTTGTATGTGTTTATTTTGTTGTATGTTTAGGTTCAAGTAAGTATAGATTTATTTATCTATAGGTTTATGGATATATAGGGTGCTCTGAACTAGTCCCAACACACACACACACACACACACACACACACACACACACACACACACACACACACACAAATACACATCCTAAAAAACACACACACACACACACACACACATATATATATATATATATATATATATATATGTGTGTGTTTGTGGGTGTGCACAAAGAATAATCGTATTCACATCACATACGATTTTGCTTGAGACTACCAGCCGTAAATTAAGTGCCTTCTTACGTTTGTCTAAGGGAGTTAGTCGGACATTTACAGTAGTACATGGCTGGCAGTTAGAAATCACACTGACGTGAAGGTTTAAATTATGTATATGAATCAGAAACGTATAATAAATAATTAACATTTTCAATTCATGCGTAATCTTCCTCCTGTTCGCTTTTTCCAAGGAGTCCGTTAATAAATAGTTCTTTATTGTACTGTCCCTTGATGGGGGAGGCTGATTATTCTATTATATGTGGTACAATGGTGGGGTGAGTTTATAACAGGCACAATGGTTGTTTACATGGCTCCATATCTGTGTACCTAATACGATTACATAATATACGAGATTTCTCCAGAGGCTCACATATTCTCAATTATCACCATAAACTATTACCAGCTCTCTCTCACTCACACACACACACACACACACACACACACCCCGCACACGCACCCCCCACACATAGTATGTGTGTTGTTATGGGGTTTCTATTAAAATCTTACACTCATAAACAAGTCACAAACATACAGAAGTTTGTTATAAAACGACCCATATATTTACGATTACAGAATATTTCATTACCCCATTTTCCACTCAGTCTAACTCTTCTACCAGTACCCCCACCTGGTGGAGGCTTTTTACAACTTAAGAAATATCATCTATGTATTATTACATAATATGAGAGAAATAATATTCCATAGAAAATCATTAGAACATCTTCCCTTTCCTTGATATGACAATATCAACTATAAACAAACATAAAAACTCTATAACTATTAAATGCAGAATAACTGTTTTAAATATTGATCATTTAATCCATCTGACATCTCTCCAATGGCCGTCGCAACATGATGTTGCCCACCTTGACGTCTACGGCTCGAACATTGCCATCTTTTCCTGGGTGAACTTCCTTGACTCTACCGAGTGGACACTTAACACGATATCACCAACTTACATGTTTTTATGTTCAAGATTCCACTTTTTACGGGCACTGAATCCGGGTAGCCACTCACGCAGCCATCTAGTCCAATTTGTTTTGACCCAGTGTGTAATTTATAGCTCGGAAATTTTCAACGAATATCTCCTGTTGAGCCAGCTTGATATAATGCGTTTCAGCATCAACAATCTCCTGGGGCTTGATGGCACCGCTCGCTCGGAGTGATAATGACAGGCGGCAATTATCAACAAAGCGCATCCTAGGGTGCATACTCTAGTAAGCGTCGGGCAACTATTTTGGGTCTAGTCTATCTTCAGTAGGTGAGTCCACTGTTGTTACGAATGTTACATCATCACTACTTGTTTGATTCTGTTTGCGCCTTTCATGATCATATGTCCGCCTTTTCTCGACTTTGTTCTTGGCCATTCGTCTGGAGATGTACACAAGAATGTAGGACCAGTCCACCACATATTTTCCTCAGTAAGCTTAGCGACTGTAATTCCACGACTGAGCAGGCCGACCGGGTTGCTTTCTATTGGAACATGTCCCCACTGCATGGGATTAGTGGAGTTCTGAATCTCTCCAACACGATTGGCAACAAATTGTTTAAAATTCCGGCTACGCCCTGTAATCCAATACAGCACATCAATGATGTCACTACACAGGGTCCAGTTGGCCGGCGGTAATTCCAGCGTATGACCAACGATCTTAGCTAATCTTAGGCCAAGTACAGCTACCATAAATCCCAGACAGGGAATGCTTATATCATTCAATGTGGCTACACGAGACTTTGCTGCTACTGCTTGGGATATGACAGATCCATCAACATACTCACATCGAATATATGCAACTGCACCATATGCATCCTGTGAAGGATCACCAAACACATGCAGTGCCCTATTACTAATCTCTCCACTATGTCGCAAACACTGCATCACCTTGATATGTTGTAGTTCCCGCAGTTCACTGAACCATTGTTTAGCTTTCATTGCTAGTGATTTATTTAAAGGGTCATCCCAATCCAAACCTATAGCCCACATCTCCTGCATTAACATCTTGGCACGAGTTGTGAATGGTATCAGGAATCCCAGTAGGTCAAAGAGACTGGCAATATTCTTCAGGAAGCTACGCTTGGTGATAGTGTGATCTTCACCTGGTGGATTAACAGAGAATGTGAAATTGTCTTCCTTGTGATAGTGTTTTTACTGAAGGTTGTCGGTATTAGTCACGATCAACTGATGATACACAATCTCCTGATAGTATGCACTTGAGAACCTCCGGTGAGTTTGAGAGCCATTTTCTTGCATACATTCCTGCAGAGGCCCACGGTTGTGACAGTTGCTTATAAAGATCAATACAAACAGATAAGTTGGCTACAGAGTCCATACTATCATCCATATATGTGCTCTTCAACACAGTCTCTGCTGCACCTGGATATAATTACTGGTATTCTCCAGCATGGTACTGTGCCACAAACTGTGCCTGAAAAGGTGATTAGTTCACCCCAAATACAAGTCTGCCGAATTCGTATACATTAGGTTGTCTGTTCATTTCCAATCCCCGCTAAAGGAATCTATGGTATGGTCTATCTTCTGAGGTATGCAGATACATTTATGCAATGTAACACATTAATGCGATGGGCTCACGTCGAAAACGTATCAGAACAACAAGTACGTCATTCAGCAACTTTGGTCTCTGATAGATCACATCGTTTAGGGAGATGGCTTTATACTTAGCAGAAGCATCAAACACAAGACGGGTCTTCGTTGTCGACTTGTCTGGTCTTAGTACAGGAAAATGAGGCAAAAACCAGCTATTTGGTTTTTCCTCTTGTGGCGATATCTTGCGAATATATATATATTTTTGATATTTGACTAGTACATCATCATAGACACTGGCAACCTTTGGTGATTTGAGAAGGCGCTTCTCTGTGTTTTCCAATCGCCGAACAGCCATATCATAGTTGTCTGATAGCTTGGGTCGATTAGGCTTCCAAGGTATACCGACGCTGTAATGTCCATTCTTATATGTAAGCGATCCTGCTACAATATCTGTTGCGGTCTTATCCTCTGGCTTTACTACAACACTAGTCCCTGAAGGAAGCTCTTCAATTTCCCAGAAGCATCGAACAAGTCTACCTAAGTCATCTGTGCCATGCTGGAAAATGTAAAGTTGGTTTGATTTTGAGTTTCCATGTATGGACAACCTATGCATGTCCATCCAAGTAGGGTAAGTCTGGCTATTGGTTCCTCAGGCTCCCCTCGGATATCGCGTAGAGAACAATGCAGATCGGCTGGATCTACTCCAATGAGGATGTCCACTATAGGGCCTTGACCTGTCTGTGAAAACTGGATTTTCTTCAAATGTGGCTTTGTGTTCATTCCAGTTTATGACTTCCATGTTCTCAATTACACGGCTGGTAGTGTGGGCATTTATGTGACGAATGAAGTTTCCATTCATACTCTCAACTACAACATCTACCGTAGAGCTCTCGAATGTGGTATGATTATTGTCCAATACTTGAATAGTTAATTGTTCTGGTTTGCCTTCTAATCCCAGTTCTGCTGTTACATTATTGTTTATATATCATCTGGTACTAGCATCACCCAGCAAAGCAATCACCTTGACTGTCCTGTTACCATTTTTAAGGTATACAGCCACAGTGCGGAGTGCGATGAATTCCATGTGATTTTCGCCATCAGTTATAAGCGTTGTAGCGTGTGTTTGCTCTCGCGACTCCCTTCCTTCAGCAAGTTGTTGTAGTCGTCCCGTGGAGTTGCGGCTGATACAGTGGAATCCTGTTTTTGTGAATGTTTATGTTCATGTAGCAATCTGTGATGGTCGTATTTGCATCCATCGATACCACAGATTTGACCGGAAACACACTCTTAGTTCTTTGGCTTGGTTCCAACGTTTACGAATATTTATGGTTCTGAATACGTCGCATCCCCATAAACCATGAGATCCATCACACACACGGCACTTTTTGATCCTTGGTGGTAATTGAGCCTGCTGAGTTGTAAATGTCCTGCCACTACTACCTTGGTCTCTCTTGTAAGATTCATTGTGAATTCCTTATACTGTGTCTGACGCATTGGTGAGAAACGCTGATTCTTGATTTACGAAATTGCGAATTGTTTTCACATTTTCACTCAAACTATTTTCGACCACCCATCTACCGTAGCGTGATTAAAGCGTTTCACTCAGCTTTCGTTGTACTGTTATGTACAAAGCTCCACCTCCGAGTTCTGTCTGTTGGCCTGCATCACATAAGTTTACAGTGAACACATCCAATAATCCTGCGAAAGCTTCCAAGTCCTTGGCATTATTTTCACGAACTTGTGTAAACTTGTCCAGTTTTTCGAGTCTATGTTTTCCACAATATATGCGCTCTAGACGTTTTTTGGCTACTTCATGAATTGCGACTGAATATCCTAAACCATCAATGACTTTGAAAGGTTCTCCTTGAAGGCTGTCTCGCAAATAAAGTAGTTTGTACTCAGGTGTGACAGCTGTGTTATCAATACAGGAAACAAAGACAGCTTTCATGCATTATTCATAGTTCTTCTTGTCACCAGTGAACTTTGGTATCGGAACCCTCACCATATGACTTCAGCCGAGACACAACTAACTGTACTAGTATCTAACTGGAAGATCTAAGGCCATTATAATGCCTAGATAAAAATGTCAAGATATCTCATTGTTAGGTAATATATTTTATGAAGAAAACAAAATGACATAATATAAAACCAGAGACGTCAATTTAGGAGACGTCATATCTGTAAGATCATGACAACAAATCATTATGATGTGCAAAAAATCCTTACAAATTGTCAACATCTTTATAAAACTGTGTAAATCTGTTGACAGTCAAGCGCGATAAAATTCTGCGCTATTTTTTAAACAAATTCTCGGAGATCGGAAATTTGCTTAGTCAAAATTAAGTGAAATCCGTAAGTATCCGTAAGCCCGTGCAAATAGCAAAAATCCGTGAGGCTTATGGGTAAAGTTGATACCTCTATGAACTAGATCCTTTTTGTACCTGACACTGTAAGACATGAATAAGTCTGTATTAATAGAATGCTATGAAATATACTATACGCTAGGAAGTAATAACGACGAATAAGAAATGTTACACTCATCCCAGCTGCATTAACTGGTGCATTTTGGGCGATGAATGCTTCTAGATATCTGCCCTTTGGAGGTGATAATAACCAGCTCCGAATATCGATGTAACTTAATTATTCGTATTAATATATTTGCTAAAATAGCCTTTACGTCTATTTGGCTATAAGGGCATGGAAAAAAACCAGATATAGCTGTTTATACTGAGAATTATATTTAATAGAGTGTACCTAACTTCATCTTCAGTCGAGCAAAGGATTTGTATAAGGATGCCATAGAAGCCTTGATAGCATAATGAGCAAATGATATAAAGGAGGAGGTTGTACAAGAGAAGGTTTTAGACGTCCATAACAAGCTATACGAAAAGTTGTAATCACATTTTTAACTTGATAAATATGATATGCTGTTTTAATAATCTGTATTTGTAACCATTGTTTGCATTCCCAATGTAATAAATGGCTAAATGAAACTAGATAGGAGAAAGCGATGTGTTTCAGTGAAGGCTCTAATTGATATATATATATATATATATCTAACAACGCGTGCGTAACATTTTCCTTTACTTTCAAATGAACTCTGCTCCTAACATCGAATATGGTATAAGCAGAGATTACATTGATTTACCAAGATATTATCAGATCGTATCTCATATTATCAGATTTTGCTAATACTTCACCAACAGAAGTGTTACCCATTAACGTTATCACACTATTGACTACACTAATCAGAAAGCATTTGACTTCATGTATCATAACTAATAATCCATGAATCCATTCTGTGATTTAAATATCCGATGTTAATTTTCAGCCCCTATTGTGTGACATAGACTAGATTATTTTCTGTAAACATCCCAGTATTAGTTTTTGTCAGGTTAGAGTTCATTCTTCATTTTGTTTGGTTATGAATTACATTATCATTGAAACACCAGAGATATCTAATTGTTCCTTGTAGTTTTTTAAATTATGAATTAAGATACATAAATTAAAATGCTCAAGGATAATGGAAATACAGGACGTAAAATGTTAGCAAAATATTATCATTGTATTATTGCTCAATATTTTATATCGGGAAATGTCCTAAAGGTGAAGCAAACATAAATTGATTAATATTGAGATAAGCCTACACAATTAATGTAGCAAGTGTAATATACCATACATATTATATATATATATATATATATATATAGGAGTTGGTTTGGTTTGGTTTTGTTGTTCAGGGAGAATCCCCAGGCTGTCGCTTAATCAGCACAGCCTCTATGTTGGAGTGGTTGAGAAACCTCCTCCCCCACCACTCACAGGGGAGCAGTACGGAAAGATGGAGCCGAAATACCCTGAGGGTGGTCACTGCCAGAGTATTTTACGTCCTCAGGGGGGTTTTAACGTCCCCCTTTATTTTAAATAATTCAGTGGAGACGGCAGCGCCATTTAAGGTGGTCAGCCACCCACGATGTAGTGAGCCGAGAAATTAATCCCTGGAAAAGTTTCGACCTCTTACGGGGTTCGAACCTGCGACCATTGGCACCAAGTGCCGGGTGCTTAACCACTAGGCCACCGGAGCTCACTATAGGGTATATATATATATATATATATATATATATATATATATATATATATAAAACCCCTAACCTGAGTTTTCTGGATGATTTTCTAATGGACACGAGTTTATGGAAATACTCTGACAGATTTATTACATTTTAGTATAACGTTGAAATGGATACGGTGCTTAACACTGAGTTAATGTTGATATGATCATATTTTCGAGTATTTATTAATATACGAGCGGCACCATTCGGGATTTTATCATATAGCAGGCAGTTATATTAATATATACGAGATCTATATACAAAGGCATGAACCACAGTAGCAAGTGATTATTGTCTGAAGAATGCTTTTAGAATTTGGTGGATGTTCTTAAGATGGTAGTAGGCAGGTCGACATACTGATTTGACATATTCACACATATTAATACATTTGTCAAAAATTCGTTAAACATTTTACTGACCTATTAGCGGTAATGAAAGATACACCCGTCTGTAATACTGGTATTCTTACGGATTTAGCATAATGTGGTGAAGCGAAGTGTATAATATTTATCTTATCGTCATGTAAATTTAGAAGATTACGAGTCATTCACTGCCGAATATCAACAAAAGTATTATAATTTCGTCAAGGAAGAGGAGAACTTTCACTCATTGTCAGGATCCAGTGATACACACAGCTCTGTGTCGTTGGCATATATACCATATTTAACACTACATCGTTGCACAATTATCCAAAGAAAACGTGTATATTGTGAAAATTAAAAGACAAAGAACTGAACCCTATGCTACATCACATTACAATGACTAAACATCAGACATAATACTACGAATTGACAACTTTGGAAGCGTTGTTCTAAATGATGATGATGATGATGATGATTGATGTTTTACGGCCACTTTTGTGCACAAGGTAGGGCGTTGTTCTAGATAGAAATATAACTAATCAAATACTTTACTTGATGGACCAAACGTGTCTTTCAGGGTGGAACAAAGATCAGTATTGTCAACTGAATCAAATGTAATAGACAAGTCCAGAAGGACAAGTATAATGGCTTGTTTAATTAGAATATAATTATTGACCCGAACCAAGGGTGTTTCAGTCCTGTAACCACTTCTATATGTAGGCAATCGTGATTTAGTAAGGTTATAATTGAACAACTAATGGCTTAGAAGGAAAGCAACTGCTCTTTCTATAACTTTGAGTGAAAATGTTAACGTTGAAATAGGTCCCGAATTGCTCAGAACATTATCCTCCAAACTGTGTTTTTATTAATGGCTTTACAAAGACAGCTTTTATGGACCTTGGGGAAACACCCAGAGATAATGATTTAATAATTATCTTTGTGACTGGGCTTATGAAAACTCTTTTACAAGTAACGTAGGCATAGGGTCAACTGTACTGAAAGTATTATTTTACCTTTTCAGCAACTGGCTGAAGTCAGTCTCTGTCAAATTCTAGAATGTATCCATCATGAACATGCAGGACTCATCTACCAATGGTATGCCCTGTGATAAGGTTCTGAAAGGGAACCCATTGTGTGTATTTAATAACATTTAACATAAGAAGCTATTAAAATGAGTTATATATTTGTGAGCTGATAAAAGTTTGGAGGACAGTCTGATTTATTTTAGTACTTTATACACGACATTGAAACCATTCGTTCGGGTATGATAGGTCTATCCACATTTGTATATCTATTTGATCTTAGTTTGGTATAATCCACATTTAATGAAACCAAAATCGTGGTAGAGACTAGGCAGGTACATTAAAAAACCCTGAAAATAGAAGTATGAACAATTGGCAATTAATTATTAATTAAATGTTGATATACATAGGGTTGATTTAGCATTTAGAATGCACGATATAGATATGTTTGCGTGTATATATTTGTATTTACGCATTTTCTATCATCTTATTTTTGTTTACATCAGAGCATCATAGTGTGGTATGTACACGATAAATAATGATGTCAGCTCGGAAACCTATCTATGCGGCTCATACTTCTTCCATCTGTTCCTGATCCATGAAAGAGATAAAATGTTTGACAATAGTCTTTCAGTACAAGCTAACGAAGCGGCAAAAGATAACAAAAGATGAGATGGATGATGAGTTACTTAAATGGCTATCCATTGTCTTTACATCTGTGGTTGACATTTGCTGTTTTATTTGTGGGTTTCGGATTTTTTGCTGTTTGTTTTTTATTTTGTCACCAATTTGTTTTATAACTTTCATTTATGTAATATATAAAATTATTTCGTATACATATTGTCAGTAAAATGTTCATAAAATATTTAAATGCAAAGGTAAAATATTGCTTTGAATGTATGTTGCTTGCCATTAATAATTACTTTACAAGATGTAATTAAATTGTTGATAACAAACAAGGATCGCAGAGAAGAAGAATAGAAATATTGATTATATATTTGTAGGAAGGCACAAACAAAGACGTTAAATGAATCATGATTGCATATTTTTATTTTCATAATCACAGAGATAATAGCTGGTAACAAAGGTAGTGCTAATCTATGTTATCGTTACCCCCAAAGGTGTACATAGAACACAAACATTCAAATGACTGAAATAAAATACAATACGTAAAAAGCCAAGTGACAAAAGGCAGGTGACAAAAGGCAGGTGACAAAAGGCAAGGTGACAAAAGGTGAGGCTGACAAAAGGCTGAGGTGATGAAAAGGCAGGTGACAAAAGGCCAGGTGATAAAAGGCCAATTAATACAAGGCCAGGTGATAAAAAGCCAGGTCATAAAAAGTCAGGTCATTAAAAAGCCAGGTCATAAAAGGTTAGGTGATAACATACCTGGTAATAAAAGGCCACTTGGCAAACTGTAACGCACACCATTGACTAGTGACTGCAGCGGACCACTTCCACAGTTCCAGCTTAGCTAGAAGTTTTAGGTTAGAAATAAGAACAACTTCCGGTTTACAAGTTGGAGAGTCTAGCCAATAGAGCGTAAAGGCTGATGCTGTTTGGTCACGGTTTCTCACCACACGACGTTACGGGTATTAATATGCATTGCATTAACATACCGTTATGGAAATGGAGATTGTCTCGTAACCTTTACTGATCACGGAGATGGTGATTACATCATTTGGTCTATCGATGCTAGATGTAATGAATACGAAATGTAGGAAGCAATATTCTGTTTAACCTAATTATTGTCTAATTCTTGGCAGCATTACTGTCTACTAAGTAGAATTATTTCCTACACTAGCATCGGTACTATGATATTGAGTACTCGTTACTAGAACTTAAAAAGAGTGGTTTGGATCTATTTTACGAATCCAGGGTATCGTTTAACTAAGATTCTTATGAGCTCTTAAGAGCCGATTTCGCTAATAAACCCAATATTGCTGATAAATTAATGATGGAAAATGAAAGTTGCACCACTGAGTACTCATTAAAATAATAAATTAGCTCATAAAGCATTTGTAAGATGGCTTTTTTTGCTGAGAAGGGGGCGCCTTCGGGGGGCGCCGACAACGATTTTTCAGCGACCGACTGACGTCAAACAATTTGTCGTTGTTCGAACTCATTGCCGATTATTGCCTTTCTCGGTCGATGATAAAAATGTTATGGAAGGTTTTAGGGAGTCAATGTTTTCAAACAAGATGCATCGTTGTCATGCACTCACCTCTGAGACGCAGGTATGTAATTGTATTTGAAATTATATGAATAAAAACTGTAATGTGGTTGTTATTTGATAAATTTATTCATCTAGGATTCTACATGTCATGTAGAATCGTTGTGTACGCAAGCAGACGTGTCTTTCCGCAGGTGGGGTCAAGGCCGTATTTATTGTCTTCTTCTTCTTCTTTTGCTTGTATATATTCAACCCGCATAAATGTTAAAGGTCACAGGAAAAGGTTTCCCAAATTAGTCAAAATATTAGTGTTATATATTAAAATCAATTTCAATCAGAGAATTATTTTCTAGAAATAAAGTTAAAGTGATTTCGGAATGTGACGTCATGTTTGCCAAACAAAGACGCCAAACACTCCACGTGGCCTTGTTTAACCTATGTTACATGTTCCATATTGTCTTTATTAAACATATAAAATGGTGTATTACATACAATTGTCACATACAATTGTGCAAAGAAACATACATCAAATATCAATGATTATATCCGACGTGTAAGTGCCGTCAAAACCTGGTCGGAAACAACCACCCCCCGAAAATTACAAATAAAATGGCTAAAAAGACACACCGGCGGCACATCCCTGTATAGACTAGAATAGGCCAAATATGGGCGAGCTCCATGCATCCACCGGACTCCAGTGTACATACAGATATCACTTTATTTTAAATGAAGTTATCCGATACGAGGAGGGAAATACTCGAATTCAAGCCCAGTGAGTTGACTTATCAATTAAACTTATACCAACACAAATAAATACACATCAATCCAACTCTTGTTGTGGACCGGGCCGCGTGTCAGTGGACATGTCGCTGCTCTGGGTCTACGTATGGATTTGCTGCAGCTAATTCTTCACAATTAATATTGTCTGTTACCTTTTTCGCTAGTGGTTCAAAGCTGTAGCGCTTGATATCCTTGAAAATATCAAAACTTTCATCGGAATCTGACATTTTGTCTGTCAACTGGTCAGAACGCTTGTAAACAAGCTGTGGCACTACATGATTTTTGGCAAAGATGACGTAATACAATAACCCCTAGCGAGTGTAGTACACACTATCAATGGTCACATCTTAGATCTTGTCATCTAAAAATAACCTTGCATCTGCTAAATCTAAATATTATAATAAAAAGAGCAAAGCATCCAAGGGAAATCAAAGGACTGTTTTCAGTGTTGTGAATAAAGTATTACATAAAGCCAAACTGTCCTTCCAAATAACATCAACTGAGATAAAGATGTGGCCCATTGTTTTAATAACTTCTTCTGTCAAAAATATTAAATATACATAGTGGGTTCCATTCCAGCACCTTATTACAGGGTAAGCCAATGGTAGAAGAGTCCTGCATATCCGAGATGGATACATTTGAGCCTTTTACAGGGACTGATATCAGGCAGTTGCTGAAAAAGTCATCTAATGCTTTCTGTGCATTTGACCCTATGCCTACATGGCTTTTGAAAGATTGTCTGGATAGCCCGATAAGCCCAATTATATATATAGTTAATAAATCATTATCTCTGGGTGTTTTCCCAAGATCCATGAAAGCTGCCCTTGTAAATCACTAACAAAAACACACACTATGGACTGTAATATTCTAAACAATTACAGACCCGTTTTAAATCTTACATTTTTATCTAAAGTTATACAAAAGGCAGTTGCTTTTCATCTAAACAAATATTTACTCAATAATAACCTTAATGAATCAGTAGAGTCTGCCTATAAATGTGGTCACAGCACTGAAACAGCCTTGGTTAGGGTGAACAATGATATTATGATGTCAATTGATCAAGGTAAGCCAGTAATACTTGTTCTTCTTGACCTGTCTGCTGCATTTGATAGAGTTGACCATAATGTACTTTTCTCTAGGTTAAAAGACATGTTTGGTCTGTCAGGTAAAGTACTTGAATGGTTTAGATCCTATCTGGAACAACGTCCCAGAGAGTGTCTATTCATGGTATTTTATCGGATATTCAGTTTTTGTTATCTGATATACCACAGGGTTCAGTTCTTGGTCCTCTGGTTTTCACAATGTATACCCGTCCTTCTTGGGATCATTGCTCAGCCTATGGGGTTAAATATCACTTGTATGCTGGTGACACACAGCTGTATATATCACTGGATACTGACAATGAGTTAAATTTCTCCTCTTCCTTGAAGAATTTAGAACATTGTATTGCTGATATTCGGCTATGGATGACTCAAAATCTTCTAAAACTTAATGATAATAAAACAAATATTTTATATTTGGCATCACCACATTGTGTTAATATGGTTAACACAATTCAATTTCATATATTGTGCAATATAGTGGTCTAGTAGTCCAAAGCAAGGTTTCCCCACAAACAGTACAGCGTAAAGGTGAATTTTAATCTTCATCCCAATAATAATTACTATAATTATGTTTAAATTTATACAAAGTATTCAGATTTAGTTTTTTCCATTTTACCATTTTACAGGCTGACTAAACTATTTACATCGATGTTGTCCAGTTTATGAGGGAAATTTCGTTCATAAGTTAATGAGTGATTTGTATGATGGAAATTCTTTATCAGCGAATTTTCCATCATAGACTTTTATTACCGTCTTAGTAAAAGTTTAAAAATAAAAAGCTCAAACAATGTTATGAGTGAAATCAGTTAATGTGCTATTTGGAACTAATTTTGGAACCTGATACATATTGAACTGATAGGCTGTGATGGGATTAGAGTATTTACTATGGATCTTGGAGAAGCAAACGTGCAGGATTATTGTTTATATTTCGTAATAGACATTATTATCTATTCTGACGGACAAAATATGAGTTTTATATGCCTTAAATATAGAGAACTATTCTTATTTTTGGTAACTGGAACCTTTATAACAATGACATAAAAGAAACCCTGTTAAGAAATATAGTAGACGCTTAAGTCAGGTATTCCTATGACGGATATCAACATCAAATTCCAATTCGATTACATTTAACAAGGTGCCCGGGTGGTTTAAATGGTAGCGCGTTGGACCACAGGTCACTACCACCTGATTTCGAATCTCGGCGTGGGCATAACTGAAGGGAGTTTCATCTTTCACATCGCTTCATCACCTTTGGGGGTCGCTCGGCCCATTTAGCCTACCATGTGCACAAAAGTGGCCGTAAACATCGATCATCATCATCATCGATTAAAATTAACGTTGACCAACATTAAATTATTCCTACATTTCATGGCAATTTGATCGCCAAAGAAAATCATGAATGCAGGTACTCATGTACGTATTCCTGCAGATGCCTGCACGCATACACCGACAAATGAACACATATTCTCCATTAAATACAGAGAATGACAGAGCTGACCCCTGACTCATATATAACACCAAGACGAAATATGTACGATTGGATAACGAAGTTTGTGGTGTATTATATGAACGGGAGTGTACACGCTATTTGTGGTGTATATTATTAACGGGAGTGCCACACACTATAAAACGAATCTTAAACATTTGCCAAACATAGGCTACGCAATACCAATTCCGATTATCTAATATTTCTGTTCAACAGATAATGTTTTCCACAGTTAGGTTTCTATTACAAGTAATTAACTGTTACCTTGTGGATCATAGGCATTGCTATTATTATGTTTTACGGATCTAGTTGTCTCTCTGTTTAATTATCAAAATGTTAGTCTAAATACAATAATTGGCCCCGATGATGTTTATTCAAGGTAACTGAATGGAATTTCTTACTAAAACGTAAATACTATTACCTGGTGGTACGAATATGAACACACGTGCACACGCACAAGCTCTCAGGCACGTACACACACACATGCGCGCGCGCGCGCGTGCACACACCATTTTCAACTTATGTTGCGTCATGAACTATGAATAAGACATAAGGAATCTTGTGTGGGACTAGAATTGTGATGTATATGAATGCTCATATCCTGATCAATGAAAAGGGAACATCTCTATACAGTTTATGACCAAAGATCAGTGCTGAATTTAACAGCATACTGCCGTAATGTGTTTGTTTTGAATAAGAGAGAGTGGGTATTGAAAGATACACAGATAGACAGATAGGGAGAATAAGTGAAAGAGAGACAAACACACACACACACAGACAGAGAGAGAGAGACAGAGAGAGAGAGAGTTAAGAGAGAGGGAGTGAGAGAGAGAGAGAGAGCCAGAGAGTCCCTGTGCTATTTGCATTTAAGCGCAAATTTCACTAATTCCCCTTCCTTAATGCTAATTAAATGGCCGAGGAAGGAGACACAATCCATTCTTTATCAGTTATAAATACTGATTACCAGACATCGAAACCGGTTAAGTATGACGAAGGCGACCGCCATTAAGCGTGAAACTAGTCACGCACGCGCAGTCAGAGAAATCTCAAAATAGCACACACTTGAAGTAAATAGACAACATTATTTATTGGACAAAGGTTATTATGTGTTGGAGGGAGCCATATAATGTAAAGTGTTCACGGGACACGCGATCACACTTCGCTGTGTAAATATCCTTATTGAGGGAAGGCTATTTGGTATTGAAACGATACTGTGTCTGGTAGACATGTTCGGGATTTTTAAAAATAATTTGCCGAAACGTTCAAACTTCACAAACTTTATTATTCCTTTGATGGCAATAAAATCTTAACTCTGTTTGTTTTCATTTCACAGACCTTGTCATTGATATAGTTTAGTTACGAAAGGTGGTTGACCTGGATGGTTTTCATCTCTTCAATACTAGTATATTCTTCCATATTTACTGCACGACGGCTAGAGGTTCACTTGGTTCCGTATATTCTGCGGCATGTCGCAAGGGACGACCGAAAGGAGGCGCCACTAAATTAGCTTTTGATGGTGATCTGGCTTCAAACTGAACTGTCTGACTGACTGACCCGCTAACTCACCGACCGACTGACTGAATAATAGGAAGAGTGACACGCTCGCTCGCTCACTCACTCAATCGCTCACTCGATCACTCACCGATTCACTCACTCGCCACTCACTCCCTAATTCTTTGATTATTAAATATTTGCCGAAAAATTGTATTGCGTAAGATAAGCTGAAAGATACTAAGGTCACGTGATTAAGGTTGTGCTTATCGATAATTAATTTGGATTGTTCAAATTTCTCATCAGTTTTACATGCACCTTAATGGACGATTATTAAATCTAAATTATTATTATTATTATTATTAGTATTATTATTATTACTATTATTGGTACTCATTGTAAGTACAATTGTCGAATACAAAGAGATCTGGTGTCTAAAATAAGTGATGTAATGAGTAGATTTTAGTGTCTCTGTTTATGCAATACGTAAATAACTTCACTCGATAGAGGATCCAGATCTAGATCCAGTTAACATACAATGTCGCCATACTCTATTACCACGTTAATCGTGATCCATCTTATTTGAGAAATATATTCTAAACAGATTAACATTTTCAGGCACCAAATCTTTGTCATTTAATTGATTGATTGAATTCATCCAGAATTCAATTGACACACATATATCAGAGTTTTAAGAGATATCAAATAAAGATTATCGGATATAAGTATATCGAGGATCACACGAGAAGTGAAATATCTTATTCCATGTTGTTTCTTAAAAATAATAAGTCAGTGATAATATATATATATATATATATATATATATATATATATATATATATATATATATATATATATATATATATATATATATATATATATATATATATAGTGTGGTGTGTGTGTATGCGCGCGTGTGTGTATGTGTGTGTGTATGTATGTATGTATGTATACACACACATACATTCACAGATACATACACACACACACGCATGCACATCCATCCATGCACACACACACACACATATATATATATCTATGCATACACTCCCACCCCATCGTAGTATATTTTTGCCGAGTACCTTTGTTAGACTTAGAGCCCCATAATGTTTGTTGACAATTGCAAAGTGTGGTCTTCGCAGCTTCCCACATCATAGAAACTCATCGTGTCTAAATTCCCGGCCGTGGACAATCACATAACATAAGCGGATTGTGACTATGTGCGCGTCTATTGTAATGATGCAATATAAACAGAGTAAGAGGTGTCTGTATTTTCGTTTGTAACACAATACACATCGCGTATACTTGAAGCATCCTGTTTTATATTAGCATTAATCAGAAGAGTTTCTCTTAGTAATAGAAAACCATGGACTCGCTTTGTTTATGAGAATATATAATCCCCAATTACCTACTATATCTAATTATAGACGAGGGTTAAGTATAAGTCTGATATGTTTAGTGGTATGATAAGTCCTTAAGGCGGGGCATTAGTTTGTTGTATGCTTAGCGAGGAAAGAAATATTGCCCTTTAACGGACATTAGTGCGTGTGGTATGCTATATGGACCGGAAGTCATCAACGGAGCGTAGTTAATAGTTAAAGTCCGTTTTTTTCACATATAGCTGCCTCGTGATTTAAATCCGGGCCCTGGAGAGATCTGACCAACTCAGCTATCAATCAGGTCGTGGAGATGTGTCTCTTTAGGATAAGAGACCAAGTTATTTTAAAATTTGATTGTCAAATTTGTTATTTACCTTTACCTTTCAGAATTCAGAATGTCGATTCTATTCGAAGGGGATTGTAAGTTTGAAGTTTCTTAAGTGAACTTTTAAATCTATAGGCGAAGTGGACTGGAATAAGTCTGAGCAGTAGAGAAGTTGCTTTAATGGGATGTTTCTCACGAATGAGGTAACTATTAGTTGTTGGACTACAACGTGTTATGTGGAATCACACTAAAAGATTGGATCCTGGAAGATCATTATCTATCTTGAGATCGATTTTAATGTTTAGAGTATTTTTTTTTAGTTGTAACTGTCTTGGTTATACTACTAATAAGGAACTCGTCCGTAGAATTGGCGTGTATCTGAAATTCAGCGAATCTTCTTGTTGTGTGATAGGTAATGGACCTACATCTTTCAACCCTATTCTTATTTCAGCATATTTGGCGATACCTTATGATAAACAATGCTTCCGGCGTGTCATCGAGACTGAGGTTTGTGTGCATAGCGATACCCGAGTATGGCCGAGACGTATCAAGTCTGTAGTTACACACACACACACACACACACACACACACACACACACACACACACACACACACACACACACACACACACACACACACACACATAATCCATGTACTATTTGCGTCTTTGGAGGCACGCCGTTTAGGTGTCTGGCCTGGTTATCCAGCATTTAAATGACTGTAGCAGGCACAGTACGCTCTTAAAGCATTATAAGTACTCCTGACTCAGGAATAGAAACACTGCATCGCATCTCGAGCGGTGGCATTGGACACAGTTCGCGCGGTTGGTGTGTTTTACATAACAAGTTTACTTGTATATATAATTCACCTTGGTTGTATGTGGGAATAGATTTATCTTTCCTAGGTCCAGTTATGTCCAGTTTGTACTATGACATTCAAGATTAGCTCTAATCTGCTTGTCATACATAACATTTAAGAACTACAATAGTTAGAATAGCATAAATTAGGTCAGGTTTGAAAATGATAGCATAGTTCAAACAGTACGGAAGCTATGACGCGCTATTACGGTCTGCTTCAGCGCAGATGTCAGTCTTTTAATAGTAATTAAGATAAACAGTTTTAATAGTAGTCGCTTCATGACGCCTGCCCGTTGTAAAAACTGATCTTTGAAGACAGTGACAATTGGGTTATATGGTTTATATAGTATTGCTTTGAAGAAAGATACAGCAATTGAAAAATAGCTATAAATAGGGCTGCTTAGATAATTAAGCTGAACATTCTCACTACTGCCGTGATCTGACTTGGGTGTTCTACTCCCAAACTCCACGGCTGTAGGTGATTCGTATTTTGCTTTTGCTTGGCGGCTTAGGGACTGGTGAGACATTACACATGTCTCAGCAAGAAAAGTCGCCACTCTGGATTCAGTCCCCTGAAGAAACGTCCAGAGTTTGAATTCACGGATCGAGATTCTCTGTGCCTGTGCCTTATTATACACAGCTAAAACACACATTGCCCGTGCCAGAGATTGAGGTTCGTGTTTTCTTTTTACCAATTTAGTTTTATTTGATATAAAGGGTTAGTGACGAGTAGGTCATAGAATTTATTGGATTTGTATGCTTATGAGGTATTTGACCCTCCAGCAAATATCACAAGGCATATTATGCTGCGGTTGAGAAAGTTCCGTTTTCTATGCGTGGAGACTGTATGTTTCCAGGTCCATGCGTTCTAAGAAAAGTTGATCTAGAGCTGTATATTCCGTGCACTATTTGCGTCTTTGGAGGCACGCCGTTTAAGTGTTTGGCCTGGTTATCCAGCATTTAAATGACTGTAGCAGACACAGTACGCTCTTACATGACTCAGGAATAGAAACACTGCATCGCATCTCGAGCGGTGGCATTGGACACAGCTCGTGTGGTTGGTGTGTTTTATATAACAAGTTTAGTTGTATATATAATTCACCTTAGTTGTTTGTGGGAATAGAATTATCTTTCCTAGGTCCAGTTATGTCCAGTCTGTACTACGACATTCAAGGCTAACTTTAGTCTCCTTGTCATTAATAAAACCCTATATTATAATTATAGTTTGTATAGCAGACATTAGGTCTGATTTGAAAATGTTAATATATAGAACGGCAATTCCGCCATAACGGTCTGCTAAAGCGCCGATGTAAATTGTTATAATAGTGACGAGTAGGTCATAGTATTTATTGGATTTGTATGTTTATGAGGTATTTGACCCTCCAGCAAATATCACAACGCATATTATGCTGCGGTTGAGAAAGTTCCGTTTTCTATGCGTGGAGACCATATTTCCCGGTCCCTGCATTCAAGAAAAGTTGATCTAGAGCTGTATAATCCATGTACTATTTGCGTCTTTGGAGGCACGCCGTTTAGATGTCTGGCCTGGTTATCCAGCATTTAAATGACTGTAGCAGGCACAGTACGCTCTTAAAGCATTATAAGTACTCCTGACTCAGGAATAGAAACACTGCATCGCATCTCGAGCGGTGGCATTGGACACAGTTCGCGCGGTTGGTGTGTTTTACATAACAAGTTTACTTGTATATATAATTCACCTTGGTTGTATGTGGGAATAGATTTATCTTTCCTAGGTCCAGTTATGTCCAGTTTGTACTATGACATTCAAGATTAGCTCTAATCTGCTTGTCATACATAACATTTAAGAACTACAATAGTTAGAATAGCATAAATTAGGTCAGGTTTGAAAATGATAGCATAGTTCAAACAGTACGGAAGCTATGACGCGCTATTACGGTCTGCTTCAGCGCAGATGTCAGTCTTTTAATAGTAATTAAGATAAACAGTTTTAATAGTAGTCGCTTCATGACGCCTGCCCGTTGTAAAAACTGATCTTTGAAGACAGTGACAATTGGGTTATATGGTTTATATAGTATTGCTTTGAAGAAAGATACAACAATTGAAAAATAGCTATAAATAGGGCTGCTTAGATAATTAAGCTGAACATTCTCACTACTGCCGTGATCTGACTTGGGTGTTCTACTCCCAAACTCCACGGCTGTAGGTGATTCGTATTTTGATTTTGCTTGGCGGCTTAGGGACTGGTGAGACATTACACATGTCTCAGCAAGAAAAGTCGCCACTCTGGATTCAGTCCCCTGAAGAAACGTCCAGAGTTTGAATTCACGGATGGAGATTTTCTGTGCCTGTGCCTTATTATACACAGCTAAAACACACACACACACACACACACACACACACACACACAAAACACACACACACACACACACACACACACACACACACACACACACACACACACACACAAACACACGCACGCATATGATACATTGATCGTTTTCCACAAAAAGTCCCCAAGTGGAGGATGTTAGAATCTGTCTAACAATCAGAACACCGTCGGACAACCAAAATTTCCGATATGGCCTTAGGTGGACAGAATTTACATCTGGCAGGTTCATTTCCAATCTGCATAACATTAATTCTTTTTATATGGAATGCCAGGGCGCTGAATACATACATCTAAATGAACCTTGTGAGCATATGGAGAATGGTAAACGTATTTGTCTCGATAAGCCGGTGTGGGCTGAATATAGCCAGATAAATATTTGTTTTAGTGAAATCATGTGTCAAACATGGTTTTAAAGTTGAAAATCAACCCCATTGCTTTATCACGTTTCCTGATCTCATTAGAGAATAGAGAGATACATTTATATTTTACTGAGTGGCTAGAATTAGCCATTGGAGTATTCTTTCGTTGGTCTACTAAAGTTTGACAGAATTGCAATTAAATGCAGAATATTTGTGAATCTTTATAAAACGTCGCATTCATGAATTATACATTAACATCGATCCTCTCTCTCTATCTCTCTCTCTACCCCGCCTCTCTCTCTCTCTCTCTATATATATATATATATATATATACATATATATATATCCTATAATAAGTAAAATGGATTTGATGGGTTTGTACTTATTAGATTATGGATACGGGTCTCTTCTAAATATTCTAACCTCGAAATCCCATATACAATGCTACCTCATATTAAGTAGATCGTATGAGAATCAACTCTACCTATGTCTAAACTATATGTATAGTAATACACTGGATAATGGTTTACACAAATCTATAAAAGCTGTAAAGGATTATGTTTGTTGTTGGCGCAGAGACCTCTAGAATACATCATATCTGTAATCACATATTGACTTTATTATCCCTTAGAGGTATAAGCGAGCATGGCTATGAAGACTGCTGTGGAATATCTCTACGCATGAGTCCAGCAACCGGCTTGTAGCAGAGTAAATACTGTAGGGTACATTTACACAGAGATCGTTGATATGTGTTGGTTTGCCAATATAGATAACACCAATCCCGCTGATCTATAATACTAGAGTAAGCATGAATGAAAATAACACATTTGAGTAAGTGTTGTATGAGGATATAACTATTCCCGTATACGCCGCTAAGACCGATTGAATCATGTTATATTTAAGTGGAAATCATATGACAATGTACTTTATATATATATATATATATATATATATATATATATATATATATATTTATTTATTTATATATATATGTACACACACACACACACACACACAAACCTACGCACACACACTCGCAAACCTACGCACACCTACGTACACACATTAAACACGAAAACTACGTTAACACGTATATGCGTATATATGTACGTGTAAGTATATAGGTATGCACGTTTATTGGAACCAAGAGTGGAGCTAAGATCAGCATCTGTGGTATCGAAATGTTCTTATATATAGGTTAGATTTGAGTCACAACAAAGTATTGCTGAATGTAAACTGTGGTGTCAAAGTAGTTATCTTGTTTATGTACTAATCTACTATTGAATCACATACAACATGTTAAGTGCGAGCCGTGGCGTCAAAATGTGTTTTTTGTTTGCCTCTGCTTTTTGTGCATAACGTACAACCAACCCCCTTCCTTGTGGTCGTGACATATTTGTCACGTACGAAAAGCGGATTAGTTGGTTCCCACAGGCTGATGAGTAGCCCGGATATATATATATATATATATATATATATATATATATACGTATGTGTTAGATGTACTGTGATGCCATTTCGGTCAGCTTTAGATAGATGTCGTTTTTAAAATAACAATTAAACTATCGGTTTTAATAGTAGTCGCTTCAGGAAGGCTTCCTGTTGTACAGACTGATCTTTGAAGACAGTGGAAACTGGTGTATAAAGTTTGTATAATGTTGCTTTGAAAATACATCAACTGAAAAATAACTAAATATGGCTGCTTAGGCAATTAACATAAACATTCTCGCAACTGCCGTGATCTGATTTGGGTATTTTACTCCCAGACACTACGACTGTAGGTGATTTAGTTGTTATTGCTTGGCGACTAATGGACTGGTGAGACATTATACTCTGGATTCCGTGTCCTGATTCAGTCCCCTCTGAGATTATCTGATGCCAGTGTCATATTCCACTTGGCTAAAATACACACACGGAACATGAAAAATACATTAACACACGCTCGCTCGCTCACTCACTCACTCACAGACACACACACACACACACACACACACACACACACACACACACACACACACACACACACACACACACACACACACACACACACACACACACACACACACACACCTACAACTGTGTGTGTTTATGCATGTATGCATATGCGTATGTTGAATTCATCATATTCTTTGTTGACTAAACGATTGTTATAATATCGATTGTCGATAGTACATCACATTTTCAAAGTTTCCTAAAGCGGCCTAATTACGTTTTGGGTAACAATAGGTATCTATCTACCTTGATATATCTCAGACCGTGATATACATTGAGCCCTCAGTGTGACATCCTACCAATCTCCCTTTAACAACTGACATCAAACACATATAGGGAATCGTGACATCAGAAGCAATAGAGTTGTTATACGGCTTCCATTCCATCCCTGTCCGTACGTTTGAAGAATATTGGCATATCAGTGTATCAGCCAAGGACGTCTTCGCGCGCGTGCACACACGCACGCACACATACACAGTATGCCCATTCTTTGATCCGCTTTGGTGTTGGAATAACTGGTATGCGATTTGGCTGAAAATAATCTCTTACGGAATGTCTTGTGAGGCAACAACTACAGCGTTCTCAATGTCTCGTCTAATGAAGTATAGAGGCTATGATGATTTATTTAAAAGTTTACAGACGTACAGCAGCACGATGAGTTATACTTTAAAACATTTTGTGAAAATAATTTATCACATATTCGGTTATTTATTTAAGATAAACAGGTCATCTTGAACTGAACTGAAATTTATTTTCCATTTACATATGCGTGCATACAATAGATATAATGCAATAAAAGAACATAACATTGTCAATTGAGATTGAAGAGCCTGTGTAACCGAAGCTATCTTCCCACTGTCCCCAACGTATGGTATGTACAGTTAATTATAAAAATGTAAAAAAAAGAATGGCGAAATAGGATGAATGATATAGACCAGGGCACATCAAAGGAAGAGCAATAGGGAAATGAGACAATACCATCATAATTGTAAAACCATTTCACAGCAGACTTTTAATTATATTTAAAACACATTCAGTTATTTATATACTTTAAGCATGTTAAGTGAAAGTCACCTTTGTACCGCAGACCTTTAGTAAATGTACAAATCATTTGCGAATGTACAACTAAGATCAGTAATATTCTATTATATTATTACTTGTCTACTCTAGCAGAGCGGTTAAAGCGCTACTGTGCAAGCATCAAGGTAAAGGGTTGAATCTATGTTACGTTTTTATTTTTAGGATGTTTCCTCAGGAACCCCTCCTCGGCCATATGTTTCCGGCTTAACCAGAGGTAGGGTAAATACTAGTAACACACGCACGCACACACACGCACGCACACGCACACACACACACACACATACACACACACACACACACACACACACACACACACACACACACACACACACACACACATATATATATATATATATATATATATATATATATATATATATATATATATATATACAGTCAAAATCCGTTAATCCGGACATCGTTTATCCAGAAAATCCACCATCCGACGCATTATTGCCTGTGACGGATTTAGCTCCATTATAAATTACTCTTTTATCCGGAAAAATCGCGTTCCTCGTTCCGACTCCGACACTTCATTTCGCCAACAGAATGTGACATTTCAATTTAAAATGACCTCGATAATCCGATATTTCCACTAGTTCAGTCATGCAAGACACACCAACATGTTGTCAGTAATGGTTAATTAACTCGCCCACCCGCGATAATTGCTATATCGAAACCAATTTCAATCGTCCTTGACCATACACACCGACACACGGTGGTTCCTCATAGCCAATCATAATCATTTAGATAGATAGAAAGATTTGATGGACAAAGTAACGCGAGTATTTCTTTATAACGACTGTAATTAACATACATCAAAATGATCAAATAAATAAATACACCAAGTGACTATAAGTGTCATTGTGATTACAATGGATGTTGCGTATTATTTTTGTTACATATAACGGCATATCTTTATGATCTAAAAATGTGTGACCTAAACTACGGCTATGTCACGGACTCGATATTCCGACATTCTCGTTTACCGATATATTATCATGTGACAAACCTTGTCATATTAACGGATTCTGACTATATATATATATATGAGAGAGAGAGAGAGAGACACAGAGAGAGAGAGAGAGAGAGAGAGAGAGAGACGGGGGGGGGGAGGGTTCTTCTGGGTTTAGATATGGTTAGATAAATATTTATAATTTACCAAATAAAACTTTAATTAACTGATACATCTCCCAAACCTCTAACTTATAACATCTATAACTATATTATGTATCATTCCGTAATATTACCATTATACTATATTATGTGTCATTTCCATATACAATACTATCCTTAATCCTATGTGGATGGCCGCAGATTCAACTTCCACACTTTGTTACTCTCATGAATTCCACAAAATCCATCTCATATTTAGTAATAGCCTTTATAAACTTTAAGGTGAGTTGAGTTGTTTAGATTCGTCGATGGTAACACTTGATAGAAGAACGTCTACCAAAGGAAATAAAATCACCAAAATACAGGGATGAGCCGGATTTGAACACATAACTTATAGTTTTGTTACGTTTTCACCGATTATCGAACAGAATCGAGGTTATAAAAGCCGAGAAATGTGCACATTGAAGGCAAAAGTATATTCCTCTTTTATACAACAAGCTAATAACACGTCTTGTAGAAGTAGCTAAATATATCAAATCCCTAATTAATCTTATGATTGGATTTAAACAGCATACAATTATTGGTTTTCTACACTTATGAACGAACTAAGTGTTGGGTGTCATCTTTAAGTCCTGGGAATGGACTTATAAATGCTTCAAATGATTAAAGAGTATTTTATGTTGACCAGATGCGTTTCGTTCTTCTCCCTTATTGGTAAGACAAAGTAGTAAACCTTTTCATTTTGTATGTTAAACAGTGGATAGTCTTGATGTATAGCCGGAATAATGTCCATTTTATACAACCAAAGAGACAAATATCAAGTAATATTCAAATCAAGAGACTACGCCGTGAGTCCAACTTGAGTTCTGTCTCGTTTATGTTATTAATGAAAGACCAGGTTCTCATTTTGTTTATTGTCTGTTGTTGGCGTGTATGTTTGTATGCGTGTATGTATGAATGTGTGTATGTCTCCATCTATATAGTATATATATATATATATATATATATATATATATATATATATATATATATATATATATATATATATATATATATAATACAATATAATATAACGAAATATAATGAAAATTATTTCTTAATCTTGCTACAACACTCATTACTATACCTCAATTATTGCAACTCTTTTATTTATAACATCGCGTCTAAGGATATTCTAAAACTTCAGTGCTATCACGTGGTTTGCTCGGTTTTCGCATTCTGTGCCACTTCTGAAATCTCTTCACTGGCTCCCTGTTCAATTTCGTACAGTTTTCAAACTCTGCACTATTGCCTATCAAACTATTTCTATTCCTATTTTCGATGCTTTCTCTAGCACTCAAGCCCAGAGTCCCCCGTTGATCTGGTTTTCACTTGTAGTCTGTTCCTAGGATTAAAACTCATACTGGGACTTGTACTTTTTCAATTGCTGTATTTACTCTTTGGAACTGACTCCCTGAACACATTAAGTCATCAAATAGCATCGTTTCTTTCCATCACCATTTGAAAACTCACCTTTTCCGACTTGCTTATCCTTCCTAAGTTTCTATCCCTTCTGATCATTTGTTGATAAACTTTGCATGTTACCTGGACTATTATTGTTATCATATTATTATTATTATTATTATTATTATTATCATCCCCTGACAGAAATAAAATAATTAAATCGCCCCCGGTTACCATTTTTACCATATTCCGCATTATCACTGGTAGTGCATCTTGTTACTGATATAAAACAGTCAAATCGCCTTTCATCATTCGTAAAGAGGAATGTAAGCTTATAAACGTATCTATGACATAACTCACATCACGTTATACTTTGTGACAATAAATGACCTAAGCCACGGAATAGGATTTACTAACATCTCTAAATTTAGATTCTTGTAATATCGTCCACCGGAGATATAGTCTGGTGGCACCCTTTGTTTTTGTCATGTTCGCGATCTTTTATATTCTGTGAAGTGACAACAGTAGATGGAATGACGAGCCTATGCGATAACCGACGGTAGTGTTCTGGCTGACAATACTGAACCGTGACTAGAGAAGAAATATTAGAATTAACCCTTTCTTCATAAATTGCTTCTCATGTTATATCCAACTATACAAGGATACCATTTAGAATATATTTAGTTAGTCTTTCAGTTGACGCTTACGTTGAGAAACGTCAACAACAATAAACTATTGTATTGGACACATTCGCTGCTTTCCTCAGATCAGTTCGTTATGTGTATTTAATAACTATCCATATAGTAAATTTTGGTGAATTGTTGTTCTACTTCAATCGAATGTATGTTATTAACCTTTTAAACACACACGCACGCACTCACGCACGCGCACAGGTACGCACGCATACACACATACAGGCACGCACGCCACACACACACACAATCGCATACACATATCATGCAAGAATGTTCTATTAATATCTGTGTTTCTATTATTTTATTTATATTACTAACCAATTGACTTCCATATTACAGAATGTTACCTAACCTTTCTTTACATCTCAGTCACTATTCGGTAAATTCTCATCTTTGGTTTTTTTCAAAACGGTTCATGTCGTTTTCATACATTAATTTGTTTGAAAGGGAATTGGTATTAATTGCCACATAATTTTGGCATGAGGATGGAAAAGTAGAAAATTATACTGGTTATATGACATGTTTTAATTACCTTACAAGTGCATCCGATTGTGTTTTTTTGCCAGTAAAATAGTTGAGAGAGATAGATAGATAGATAGATAGATAGATAGATAGATTAATGAGAGAGAGAGAGAGAGAGAGAGAGAGAGAGAGAGAGAGAGAGAGAGAGAGAGAGAGAGAGAGAGAGAGAGAGAGAGAGAGAGAGAGAGAGAAGAGCAGAGCGACACCTTTCGGATTGGACACCTAATTTGAGAATAAGAGAATAATTTCATGTTAATTGTAATTGGACACTAATTGGTTAGGTGCTTAAATATGCATTACTGTTTTTCTGCGATGCTATTTAACGACATTTGACATTAAGTATTTCGTAATTTTTGTATTTTTGTTAGAAGACGGCAAACACTTCATTTGGTTGATTGAGGCTCCACTCTTGTCACCTCTGAAAGACATAACCGAGGAATAAATATCTCATAAACACAGGCATGAGTCGTGTTCGAACTCAGAACCTGGATGTTTCTAGCTCTATGTCACTGCACTATCGAAGCACCATTAAGTAGTATATCATCATCCTTCAATACCACTAAAAAGCTTGTATGCTCCAAATTAACACAATTTGTCTTCAGACCTTTAAATATGCATATTTTCACACATTCTGCCTAGTCTATTAAAAAAAAGAGGATACCTTTTAATTACTGCACAGACGTATAAGATGGGTTAACAACATATATTGCACATTTTAGCAGGTCATTCATGTCGCTTATGATAACATACTGTTTATTTTTTTGCATTTAAAGTGCCCATAATGTCAAACAATATTATATCTAGATTAGTAAGATATTCTGAGTTGGGTCTATAAGTAATGCCGAGAACACTGTTTTTAGCTGACTTAATGGTAATTTCAACAAGATCGATTCAAATAAGTGTGAAATAAAAACATGAATGTCCTCCCGTATTGAATAATTAAAATATTCTTCTATAAATAGTCCTACGCCACACCGTGATCTGTCATCACGATTTTGTGTTATTAGTGTTTGATATACGGGCACAATTATGCGCATATCTTCCAATCTGTTGAATAATTCAGTAGCATCCATAAAATCAAAAGCAAATTTGCCACCATGTAAGTTACAAATCAGCTAATAAAATAAGTCTCAATTGGAAGGAAGGTCTCGGCATTTCAGGTCGAAATATGATATGGGGTTATGAAAACCTTAATAATTTCTACAAAATTGATCTGGTTCATCATAATCAGAGGTGCAAACATTATAACGAAAAAGAGAATCTCCGTTTCATCCAAATAATAGTCTTCATATAAGTTTATCAAATTATGACAGGCACCTGTCATAATATCATCAAATGATGTCTCATCTTCCATGCATACATATCACAGTCATTATTTCACGACACTCAGTGCCCCCCGCACCCACTCTAAACACCGGACAGACAGAGAAACGAAATCAATACAAACATTGGCAAGTAAATAAAGTGTTAGTGTGAACAAAAATAAAACACGTCCATACAATATATGGACAACGTGATGTATTTCTCCTACCCCCCCTATTTCTTTCTCCATGCGTGTTTCCAAATGACAAATTGAAGGAAACATTTTCCAACATAGACTCACTAAAACCCGAAACTACCACGTTATTGTTTGTGTGGAAACAATAGAACTCCTTTATAAGGGAACAGTGCAGTGACTCCTACCACGTCAAATACATAGAGTATGACATATTGATCACACTTAACAGGTTTATAAAACTAGTTTAAGTGATAGCTGAAGATAAATTAAATGTCTCTCTCGTATACATTCATCTGAAATAACACTGACTTAAAAAATAAACAAGAAAGATTTAAAGACAAATCTTAATCGTTGACATATGAAATGGTTTGCTTAATATTGTTAAGAAAAAAAGGACACAGTGTGTCATGAATAGTGAATATAATTTATTTCAACTTTAAACCACCAGTGGTCAGCATAATAAACTCAAATAGATCCGGAATAAATCTTGTATAATAACTCTCGTGGTGTGGATAGTTAATAAATAAAGATTGTCTAAGAAAGGTATTACCCTATCGTCTTTGTTTCTATTTTGATGAATGTCATTAAAGGAATCTCTGTAAGATATCATGTTGACAGGTAGGCGTATCTCTTCGTAGAGATATATAATGGTGACTCTTTTTAAACACCGAACTCGTGTCCATTAGGAAGTCATCTGTCAAATTAAGGTAATTCAGTCAGATATTACAGGAGGTATCTGTATCTTGGCTCAAATCAAATGTTTTTTTTTGTGCTTTTAGTGCCTTGTGTAACAGGTTGCCTTTTAAAAACTTGTTGTTTGGATAAAGCATAGGGAATGTTAAAGATTTCTTTTTGTATTTTAAATATACCAAGCAGATATACAGGTAGACAGGCAGACAAACAGATAGACAGGTAGACAGACTGACGGCGGAGTAGGGAGTCAGGAAAACAAGAACAATGTATTAATTTGTTATATCCAATATATCGGTTTTAGATAAATCCTTTTATATTAAGTTTATATAACATGAACATAGTGTTTTTTAATTATAACTTGCATGACACTATACATAAAGATTTTCTTATAATCGATAACTTTATTTTTGAGTTATCAGTTCAGATACAAATAGCAGCTTAATATGTATGAACTTCGTGCTAAACATGGCTGAAGGGATATTGTTGAATCTTCTTTTCCGTGATTAAGAAAAACCCCTCAAATGTGGGTATCCATTGATCTTTATAGCAGTGTAACTGGACAGTATGGCTTTATACGAGGTGTTCTAACGAATAAGTCGTGACAATTTTGGACGTTCAGTGGCAGTCTAAATCTAAGATATATCAGATCATGTTTTTCTCAAATAACACTCTAGTTTTGTTTCAGCTGCTAACATTTATGTATAAAAATCTTACAGGACCTGGTTTAACGTAAATAAAATAATTGAAAATCTTTCTTATATAAACATCGCATAACTACTTGTTGTGGATCATCAGAGTATTATACCAATCTAAAAGCGTATTAAAGTTATCAAGTATTCTAATATTATATAATATAGTAAATGTATCATAATACGGCTCATTAAATGTATTGAAAAGTTTAAATGGCCTCTGTAATAATAATAATACTAATATTAAAGGACGATGAGCCTAAAATAATGATTAGATTTTTAAGACTCCAATGCTAAGATTCTTTTAGGATATGACGTTATCAAAAACATAATTTGATTGATCTATTTAAGTTTTTAATTTACTCCTCATTGTGGAGTTTTTTTGTCGAAGCCTTTCCGATAACACGAACACTATCCATTATGAGAGTATGGCTAGATTAACAAAATCCATAATTTTATTTAAATATTTTGCTTCAACTAGCCGTCGATTTAGGGATACACTTCGAAATTATTTACTGTCTTAATCTTTTAATTACAAACGAAAGATTCTTCTCTATCAGTCATACGGTTTCTGGTCTCCATAGTTATTATGGTATTGATTATAATTAATTGTTTTCTATAATTAATTAAATTCACTGATATTGGGTTTTTATCTTGAGTGATTCATCGTGCGTAGCTAGGAATTCTTAGATAATTCACATCTTTGGAAAAATATTGTTAGTTTATGTTATTTTGTTTTTAATGTTTCAAGCGAGATCATGATATTGCATTAATTCACTTGTTTTAATAACATAATTTTTCATGCTAATTGCAATCTGATTAAAATATTTCGTTTCTCTACGTTTTACTTAGAAGTAGTACATCCGATTATCGCACCAGACTTGTGTTTTTGTGTTATTTGAGATCGCTTTTCTGTGAATATAAAGTCTACCTTTGAGTTATTCTTTTAAAGTAAGTGATTGTTCTCTCTGCCCCCCCCCTATCTCTCTCTCTCTCTCTATATAATATATATATATATATATATATATATATATATATATATATATATATATATAATATACACACACACACACACACACACACACACACACACACACACACACACACACACACACACACACACACACACACACACACACACACACACACACAGGCACACACATACGCACAGGCACACACATACGCACAGGCACACACATACGCACAGGCACACACATACGCACAGGCACACACATATACATACACACCCCGAGCATTTGCACATTTGAGGTCAAAGTAAATTGATCCACCCGCTCACATTCACTCAACAAACTAATAACCAACATAGAGGGATTAACTAAACATCTCAGACTTCCACTTAATCTTGGTACACAATTGGTAGTAATAGGCAATTACTCGTTTTTCGGCATCAATACGCAAACAGATAATTGTTGGTCACTTGTATGTCCAAAGGATTCACTTCTAAATGAGTATTTGATGTGCGTTTTATGTTGGACAGCTGCGACTCGTTTGTACGCCAAAGTACGTTGTCTTCTCATTTGATGATACGCTCGATGAAGTGGATATAGTACTGTAACAATTTCCATTTTATATTAAAAAAGATACAAATCACTTAGCGACTAGTTACATAAGTTTTGAGTTTATACAAACACCTTTCTAATATACTATAATTAAATGATTATGATCCGTGTCCTGTTAATTAACACATTTCTAATTCTGTTTTTTAATAAATCATTTCTGACAAATTTGTTAAATTTAGTTTCAGGTATGTAGTGTCTTTTTCCGTGGGTGTATGTGTGTGCATACACCAACACTCCCCCCCCACACACGCACACACCCCGGCATGTTTTCAATAACTAACAATAAAAGCACAATAACCATACGACTTGAGATGAGTTACAGGTAGCTGCAAGAATATCTGACCGGTGACCTGAGTTTTCGGTTTGCCTTTCTAATGGACGGTATTTCATACAGGTATTCAGCTCCCATGTCATTAATAGATTTAAAAGTTTTTAGCAAATCCTTAAAGGTGACGGGAAAAGAAATTTCACATTTAGAATTAAATATAACGTAACATATATTGTATTCCCTATCAAATGCACTACCACACTTAAAACAATTATAACCACCAGCTTTCATTTTTGCATTAAAATGATTCCAAATTCCTTAAATTCCGAAATTTCCCGAACTATTGTTAGTGTGTACTACACTTGCTAGGGGTTATTCTCTGACGTCATATTTGTTAAACATCACGTATTGCCACAGCTTGTTTACAAGCGTCAGAGACCGACGAAAGTTTTGAGATTCTCAGGTATACCAAGCCACACAGCTTTGAGCTACTAGCGAAAAAGATCACAGAGAGTATTAATTGTGAGGAATTAGCTGCAGCAAGTGCATACGTGGACCTAGAGTACCCACCTGTGCCGTCGACTCTCGGCCGCTGTTCACAACACGAGTTAGATTAGTGTGTATTTGTTTGTGTTGGTATAAGTTGAATTGATAAGTCAACAGTGGCACTGAATGCGAGTACTTCCCTCTTCCTATCGCAAAACTTCATTTAAAATAAAGTAGTATTTGTGTGTACATGGTAGCCCGGTGGATGTATGGAGCTCTTCCATGTGGTTTTGACGGCACTTCTTCGTCGGATATAATCAGTCAATCATTGGTATTTGATGTATTGATGTTTGTTTCTTTCCACAATTGTATGCGATACAATACACCACTTTATATGTTTAATAAAGACAACATGGAACACGTAATACAGGTTAAGCAAGGTCACGTGGAGTGTTTAGGATCTTTGTTTGGCAAATATGACGCCACATTCCGAGGTTTTCCGAAAATGCTCGATTAAAGTTTCGGCCATGTGAGATGCTAGCAAAGCAAGTTTTAAAAATACTGTAACTTTATTTCTTGGAAAAAAGAAATATATCTCTGATTGAAATTGATTTTATTATATAACACTAACATTTTGAATAATTTGGTAAACCTTTTCCTTTGATCTTTCAAATGGACATTGTCTAATAGGTAGTTTACATTTTGTGTGTGATATGATTATTTGTTTGAGTTTTTTTTCCATTATACGAGCTGCATTATTCATATATGCTTATGCATATTTGAATGGCCCTTTGTCTTACATTTGATCTCATTGCCTCCTCTTGAGGTCATCAAGTCCATTATGCCCATAAAGAGTACAAAGTGGCCCTACAAATAACATGGAACAATAGTGTCTCATGCATATCTCATAGATAGACAATGACAATTGATTTATTTCCAATTTACATATATCTACAGTTATGTTACATACAAAAAATATTCAGTTATGCAAATTGGAGGTGTGGCTATTTAGGTGGATACCTGTTCTCCTACTGACCCGAGTTGAGGTGATTCCATTAGCGTGGCACCGGAGTGTGTAAGCTGATGAAAAGTGAATGTATGCAATATTCAGAACATTGTTCCCATACAATGACAATGTTCTATGTGTGTCAAAATGTGCATATTTCTGCTTGATAATATGACATTTCTGCATCTAATAATTGATAGAAATATGACAATTCTAACACAAATGTTGCAAACTATCACATGGCAAGCGTACAACTATAGAATTGTCACACGATAATTATATCTTCATGTTACTGACCTGTTATAAAAATGTCTTCTACAAGTATATGACTATGGTAAGGATCAACTGATCTGGAAGTACTTATCTCAGTTTAATGACCAACCGAAGTGTGTGTTTGTCGGTATATATGTGTGTGTGTGTGTGTGTGTGTGTAAACGCACATTGGCAGTAACCATCCTTTATACTGAATCTGATCTTGCAAGCAACATTGTAAATCAGTATCTTATTGGATTAGAGAATAAACAATGGAACATTCCCATTGTTTACTGAAACATATCTTATACAGGAGATAGTGTTTATGATAGGAAGCAACAACTTTTCTATACCTTTTCAGAAAACTACTTAATCTACAACAATATAATGTAATAAGTGATAGCTGAAGATAAATTAAATGTCTCAGTCATATGAATTCATCTGAAATAACACCGACTTAAAAAATAAACAAGAAAGATTTAAAGACAAATCTTAATCTTTGACATATGAAATGATTTGCATAATATTTTGAAGAAAAACAGGACACAGAGTGTCATGAATAATCAATAAAATCAATTTCAACTCTAAACCACCAGGGGTCAGCACAATAAACCCAAGTAGATCCGGAATAAATCTTCTATAATGAAGATTGTGTCCGTGGTTCTATTTTGTTGACGGTTATTAAACGTATATCAGTAAGATATTATGCTGACAGGTAGGCGTATCTCTTCGTAGAGATATATAATGGTGACTCTTTTTTAACACCGAACTCGTGTCCATTAGGAAGTCATCCATCAAATTCAGCTCCTTGTGTAACAGGTTACCTTGTTAAAACCTGTTGTTTGGATGTAATATAGTGAATATTAAATATTTCCTTTTTGTATTTTAAATATATCATATTTAGGCCAACATTAGACGATGAGTTCTAGTGGTTTTAGCTATAATTAAATATTGAGTAATTCATTATCAGATCACATGGAGATAAGAAGAACCATCACAGAAAATATATATAACTCAATGAACCAGTAATCAGAAAAAGCAAGAATAATGTGTTATTTGGGTATATCCGATTAATGGGGTTTAGATCAATCCTTTTATATCAAGTTATTATAACATGAACATAATGTTTTTTTAATTATAACCTACATAACACTAATCATAAGAGATGTTCCTATAATTGATAGCTTTATATATAAATAGCAGGTTATGATATGTGAACTTCGTGGTGAACATGGCTGATGGGATGTTGTTGAATCATCTTCTTTTCCGTTATTAAGTTTAAACCCTCAAATGTGTGTATCCATTGATCTTTACGGCCGTGTGACTGGACAGGGTTTAATGCGTATGGCTTCATGCGAGGTGTTCTAAAGCATAAGCCGTTGCAACTCTGGGAAATATGTTAGGTTTGCTAACAACCTAAATCTAAGATATATCAGATTATGGTTTTGTCAAAAGACACTCTGATTTTACTCCCGCTGTTAACATTTATACATTTTCGTATTATCGGGAAGGTTTCGAATAAAACAAATCCAGATTTCCAATAACGATGACTGGTTATAGGTCATGTATTGCATTTATTATATTCTGTAGGTACGTATAGATAAACACGCACGCAATCACGATTACGTATACAACCACACACATACGCATATATATATATAAAATATATATATATATATATATATATATATATATATATATATATGGAGAGAGAGAGAAGAGAGAGAGAGAGGGGTGACAGAGAGAGAGAGAGAGAGAGATGGAGAGAGAGAGCGACAGACAGACACACACACACACACACACACACACACACACACACACACACACACACACACACACATGCCCCCCCACGTGTGTGTGTGTGTTTTAGCTGTGTATAATAAGCCACAGGCACAGAGAATCTCGAACCGTGAATTCCAACTCTGGACGTTTCTTCAGGGGACTGAATCCAGAGTGGCGACTTTTCTTGCTGAGACATGTGTGTGTATGTGTGATTGTTTTCTGGCGATAATTTATAATTAACAAAATGTCCCCAAATTACTACCCGTTGTTCAATATTAGCTGAAAAGCGTTATTTATTCAATAACACTTCATCATTTAAATATAAATTAAATGATAAATAATACTTCTTGTATCACGATGCAAACTGTATTGCTAATATTAACTCTTAAGTGTTGTCATGTTTCTAAAGGACTATTTCAGTTTCAAGGAAGAATAATGAAGCATACAAACTTGGCCAAAATGATACACGTCTTGGCATACTTGTAGGCAATTAGAAGTCTATCCCTGGGTCATAGAAGTGACATCCAGTTCTCAATTAACTTTACAACATAATATATTAGTAGTCATTTTTTACTTCTCATTACATTCTATTGCTCAGTAAAAGCCTGATACGTTTATTGTGTCATACACGTTTACTTGGAGGAACAAAACAATCGCTGCTAATTAACAATAAAATACGAGGAACAGAAGAAATAATTCTTTATTCACATTAGAAATGCCGATTGAAAGATAACAACTACAAATCCAATTATCTTTCCCCCTTGTTCTGAACCAACTATTGATACTAATTATGAAGATGTTTAAAAAACAAAACAAATATGGCCTCTTCAAACTATGTCTCTTCCGATATCTAGAAATATAGTTAATCCCATTATTAATTATCTATATATTGTAGATAGTTCGTTATAAGAAGATAGTATCTGTGTATGTGTGTATGTAAGCTTCAAGAAAGATATGATTTTGATATAAGAAATCGAACGGAAAATTGACACCGAATGGGTATATATCTGATCTGAATGTAAACTGTGACTTGTGCGGTGACACAGGTCTGTGACAAGTCAATTGGAAATTATGAAGGTGCCTAAGGCAATGATAACTTATAAAATAACTGTCGCCTCTTCGGTTTTGTTCAATATTTAAATCAATACTGCCAATATTAATATGGAAGGTTTCATTCACATAACAAAACCCTAATAGTTAACGGACAATGATTTTTTTTACAGACAAAGGTAAACCTTCTCACTGATACATACTTGCCTGTTTGGAATTTCCATGATATACAACTTCAGACGTTCCTACAACATGTTTTGAACAAAAAGGAGAATGATCTTCCTTTTGCCTAATTTCAAACCATTCGATATTTACTAAGATACAATCGATTAAAAGATGTTGGAAAGAAAGGATACTTTCTATTGTTTTCATACCATCAAGATACATTGTGACCATTTCAATTAACATTTGATTTTTGACTAAACGATTTAACTGTAAGAATGTTGGATATGGACAAAACCATAACCCGCACGGGCGATGAAAATCTGGGGAATATACTGTTAGGATGATATTAATTATTATATTAAACTGTATTGTAATTATTGTCGATATCTGAGACTGTGAACGAGTAAATTGGCGACTTTGATGTCTGAAGCTCAGTCGATGGTTCCACACAGGTTCATACAGGTTCCACGATCAATTTTGTGTGCCGTTAATTGAACGCTCCCGGGAAAGATATATGAAGACAAATCCATTTCTTATTGTATTCCTGTTATAGCTGTGATGTTCATTAATTACGTCACATAATTGTTAAATCAACTTCATAGTTGTATCATAAAGGATCTCGACTTTTTTTGTCAGACTTTGGGATAATCGATACCCTTTTCAATTATTATTGTGTCTCAGTAAATGGGTTATGTAATGGTAATGCAGAATAGAAAATCACCATGATATTCAAATGGGGTATTTATGCAATATAGAAAAACATATATGAGATAAGAATAGCGTTCTAATAGTGAAGCTCAGCACACAAATAGTATATATATATATATATATATATATATATATATATATATATATATATATCAACATTTATAAAATAATATGAATAAAATTATTGGGAGGATAGATATATTAGTAGTAGGATAAATGAACAGTGAACTCTAGGCAGGACGATTGAAATAATAATAATAATAATAATAATAATAATAATAATATGATTAATGAGATTAATCTTACAATATCGTCGAGAGATTTACTGTACAGAAGTAAAGATGGTGGAGGCGCGATGTGTTTCAATTTGTGAGCTGAGACGTGTAATGTGTCAATATTCACTCAATATTCAATCTCACAACAGCCATGTTCTGACCCGAGAACGCTACTCTCAGGCACCATGACTGAATGTGATTCTCTTTCTTGAGTTTTGTTGCATAGAGACAAATGGGAGCTGAAATTATATATATATTTATATATATATATATATAAATACATACAATTCGTGCTTTCATCTATGGTATTCATGATCAAGGCATCGAAATATCATCTTTCCTTATCTAACTAAATTTAATTCCGTTTGGTAGCCAATATTTATATTATGCTTTGATGTTATATTTGAATATATAGGTCATCATATTCCAAAATCGGGAAAATGCAAACTACGACTGTGAAGTAAATTACATTTAATAATAATAATAATAATAATAATAATAATAACAATAATAATACATTTAATAAAACACATTTTCTAGCAGGAGCCATTCAAAGGTGCTATGCAAATAATATGTAATAACATTTCATCACGGAAAACAACAAAAAGTTTACATTTCATTCATGTAGTGCTGAAAAGAACTTACACTTTACAGTAAAACAACAGAGCAATCAGTCGTCACATGACAGGATTGCGGCTCTAGAGTCTCGAACCGACGACCCTTCGATTATAACAACGATAACCACCACCACCACAAGAACAACAACAACAATAATAAAGTATTTACTAAGCGCCGTATTTCCAGCAAGCTCTTTTGAGAGATGCTGTACATGGATAATAATAATAATAATAATAATTATGATAGGTATATTAAGATTAACAAGTATTACAGTAATACATAACTAGATATCAACAGATTACAATGAATAAGTTAATTGAAATAAATAGGTTTTACATGGTATTTGAATATTGCGACCGTTGTCATGGTTCTGATGGCTTCTGGGAGGACATTCCGTACAGTTGCAGATTGGTATATAGAAGTCCAGTCTCCTGTCGTATTGAGGTGAGTCTTGGAGACTACACAAATATTCTTGGAACTAGACAGACCCTTCGTGGATTGTCAACAAATCTCTGACATACGAGGTTACAGCACCTCTCAGTGTTTGAAAGTAAAAAGTAAGGCATTGAACTTAACACGCTCTTCATTAGTTAACCAATATAGACTCTAAGATTGGAGTCATGTGGTCGTGCTTTTTGGTCCCCATGATCGTTCTGGCTGACAAATTGAAGTCTCGTAGATGGCTGACATATTTTGTACTCGTAAAAGTTTATGCAACTGCTCCTTGAATATACCAGAGAACGACGAGCTGCAGTAATCCAGTCTGCAGGACACAAAAGCATGGACCAGAGCTACAAGAGAATAATGGGATAACTTTCTGATCTCCTGAAAACTGGATGATTTTACTATTGAAGTAAGACGACTTACTACCGTCACTAAGATCCTTCAGGTGTAATATCTGGTTCCTGGAATATATGGCGGTGAACAGTTATGCGGGTTCTTCTCCATTTCCTTTCACATTGTCTAAGGACAAGTTTGGCTTCACTGATCTCATCGGGTTAAACCAGGTTACGTGTAAGACGTTCTAACTAACTGCGCCGTCACCTGCCTTCACCACACTGACAGAAACGCCGTATTCATCAGCAAACTGATCCTCTAGAGGATGCCAGCTAATCGCCGTCTCAAGGTGTGTTTCACATAAGAACTTTAGTTGTATATATAATTCACTTTAGTAGTATGACATTCTTTAGTATGTTTGTCATTAAAAATACGCAAACCTTTTATTATAATTATTTAGTTTCTATGGAAGACATTAAGTTTGGTTTTAAATGTTAATATATAGTTTTAACAGCTCCAGGATGACACCATAATGGTCTGCTTTGCTACAAATGTCAATTAACTAATAGCGATTAAGCTATCAGTTTTAATACTAGTCGCTTCATGATACCATCCCATTGTACAAACTGACCTTTAAAGATAGTGACAATTAGGTTTAAAATTTTCTAAGATGTTGTTTTCAAGAAAGATAAAGCAACTGAAAAAGTGTTATAAATAGAGCTGGTTAGGGAGTTGGGAGAAATATTTTCACAGCTGTTGTGATTTGACTTGGGTGTGTTACTCCCAGAGAGCACGACTGTAGGTGATTAGCTTTTTTGTTTCATGATAACCTAAGGACTGGTGAGACATTACCCATGATTCAATTTGAAAAGCTGCCTCTGTATTTAGTTACCTGATGAATTGTTCAGCTTTTGAATTTAAGATTCGATATTAATAGTGCAAGTATCTTATTTCAAACACCTACCCCCCCCCAACACACACACACACACACACACACACACACACACACACACACACACACACGCACGCACGCACGCACGCACGCACGCACACACACCAAAAACGTTAAAAATATGGCACGCTGGAAAATGGTATGAAAAGGTATGGGAAAAAGTTAAATAATAACACCATCCGGGAATTTAAGAAATTGTTGATGAAAGGACACCCGAACAAGAAAGAATTACAAACATCTTCGTTTAGGACACAACAAAGGGCTACCTTCCAGGAAAGTAGACCTACAAAAGTTCAAAATCGGGAGGAGGTTAAAGCTGGGATCAGGTCCGTTATCGGTCCAAGGGATCCACTTAGTAATTTCTTTCAGTGTAGGTTTAATTTTAGAGGGTATAATTTTAAATCTTTGGAACATGCCTATCAAGGGGAAAAAAGGCTCAGTATTTTGGCTTCCGGGGGTTAGCTAACGAAATAGAGGCGGCGGGAACAGCGGCACAACCCAAGAGTTTAGCCCGGGAAATCCCCCATTCAGAAAATTGGGATAGGATAAGGATTTCTCTGATGAGGGAACTTCTCCGTTTAAAGTGGGAACAGGTGCCCATTTTTAGAGATGAATTAAATGCTTGTCGTAGTAAAAAATTTTACATCCTGTTCCAGACACATTCTGGGGAACAGGAGTAGGCGGAAAAAAGGTGGGAACTTTTTTGGCTTTTATTAGACCACCTTCTTAAATACCATGTGCGAAAAAACCTATCAAAGGGGCAAAGGTAAAGGTAAGACCGTGAAAAGAGCAGAAGTGGCACCGGTGACGCTGAGTAATAGGTTTTCGGTGTTGGATGGTATAGATCCATTCTCCGTCGGAGCGGAATGGATCTGGAAGCCGGCACCAAAATCGGGGCCCTGGTTAGAGACAGAAAATCTCCCTGGAAGACCGATATAATTGAGAACATTTCCAGTTTGTTCAGGTGTTTTTCCCGGGGAAATTGCCTAAACCCAGCGAGTGACAAGGTAAACCCGTAAGACTCTCAACCTTCGGAGATAAATTCTCCCCCGACGTCGTTGAAGCGTGGGACCACCTCCTCCGAGTTTCCCCAACAGAGGATGAAGAAAACCCCGAACGGTAAGTCCGCCCCACAAAAAGAAAATGGGAAAAAAGGGCCACCCGGCCATGGTGCGAACCCACAAAACGGACAAGGCAACAAAAAAGATTTGGGAACCTGGCCAAAGACCACCAAGGACACATTAATTATAGGAGAAGAGAATGTGTCCAGGATAAAGCTACGCCGCACCAGAATGTGCAGCTAGAAAGCTTCCCGGTGCCAATTTCAGCTTTTTACCGATATGCTGAAGGATAAATCTTTTGTTTTTAAAGTGCCCTACAAATATTATTTTAGCACTGGGAATAAATGACCGTAGCTCGGATCCTCAGAAAACATCGATTCGAAATTTAAAAACCATGGATTAAAAATCGTTATGATTCCAGTAATATTTTCCTTACAGAAATAAATTACTCAAAATTACTACCGAAAGCGGAACTGACCAACATAGATTCAATCAATCGATCTATGGGTCATTGTGGATGGCCTACGGTCATACCCAAGCTGGGTACTCAGAAATTCAAAATTGATTCTAATAGTGTAATGGGAATTCTTTGGAAAGAAGACACGGCAAATTCAATGGTTCACCACTGGTTAGATGTTTTAAACTAAGGTCTCCAGAGGGTCAAACTTACCCCTGTTATAAAATAATTAATAACATTTTAAATCTTTCAAGTCACGTTTTGACGACATTAGAAACAAGCTTACTAAGTAAGGGACTAACATTCGTTCAAACCCCTAAGATTTCTAAAGCACCCATTTTGGAAGCAACTAAGGATTTGGGGGGAAAAATGAAAATAAAATATTTCTTTCGCTACGAACGTAACAATTTTAATAAACCACAGAAAAGTTTTATATCTAAGTCTAACTGGGTTCCACCTGGAAAAACTGATCCCGATTTAATAGAATGCATAAATAACTTTACAAAATAAATAGATGAACTAAATGTCCTACGGGAAAAACCAAATTTAACAATTGAAGAACAATTCACATTAAACAACTTACGTAAAAATAAAGATATAGTAATTTAAAAAGCTGATAAAGGTTCGGTAGTAGTAATAATGGACAAAAAAAATTATATAACTGAAGGCTACCGTCAATTAAATAATTATAATCATTACGAAAAAGTTAATGAGCCTATATACCCCAGAACGGCGATTAAAATAACTGGTATTTTAAATAAACTTAAATCTGCAGGTGCAATTTCTGAAAAACAATTTAATTTCCTTTCCCCCTTCCCCCCGGGGCCAAGACCTCGATATTTTTATATGCTCCCTAAAATTCACAAAAAGGACAGTTGTTGGACAATACCAAAAGTAATGCCCCCAGGAAGGCCAATAGTGTCTGATTGAAAAAGTGAATCAAAAAAATATCATCTTTCATAGATAGCCACTTAAAACCCATTTGCTATGGATCACCCCCTTTTTATATAAAAAACACATACGATTTTGTAGAAAAAAAAAAAAGCTTAAGTTTGCCTGATAATTGCTTCTTATAACTTTAGATGTTGAAAGTATGTATACTAATATAGATTACACCCAAGGGGGTTCAAGCGGTAAGGGACGTAAGAGAAATTATCCCATTATGATGATCCAATTTTAAATTTTAGAATTATCTTTGAAGAGTAATGACTTTTTGTTTTTAAAGATGAATGGGTTTATCCAAAAAGTAGGCCCCTTTTATGGGAAGGATTGGGCACCACACTACGCCGATATTTACATGGCAAAATTTTAGAAAGAGGCACTACTTAAATGTCCAAATTTAAAAACCCCATACCTACTTCCGGTACTTGGATGATATTTTCATAATATGGCCACATGGCAAGGATGCGTTCTCTGCGTTTCTAAATATTTTTAATAAAATGAACCACCCAATTTAAAATTTTAAAACTTCTATCTGTATTGATTCGGTCAATTTTTTAGATACCACTGTATTCAAAGACCCTAAAAAAAATAATACCTTATTGACCAAGGTATTTTTTTTAAAACCCAAACCCATATTCATTAGATGTTGCACAAACATTTTTTCATCCCAAACATACCTTTAAAGGTTTATTAAGATCGAAATTTTACGATTTTTTAAAAAAATGTTCTAACGAAAAAAAACTTTGTTAAGGGGGGTTTTTTTTGTAAAAAAATTACCCCAAAAAAGGGGGATGCGTGGTATTAAAGGCAAAACTGTTAGGGAAAATTTCAAATTAAAAAAACGTCGGTCAAATACCGGGATTCCAAACCAACCGTTGGGTTAAAACCATTAATATTTTGAACTGCGAGGTCATCTAAAAGTGATTGCTCAAATATTACGAGCACTGTCAAACCCCAAAAAAAATTTGGAATAATGGGGGATATAGATTGCTCTTCTTCAAACGTTATTTAAAGCTTATCAATGCTACTTCTGTAATAAACAATATGTTGGGGAAACTAGTACATCTCTTCGCATAAGAGCTAATGGCCCCAGATTTACAATTGAAAGAAAACATCGACTTTTTTTCTTTATATACACATTTAAAAGTGCACGCAGATAACTTTTCTCTGCCTGATTACAACCATCCATCCTGGTGTTTTTTTTGATTGAACAAATACACAGCTCAGGTTCCGATTGGGGACCGAATTAATTTGATTAAAAAGAGAAACGTTTTATTTATACCCCCGGGACTTTAAAACCCAAAAGGGTTAAACAAAAAAAGTTCGGAAGAAAAAGAATTGGCCAAAAAAGGGGAACTGTAGCTCTAATAATGCCGTTTTCTAGAAAAAGGCAAAATGGCTTCAAGAATAATAAATAAACATTTTAAGATACTTCAACCGAAGAGTTATTTTTGAACACTATCAATATAGTATCATCACAACCCTTTCACTAAACATTTAAAAAAAAACCCCCGGGTTTTTGGGAATTGAAATAAAACCAAAATAAATAGAATGTCTCCTGAAGCTCTGGAAAAGTTAATCACAAAACAACTTCAGTAAAACGTCAATCGCCCGAAACACAAAAATCTCAACCCACCGTTACTATGTTTGTAAAGCAATTAGATATCTATATATCAATTGTCAAATGGGAAGCTACGACTAATTCATTTGAAATACATTTAGGTTTATTTTCTTATTATGTTGGGCACTTTCACACCTGTACAAACATATAAATTCTATTCAATTATCGTTGGGATGTTTTCAAAACACCGGGGTTTCGTAAATTCACAAATAGAACAAAGAGATTAAAATAGCACCCATCCTTTGTTAAAAAAAACTAAAGGATTAAGGGGCGTGGCCTTTCCCATTGAAAAATTGTGTATATAAACCTTGAGCAATATGGTAACGTTAGACATTCTATGCAACCTGATGAAGACTTGAATAGGTCGAAACCGGGCGTTGCTATTGGGTTAGTCGTGTTATATCGTTCTATTAGTATTAATCTGAATTTATTCTGATTTATGCTGATATTATTCACACATTATTCATACTGTGTATTAATATTTTTTTTCCAATTTTAAGGGTTTTTTCCTTTTTTGGCCGTAGGTTCGACACAAAGCCTGGTTTTTTTTTTCTTTTTTTTTTTTATATTTAGATTATCCTCTTTTGGATTATTTTAGAAATTTTCTTTTTTCTTTTAAATTTTTTTCAAAATTTTTCCGGGAATTAATTATACTTACAATTAAATATTTTTTTAAAAAACAGTTTGGAGTTAATTGTTGTTTTAATGAAATTTTAACACCTGTGCCAGCGCCCTTTAAATATCTTTATAAAACACACACACACACACACACACACACACACACACACACACACACACACACACACACACACACACACACACACACACACACACACACACACACACACACACACACACACACACACACACACACACACACACACACACACACACAAAAAAACACACAACAACACACACACACACACACACACAAAAACAACCAAAAACAACAAACAACAAAACATACATACATACATACATACATACATACATACATACATACATACATACACATACACACCTGCCTTGACTACCTTAATACAAACACCGAATTCATAAGCAACTGGTTCTCTAACGACGTCAGACAATCTTCGTCACAAGACAATCTGTGATCAATATAATCAGGAATAAGGCTCACAACTGGCTTAAGATCTAAACAACTGACTCAACTACTGTTGATTAGCTTGGTAACAAATATATAAATAGGTAAATAAAGGTTGTAATCGATAATAATAATAATAATAATAATAATAATAATAATACTAATAATAATAATAATAATATATTTAATAAAGCGCCCTTACTAAACTTTTTAAGACACGAGGCATTTCTAATATCTGGCCGCAACCTATTCAACCAAATTGGGGGCTGGAACACCAAACGTACAATTAGCATTTGACTTGAGTTGAGACACTGGCACCTGCAATAGTATCTGACTGGATGATCTGAGTTATCGGGATGACTTTCTAATGGACACCATTTCACACGCGTATTCAGGTGCTATATTATTAATAGGTTGATAAATTATTAACAAAATCTTGAAATGGATACTCTGTCTAACAGGTTAAATTTTACTATCATATTTCGAGTATTTGTCACTATGCAAGATGCACTATTCAGCAATACAATATCCTAAAGTAGTGAAGAAATTGAACTAAATGTCAGGATCCAATTATATATAAAGCGGTGTGTTATCAGCATAGAAGTGATATATAACCCCAAATCACTGCGATGGGCATACATTGTTAAAATCAGAGGACCAAGAAAGTAACCCGGTGGTACACCAAACAATAAGAACTAAACATCAGATTAAAACACCATGAACAGACACTCTCTGGGGCGTTGTTCCAGATAGGATCGAAACAATTGACGTACTTTACCTGACTGACCAAACATGTCTTTTAACCTAGAGAAAAGTAATTTAAGGTCAACTGTATCAAATGCAGCATACAGGTCCAGAAGAACAGATAATACTGGTTTGCCTTGACCAATTGACATCATAATATCATTTTCACCTGAAACAAGACTGTTTTAGTGCTGTGTCTACTTTTATATGCAGACTGTAATGATTCATTAAGGTTAATATTGATTAAATATTTGCACAGCTCTGGAAAGCAACTGCCTTTTCTATAACTTAAGATAAAAATGTAAGATTTGAAACAGGTCTGTAATTGTTTAGAATATTACAGTCCATTTATTTTTATTTTTTATTAATGGTTTTAGAAGGGCAGCTTTCATGGATCTTATGAAAACCTCCAGATATAATGATTTATTAACTATATTTGTAATCGGGCTAATCGGAACATCCAGGCAATCTTTCCGAAGCCATGTAGGCATAGGGTCAAATGCTCATAAAACATTAGATGACCTTTTCAGCAACTGTCTGATATTAGTCTCTGCAAAAGGCTCAAATGTATCCATTTTGGATATGCAGGACTCTTTTACCAATGTCTTATCCTAGGATAAGGTGCTGGAATGGAACCCTCCATGTATATTTAATTTGTTTGACAAAATAAGTTATTAAAACAATGGCCATATCTTTATCTGAGATGATAATATTTGGAAGGACAGTTTGATTTTATGTAATACTTTATTTACAACATTGAAAACAGTCCTTTGATTTCCCTTGGATGCTTTGATCTTATTATTATAATATTCTGATTTAGCAGAAGCAAGGGTTTTTTTAATCAATTTTATAGATTATAGAAAATAAAGTGAGATTTAGGTATTTTTTCAAAGTATATTGTATTTATATCAACACCCCAGGAGTCGATTTACAACGAGTGTTTTTTCTACTAAAAGATCAAAGTTCATCTAGGATGAATCGGACCCACACTCGCGCGTTATCTTAATCACCTGCCATTAGTCCCCATTTGGATAATATTACCTATGGCTCACATGGTAATCCAGGTTCTGGTCGAATCTCTTCATCTGTCATCAGAGGATCAGCTCACTAGTACTGTCTTTGTTAAAATGTTTAGAATTGTTCCCTCTATCAGTTAGATGAATAGAAATCAAAGCCAGCCCATTAACATTGACGTAAGCCCAATGCTGCCCATTTATCATCAATCATGTTTTACAGGGTATTTGCATTAACTGAATAACAGTGGGAGAGATTAAAGATGCCTTGCAGGCTATAAATATTAACATGGACTGTGATATACGTAGTTACTAAAATATATTCTAGGAAATGTTATGAAATAGTTATTACTTTCAATTTTGTTGTTAAATGTCGCACTCTCTCTAATAATGAAAGTCTAATCAGATCCATTTAGAACAAAGTCGTATAAAAGTCAATGGGTAGTTTTGTCTTTATCTGTGTCTACATAAAAATAAAAAATATTTTATATATATTATATATATATATATATATATATATATATATATATATATATAAAAATATATATATAATAATAATTATATATAAATATAAAATTAAAATAAAAATATAATTATAATATATAATATATATATATATTATATATTAAATAAAAAAAAAACAGTTATAAACCGTTAATCCCGTGTGTAAAGGTTTTTGGTTTTGTACCTGATACATAACTACCTCTAGAAACCCCTTTAAAAGGGTATTTAAATATGAAAAACCTGCCCTCTTCGGCAATCGGCATAATCACCAGTGACATCTCATGATCCTAAGCCGTATTATGCAAGTATTCTGTAGCTTTAGTGCTTAGATGAGAGGCTAAATATAGATCGTGTATTTAAGCACCATTATTTTATGCTAGTACTACCTAGATCAGCCTATTTCAGACTTTTAGCTGAATGATGTCAAAAGAAAATGTGAAAGGCTAGAATCTTTATTCTTAGAAATATAGCTAACACTGTGGAATGGCATTATCTATTATTGATGTTCCAAATAGCCTACTGATATCCTTTCATTCAGCATGATGGATATAAAACACAAGATACAAGAACGGGAATACGACTAAGCAGGATATAACTGTAATTCACTGTGATACGTAGACCAGAATGGTCGTTGATGAAGAAAGACCGGTTGTATCAAATCATATAATAGTTTGGGTGTTTGAAGGTTAAATCAATTGATCAATGACAATATATAAGGCACGGCTAATGACAGAAGAGCCCTGTTATCATTAAACTAATTAAAACAGCATGATTAATGTTGTATCAACGAAAACGTCCATTGTTCTCATGTGTACTGGGATTGGTGTTTCTATATAAAACTGATAACTGGATTTATAATTAATAATAATAATAATAATAATAATAATAATAATAATAATAATAATAAAAAAAACAACAACAAAAACAAAAACAACAACGACAACAACACTACTACTACTACTACTACTAATAATAATAATAATAATAAAATAATCATAATAATACACAATACAATGATTGATCGTTACTGAACATTAAGATTAACAATTTGAATTTGAGTTGAACTTCACCTTAAACTTAAAATTGCTTTGACGCTATTTGTTGTTTGTTACATAAAGTATTCTATCAGCTTTGGCTATAACTTTTAAAATCACTACATCGCTCTCAAAGAAATGCTATTGGAGAGCTGTTATTTGTAAAGTCGAGAATAAAAGAAACAGACATTATGTTCATTCAAGTTTCTATCGAAAAATGCCTGATATTTCTTAAAGGCATTGATGTCATAAAACAAACAAAAAATTCTATATACAAAAATTCATATTTTGGATATACCTTATCAAATAATACATAAATTATCCAAATCCTCCCTAGTCGTCAAGGCTCCCGGCAAAAGTAATAACAGTGATCACCGTCTTCTCACTGTTCCCACGATGGAGAAGCATGGTAAACTTGTCCGTTACTAGTTCCCACCGTGATACGTAGGCGGCGCATGAGCTACTTCCTCTTTCCTATGTCCGTGCCCGTGATGGATCCTACCCAACGAGAGGGCTAACCATCCACTGTGGGGAGGATGGGTCGGATCAAGATGACCATTTATGTATAAATTGGTAAGTATATGCCAAAAACGAATTTTGGTATATAGATAACATTTTATATTTTATTCTATACGTTACCAATTTATACATAATTTATGCTGAATCTAAAGAGCATCCATGTTGGATCCATCGTTCAGAAAATCACATTGATCCACAGGACCTGAATGAGGGTTATCCCTCATATTAGAGTGAATAATTAAGTGAGATGGTGAACACGCCGACCTAACCACAAATGGCAAAGGTTTAGGTTATACTTAACTACCATATTCAGTCACTCACACTAGGGTACATAGTGATGCCCTACCTGTGGTTTGTGATAACACAAGTCTGGTCTAAAACAGTTACCTATTGCATCAGGTTGGAATATTCCTTTGTACCTTTCGATCGTGCTTTGAGAGAAGTATGAGGCATGTATCCAATAAACCACCATGGGACTCTGTCTCTATTGAATGGTGGATAATAGATACTCGGAGGCGGTGAGATCGAATCAGAGGCCATATGCAGAGAAACTGGATATGCGTACTATTGTTGTGGATCTTCCACAACTTCCCGGGGGGCTATTGATGAACCTAAAGTTGGATCTATCTGAGCCGGAGTGAGGTCATGGAAATAGAATGATGCAAATATCGCCACAGCCCACAGCCTGATTAGACTTGTGGGAGGATAGGTGTAGGCCCTCTAATGACCGTACTAGACTGTCTCTTTTTCATAACTCTTCATTGAAGATGCTTTTTTGGAATTGTGTTTAAGGGCAAACAGATCCACTTTTGGTTTGCGCCAGTTTTTGAACACTTGGGCCGGTACGGTCCGACGAAGGTTACATTCTGATGACAGAATTTGATGTTTCCTGCTTAGCTGATGTGCTAGAACATTTAAATGTGCAGGGAGATGTCTGGGTATAATCCTTTATCTTGACTCTGCCAATAGACAGACCTGTACTGCTAGGTCTGACATCTGACGCAACGGGGTAGATAACCTATAGCAGCAACATTGTTGCACATGGTAGCAACATTGGAACCTTTTAACGTATACATAAATGCTTGTAGGGCCAGTGAAATAGCCTATAATACTATAATAATTTTGAATACTTTAAACATATGAATATTCTAAATACAGTATTATATTGGTTGAAGAAAATCTTTATAATAGCCATGGAATCTAAAAACAAAACACATGTGGCACATGGATTAATATGAGTTATATATCAACTCATCTGTTCGTGTTGAGTTGCGATGATGTAGAGTTCGATTTTGGGTAGCACATAAAAAAAATTGGAGAAACAGCGAAATGATATTATGCATCAAAATGTAGAGTCGTGCATTACTGAAAATGGTGGAAACCCGAAAAAGATAAAATTCCTCATAATTAAGTATTTTAAGGCTAAATTTGAGCTTAATAGTCTGAACAGATTAATGGAAGTGGGAAAAGTTGGCATAAGGTTTAAGGAGTAAGGCTCAAAGTTTCTTGGTGTGATACTTGATGACCTATATAGAAACAAGATATAAATCACGGATATAAAACAATATCAAAATCACTCTACGCAATGGAGGAAGATACAAATATTTAGAATACAGATAGTCTCAAAACATTATATTTTCTTCATATATCCCCATCGGGGGGGGGGCAACAAGATATATTCTCAAGCGTAATTTTGTGTTGCAAAAACTAGCAATTAGAACCACTTGTAAAGTACAGTATAACATCCAAGCCGAGTCTTTTTCAACACCACAAACTGTAAGGTCATAGATAAATGCCATCTGTTTGGCGAAATATTTGTTGTACTATAAAACTGTCTTGTTTTCATTAGGCCTAGATATGATTAGCTAAACGGTAGCTAGGCTAACATGGCGTATGACTAGCAATATCAATAACTAAGATAAAAATTCTAATCAAAATGCCATCCATCCTTCTTGATATATTGTCATGGCAACAATTGTGTATCTATTATTTAGTGATTATCAGTTAATAAAGAGGAAATAATGGGAAATATTATTACTTGTTTGAGGATTATAAACATCGGGTATGATTAATAGAATATAAAACAAGGAATAAGTAGGCATATCGTGAATATAAACTGTTTTATATAACAACTTTAGTTGTATATATAATTCACCTTGGTTGTATGTGGGAACCACTAGTGAGCTCAGGTGGCCTAGCGGTTAAGCACCCGGCACTCGGTGCCGACGGTCACGGGTTCGAACCATGTAAGAGGTCGAAACTTTTTCAGGGATTAATTTCTCGGCTCACAACATCGTGGGTGGATGACCACGTTAAATGGCGCTGCAGTATCCACTGAATCATTTAAAATAAAGGGGACGTTAAAAACCCCTGAGGATGTAAAACACTCTGGCAGTGACCACCCTCAGGGTATTTCGGCTCCCTCGTTCCGTACTGCTCACCTGTGAGTGGTGGGGGAGGCGTTTTCTCAACCACTCCAACATAGAGGCCGTGCTTATTAAGCGACAGCCTGGGGATTCTCACCGAACAACAAAACATTGTGGAAACAGAATTTTCTTTCCTAGGACTAGTTATGTCCAGTCTGTATTATGACATGCAAGGCTAACTTTAGTCTCCTTGTCATTAATAAAACCCTATTTTATAATTATAGTTTGTATAGCAGACATTACGTCTGATTTGAAAATGTTAATATATAGAACGGCAATTCCGCCATAACGGTCTGCTAAAGCGCCGATGTAAATTGTTATAATAGTGACGAGTAGGTCATAATATTTATTGGATTTGTATGTTTATGAGGTATTTGACCCTCCAGCAAATATCACAAGGCATATTATGCTGCGGTTGAGAAAGTTCTGTTTTCTATGCGTGGAAACCATATTTCCCGGTCCCTGCATTCAACAAAAGTTTACTTGTATATATAATTCACATTGGTTGTATGTGAGAATAGAATAATCTTTCCTAGGTCCAGTATTGTCCAGTTTGTACTATGACATTCAAGATTAGCTCTAATCTGCTTGTCATAAATAAGATTTTAGAACTACAATAGTTAGAATAGCATAAATTAGGTGAGGTTTGAAAATGATAGCATAGTTCAAACAGTACGGAAGCTATGACGCGCTATTACGGTTTGCTTCAGCGCAGATGTCAGTCTTTTAATAGTAATTAAGATAAACAGTTTTAATAGTAGTCGCTTCATGACGCCTGCCCGTTGTAAAAACTGATCTTTGAAGACAGTGACAATTGGGTTATATGGTTTATATAGTATTGCTTTGAAGAAAGATACAGCAATTAAAAATAGCTATAAATAGGGCTGCTTAGATAATTAATCTAAACATTCTCACTACTGCCGTGATCTGACTTGGGTGTTCTACTCCCAAACTCCACGGCTGTAGGTGATTCGCTTTTTGTTTTTGCTTGGCGGCTTAGGGACTGGTGAGACATTACACATGTCTCAGCAAGAAAAGTCGCCACTCTGGATTCAGTCCCCTGAAGAAACGTCCAGAGTTTGAATTCACGGTTAGAGATTCTCTGTGCCTGTGCCTTATTATACACAGCTAAAACACACACACACACACACACACACACACACACACACACACACACACACACACACACACACACACACACACACACACACACGTACACGCACACGCACACGCACAGATTAATTCGGAAAACATTTTGGATAGATACCCTAGGTACATTAGAACCGGGAGGTCTTAATAAAAAAGATATAAAGATGTTATAAAACCTGTACAAAATGAGGACGTTGTCCCATTTGTGGTACCATTTTTAAAACGGCTAACATAGCAGCAAGAATAATTAAAAAAACATTATAAAATTCTCCAACAGAAAGAAGTGTTGACTGATTATGAATATAGAATTATCACACTTTATTCTAAACACAAACATCTAGCTAGTTCCTTGGTTTCTAGCAAAATGCAAAAAAACGTTATATTTAACAATGTCTTCTGGAGCTCTGAATAGGTTTTCTTTTAACACATCTCCAGTAAAACAACTTAAACCCAATTACAAAAATTCTCAGCCCTAGTAAATACTTTAGTAAAACAAAGCAATATTTCCTGAAGTAGATCTCAACCGAAGCTGCAACAAACATTCATTACTGACAGCAGTTAGATTTCAGTACACAAAGTTAATTACTATTTATATGTGTGTTTTGGTATCTTTACAGCTATGAAAGAAAAATTGGAAAGTTGGTTTATTTTCAATTACTCTAATCAAAACAGTTGATAGATTTTGCCTGATGTTTTATAATCAGTAATTTTTGACATACTTGTTGGGTTCCGTGAAGGAAATTGAAATGACATGAATTCAGCAGATTTCAACGGACTTTTATATACAAAAATAGACGCTGATTGACGAACATGTTAAACGGATTTGTCTTCATATAGAGACAACTGAACGATGACAGACATTTTTTGGTCAATTAATTAAAACGTACACATAATTGTGGAGCAATTAATTTTATTGAAAAGTAGGTAAAATGTGGGGCGCCTCCATGGCCCAGCTGGTAGCGCATTTGGCCACATGTCTATAGCACCTATTGGAGGTCGCTCGCCCCATTTAGCTTACCTTGTGCACAAAAGTGGCCATAAAACAGCAACATTTCTATTCATTTCTATTCATGCTGCGTCAGTCAGAGTGAGTTCTTAGCTAACAAGAGTCACGCAATGTGGTAATTGAATGGTGATTAAGTCTAGCAAAAAGACAGTGTGTAATGAAAACGACTTCTCTTATTGTTTACGCTATGCGGTGACATCAGCAGACAGTGCACTGTCTGCATCGTGGGTGATAAAATCTGATCTTGGTACAATATTAGTGTACGGAGTTCAGAATAAGGAGTAACAGTGTTTGTAATATAAGGGAGACATTCATGACTGATTTATTGTAAGCAAATGGGACCTGTCCTTAGACAGGATGTGTGGAGATAGGGACATTCTACTGTAGTTTGTATAGCATACATTAGGTCTGGTTTTAAAATGTTAATAATATAGTTTTAGCAACACTGAGGCAATTATGCCATAACGACCTGCATTAGCACAGTTGTAAAATTTATAACAGTGACGAGTGTTTATTGGATTGTGTGTGTTTATGAACCATTCCATCCCCCAGCACATATCGCAAAGCATGTTCCATTTTGTCTGCGTGGAAATCGCTTCCAGGCCTGCGCATTGTAAGAGGACCTGATTTAGAGCTGTATATTCCATTTCCTATTTGCGTCTTTGGAAGGACAACGTGTAGGTGTTTGCAAACTATTAAAGACTATTTTAATAAACAAGTCGGTGATAAATTAGTCTTAAACTGGAATTATGTCTACATTTTAGACGAGTAACATGCAGTATTTAGCAATATTGAATAAGTGGCAAGAGATATAATATTTTTTATTCTTGTGTATTATTTAGTTCCTCGGAACAAAATCAGGGATTGCTTTCAAGAAAGGTACAAAAAAGGAAAATATTAAAACGAAAAGGTAAAACTATTAGAAAATAAATATTAAGCTAATATTTCATTCTTGATTAACTTTTAATAAGATATTTATGGGTGATATTGGGTGAGCATAACTTTAAAAGCGAGCGAATCACGGACAATTATTTTCAACAGAACTGGAATATAACAATATTCGTGTAACAAAGATGGGATCTAGAGCTAATGCAAAAAACCTCTTTGACTCGTTCACCTGAAGATTAGCATGCTCCTTTCTGGGCAATGATTCTACTAATTGAACTAGTTGCCAGTCTAAAATACCATATAAAGTAGAAAATAACGGAAGCAACTAATACGCTAAACCAAAGAGGAACGAGAATGTTCAACTGGGAAACAAACAGCCGATAATTGTACATATAAGGCGAGTCTTCAAGATGGCGCGATTAATTACCTTCGCTCTAAAAACAATGCTTTCAATTCTAGATTAACTTGTTTTGAATCATACTCTATGCGCAATGATCTGGTTAATTGAGGCTTGTGGGAATCTACCGATGAATCAGTAGCCAGTTAGCTCCAGAAACTGATAGTATTATATAAGGAACTACTTGTCGATATGAATGATAGTCAGGTGACTAACAATAATCGAATCTCCGAATCCACTATAAAGAGTTATTGCTTACTTTGCTAGTAATTTAGTGAAAACTAAAGTGCTCACATAGTCTTTTCATTTGGAAAACCGTTGATTAATGATCAATAATCGAAAGAGATTGAAAATCAACGAACAGTCTTATATCCAGTGATGAAATTAGAAATAAAGCGAAAAGAAACTGCTATCCTTTCACAAGGCAAATTGTTTTTCAAAGGTAAAAAATACACCACGGAAAACATTCATCACAATCTTCTAGTAGATATAAATGCAATTGGCAGTATCCTAACAATTGATACCGTAATGTTTATTGGTAGACAGTTTTTATTTAGTAACTTCTATACCAAACCAGATTTGTTTACTGACAAGAATGGAATACAATTCAGCAGCGTAGAGCAATATTATTAGTATGCAAAATCAAGCTACTACGAAGATATAACGACAACTATGGAACTATTCAATGAACACGAGCCAATGATAATCAGACATTATGTATATTAATCTACAGCTAAGTATTTATCATTTGACAGGTAATATATATTGGCTCAGGACAATAAATGATAAAATGACATGAATTTACGGATATATATATATATATATATATATATATATATATATATATATATTATATATATATATATATATATACTTCGTCATAATTTACACTTACACACCTTAATATGACTTTATTGTATAGTCTATTAACTGATTGTGTTTTCTTTCAATTTATCTCATTACAGTGACTGCTGGTCACCTCGTTTGTGTCTCATAAGAATAGACTAATATAAGTTTGCACATACTTACTTGATTTCTTTACATTTCAGTTGCATGTGTCGCCTTCATATCAAGTTTCCAATTGTTAAATGAGCAACATTTGTTTCAAATTTTCCTGATGGAGATCAAGATTAAACAAGATTATTGATTTGATTTGGCAATTATTTGTACAGAAGGGATAAAATACTGTTTTGTCAACTAAAACTAAGATATTATTTATAATGCGTGTATTATTTAATGCTTCAATTCAGAGATGGTCTGCAGATACTTGATTATCAAATCGCAATATGAAACTAAGGTTAATCAAATTATCTTATAGGAGCCATACATAGACTAAATACGCAGCTTAGAGCTGACTTTGATATTTTCACTTCAACTTTATTTGATTTACTGAAAGTAATCAATTATGAACATATAAAATGTAAGTTGCTTGGTGATTTGAATATAAATGTTTTGAATTATGGTTATCATGAAAAGACAAGCAAGTATGTTGAAAGCAGTTTTGTCTTGAGCTTTCTTCCTCAAATTACAAAGTCTACTAGAGTTACCCCATCTACTACTACATTATTAGATCATATCTACTCAAATACACCAGAGTCCAATTTTGGAATATTTTACTTTGAGAAATATAAGGCTTTTTTTTTGGAGAATACTGCTTTAAAATTCAACCGAGTTCTGTTACCAACAGACTTCAGTTTTGTACGTGATAGTAATTGCCATGATCTTGCATATGATAATTTCACTGAAACATATTTATCAGCTTTTAATTTAGCACCCACAGTTAAAAGAATAATACATAAATAAAACACATCAAACTTGAATCATGGATGTTTGTAGGACTTCTAGTCTCACTACTACAATAGTAAAAATACGTTGCGAATATTAAAATCTGCCATTAATAAAACTAATGATAAATACAATTTACCACAAACATTCATCATAGATGGTAACAATGTAACTGATACATTTAAAAAATCTGAGTCATTTAACAAACTTTATCCCAATATAAGCAACATTATGAATGAGAAGGTTCCAAATTTTATTAAAGCATTATTATACTAGACTGATGGCATTTTTCTACAACCAGTTAACGAATGCTAAACTATAGGAATTATGATTAAATTCAAACTCAAAATTAGTTCAGTGCATGATTAAAATTTCGATCAAAACAACGAAACGATTCATATTAAACATCATTTGGCCACTAATCTACATGTGTATTATAAACAAATTAGCGGACAGACGGAAAACAATTTGTTCTAGTTGGAAAAGGTCAGTCAAACATTTTTTGCAATTTTTGGACCTCATTTGTACCTACTGTATATAAATGATATTGAGCAATGTACCGAAAGCCAACTATTATCTTTTGCAGATGATACAATATTGTTTTTATCTGATTCTGTTCACAAAATATTGACCTCATGGTGGGTAGACCTTGAGACTATTTACCTATGGCTATGGGTATTCTCTGCGGGAGGTCGCAGGTTCGCGCCTCGGCTGTGGTACTATAGTGGGAGGAGTTTAACTTTCAGCAAAGCATCTGGCAAGGTTTTCTTCACCAAACATGCCATTTATTCTAAATGCCAAAATTATTTAGAATTTGTCTTCGTGGGGAAGCTATACATTACAAACCATATGGGTCTACCTCATATGAGGTTGCCAGCCACGTTATAAACTGACATTTCGGCCATTAATATTATTATTATTATTATTATTATTTAGAAAAGGCAAATATTAAAACCAACAATTAATTTAACTGTTTTTGCCCAAATGGACTGTCACATAACCCCACCCACCAAGACGATATTCATGGTAATTAACCCCCCAAGGCTAGAGTTGAACTTACATGAAAACAACATATAAATCACAAATTCACTCTCTGCATTAAGCAAGTAAATATGTGTTGAATATAGACCATCTTAAAATATTACATTTCGCCGTTATTCAGCTATATATTAACTATGGCGTATTGGCATGGGGAAATGCGGCAAAATCTATTGCCAAACATGTATATATAATGTAGTATCAACGTTCTAAATACCATAAAAAGCGTAATTTGAAAGTCAAAATAGTTCTTCCTAAGCATAGAACAAATAAACCACCATCATCTAGTATTAACTAAATATACCAGACTTCCACTTAACCTTAGTGTATAAGTGACAGTAAAAGGTAATTACCGATTTTCTACACAGATGAACAAATAAAGAACTATGTACCACTTCTATGCCCCACTAATTGACTTCTAATTATAGCGGAGATAAAAGCTTTAAGTATTCCACGTATGTGTTCTGATAGTCAGCTGTGACTCTTTCTTCTTACTTACCAGAAAACCAAAATAATCTCCCCCTTTATACATGGACTATTTTATATTTTAAATTAGAATTAAGAAAGTGTTAAATATGGACTCTCAGTATATCGACTAATTGTATTTGTTCATAGCTTTGTAGTTGCAGTTAATTGATCCGAATAAATCTTCTTTATCTCTCTCATAAATATATCATGTATGTATGTAGACAGGTAGGTATAGAGGTATATTTTGATATTTTGCATAGGCTCCAACTCCACACTGAACTCGTAAGCTACCACAAACAGCGGGCCTAAACGGGCCAGAATTAAGCTGCAGATTTTAAGACGCATATTTCAACATTGTGACCAATTAAAAAATTCGATCAAAAAGCGTTTAATTTTACGTTCATTGCACAAATACAGTTACAGGTGTAGACAAATATAAGTCATGAATAAATATCAGTTTTAATTGTACTAGAAACTTATCCGGAATTTCGTCTGTGTATTAAATATCCAATTAATTTATTTCATAATAAAACCCCTTTCTACGCGTAATAGAGTGAACTAAATAATACTGAAGCAAATATTATTTAAACACAGCACGACATGAATTCGTGAGGTTAGAGATTTGTCCAAATCTAAGCTTAGAATTAGACTGCCAAAGCAAAAAAGGCCTCTCTGGCATCTGAATGAGGTAACTTCACATACATATTGTCTATTCATAAACATTGTCTATAGAAAATCTATTATCAAACTTTTACGTGATACTTCCTTGCTCATAAACGTGGCATAATCTAGAGTAATGTTTTACCATAACAGATAAGTTATATTGCGATATCCATCACTGGAGGAAGAATCAATGGAAAACCAATCAGTACGTAGAATAAAATTAGATTAATCAAGATCTATAATATGACGACATATACAGTTCAGAAGTAAAAAGATTGGGAGATGATCATAAAATATAAAATCTAATCTAATGTTAATATGTTCTATGAGCCAGCCATCTCACGGTATTATGGGTAGAACTGGTAAAAGTGGAAGTATTATTTGGAAGAAAGTCATAATTAGTCAATTATATACTTTCATCTTTGCAAAAAGTACAATAAGGTTTCACCAGATTAAGAAATACGTTGATTCTTTATAACCATCATTACATATAATATCAATATATATATTAGTTATATATATATATATATATATATATATATATATGGATTAGTTATTAATATCCTGTCATGTATAAACTCCAAAAGTGATAGTAATAGCAAGAAATTAATTTTCCATCCTCTTTATGGACATAACTGGACTTAAGAAAGATGATTCTATTCAGACTGAGTTGAGATTTAGTGTTGGATTGGTACAGGTCTGAGTCACGGATAATAATACTGTAAAGCGCCTTGGAACAGTTATCGCTATATAAATGTCACAATATTATATATAATATTATAATCTAACTAGCGAATTATTTACTAAATAATATATATATATATATATATATATATATATATATATATATATATATATATATATATATATATATATAGTAGTAAAGTTGTTATATAAAACATATCAGTCACGCGAACTGAGCTCAATGCCACTGCTTCAGATGAGATACAGTGTTTCGATTCCTGAATCAGGAGTACTTAAAATGCTTTAAGAGCGTACTATAAAGGGTACATAGTGTGTCTATGTCTGAGTTACTCAGATATAAAAAGTTGACGTATTACTAATAATAGAAGCCGTTAAAATGATTTAGTAAAGTATTATCTGACTTGTTCTTTAGTCTGTCATAGCCTGAACATCCTGTATTATAAAATGTTTTTTTAACTCATTTTAGAGAAACTGTCTTAAAAATAATACCGAGAAATACCTTTTTGCATCCATCCATCGATCCATCCATCCATCCATACATCCATACATATATACATACATACATACATACATACATACATACATACATACATACATACATACGCACATACATACATGCATATAAGAAATGCGTCACGCTACCGAGAAACAGAAGAATGCACCACGATTGGAAACGCATACACGATTCTTAACTTGACACCACATGTTCTAGTAAAGATTACGTTCCTCGGGTTCACACATCAGTCTTTTAATAGCAATTAAGATAAACAGTTTTAATAGTAGTCGCTTCATGACGCCTGCTCGTTGTAAAAACTGTTCTTTGAAGACAGTGACAATTGGGTTATATGGTTTATATAGTATTGCTTTGAAGAAAGATACAGCAATTAAAAAATAGCTATAAATAAGGCTGCTTAGATAATTAATCTAAACATTCTCACTACTGCCGTGATCTGACTTGGGTGTTTTACACCCAAACTCCACGGCTGTAGGTGATTCGCTTTATGTTTTTCTTGGCGACTTAGGGACTGGTGAGACATTACACATGTCTCAGCAAGAAAGGTCGCCACTCTGGATTCAGTCCCCTGAAGAAACGTCCAGAGTTTGAATTCATGGTTCGATATTCTCTGTGCCTGTGCCTTGTTAGACACACACACGCACCCCACCCAAGCAGACACACACACACCTGCAAGCAAACTCAAGATTGAGAAGATATTTCGTCCTAGTCCTGTAATACTCCATTTTACAGTATTGCTGCTTTGTTTCTAGCTAAGTCACTCCACTGATTCCATATATAGGTAGTGTATTTGTTTAATATGCGTTCAACTGAAACTGTTATGTTGGGGGCCATTAAAGGCATTACTTTTCACCTCAATCAAATAACAACTTGGCGACGCTGAATCCATCGTACCTCTGTCCGTATGGTTGATAAAGGTAGGATTTGTTTAGCTTTCGAACCCAGAATGAAGTTGAGATCAGCATCTGTGGTATCGATTTTATTGGTATAGGTTACCTTTGAGCCACAGCAAATTTCTGCTGAATGTAAACTGTGGTGTCAAATTATGTATCTCGTATATGTGTTAACCTACTATTGACCCACATGCACGTGTTGGTAACTGCGAGCTGTGGCGTCAAATGGTCCTTTTTTATACTTGCTTTAGCTTGTTTGTCGTAGTCTACATCAACTGCTTCCCTGTGTGCGTGACATATTTCTCAGGTACAAAAAAAGCGGATGATTTGGAACCCACAGGCTAATGAGTAGCCCAGAAATATCTACAGGTCTGCGCATGTATTGATGTGTACTTCTTTGTATGCTTAAATTCAACTATGCATTTATTTAATTATGTATAGGTTAAATGAAGTATAGGTTTTAAACGATATATAGGTTTTCATGTTCTGAGCCAGTGCCAATATATATATGTATCCTAACACATTCACAACCTAAAAATCTAAACAACTGATTAAACTATTGTTGGTTATCTTCGTAACAAATATATAAATAGGAAAATAAAGGTTGTTGTTATTGTTGTAGATTATATTAAATAAAGTGAAATTCTGATAATTTTACAACATATATGCGTTTATTTCAATAGATCGGGAGTCGATTTACATCGAGAGTTGGCTTCTATTGAAATATCAAAGTTCATCTAGGATTAATCAGATCCACACTCGCGCATTATCTTAGTCATCTGTCAGTAATCCCCATCTGGATAATGTTACCTATGGATCCCATGGCGAACATAGCAGGCATCGCTGCAGTGTGATAGAAAATGGTCTCCTCGGTACTTTCTAGCGTATAGACAACGAACACTAAGCAAACCGATGCACTTAAAAGCGATCCGATTGGTTTAGTTTTGTTGTCAGATTATAAATAATCACAATCTCCTCTTATCATTCACGCTTCTAAAATAAACCTTATGTTGATCAGATTCAGTGAGGCTCTAATTTACCAAAGATTAACTCTATTTATAATAATTTTCTAGGACACTGAATGGCCTAAATTGTGCCATGGTGTCGTAAAACAACATTCATCCATCCATCCTATTTATATTAATACAGAGGATGCTCGTTCATAATAATTCCTAAAGGTTGTAAATGATTTTACTATAAATCTAAATTTTGCTGAAATAAATCATATCACTGATTATAAATTGAATTTATTATCTACTAAAAGGTCAGTATACACGGTACTACACACTGAATCATTTTACCTGTCAGATCAACATCGTACACTTATCACAGTAGATGTGACTTTAATTACCATTAGGTGGAGAATCTCGACATGTGACAGATGAAGAATCCCAACACGTGACAGGTTGTTCTGCCAATCAACGTAACAATCCAGCTAATATATAACTCCCGAGCACTGAATACCATCGTCCAAATGAGCTATTTGAGTAAGTGCGTTATGTGAGGTCACGAACACTAAACTAAGACCGAATTATAATTTGGTGGAAACCAAATAACAGACGTCCTTTATTAGCGGTACGCCACGTTTTCTCACTAACTCGATGTCAATAAATACTATGATTGCTCTAATGTAGGTTTCATCAAATAAAGGACATGTATTTAGTGTGAGAGCCAAATTACAAGAAATAAATATATTTTTCGTTAAACTATTTACTCTTTCCAAAACTGTTACATTTTCGTCTGTAGAACAAACTAAGTTTATTTTTGACCACTAAATACAAATGAAAACAAACATTTAACAGCCCTAAATCATTGAGATGCTCAGTTGGTAATACACTAAATATTACTGCTAAGCATAAGCATATTCGCATTTAATAATACAGTAGAATATAGCAATAACGTGATAAAGGTACAGTATTAATTGGGACACTAATAAGACAAACTATGACAAGCCAAACATACATATAGATACTACCTCTTGAGAACTCCATCGCCATGTAAATACGAACTTCTGACACATTTTTGCACAAATATATAACCACAGTTGGGATCAAATTGTACCTAACTCTCTCTTTAATATGATCAATATGATAAGTGTGATCGATTAAAAAAACACAATATGAAAGTAGAAAATTATAATATCTAAACAATTGAATAGAAATAGGAATTAAATCTATGATTATATAACAAACAAACAAGATTATGACTCGCGTACACATCTGATGGATGAAGTTTCCGACAAATATTTCAGGGCCATTTATATATATATATATGCCCACACATAGACCCACAGAAAAGCCAATACTATACCCCTGAAACTAATTCAAGAAGAAAATATGTTAAAATGATGATTTATTCAAAAACACAATTAGATATGAGTCAATTAACAAGACACGGATGATAATCATTTAATTATAATATATTACAAATGTGTTTCTATGAAATCAAATTATGTTACTAGTTACTGGGTGATTTGTATCTTTTTAATAAAATGGAAATTGTTACAGTAATATATCCACTTCATCAATCGTATAACACATCAAGTGAGAAGACTCAGTACTTCGGCTTACCAATAAGGAAGACAAACGAGTCACAGATGTCCAACATAAAACACACATCAAATACTCATTTAGAAGTGAATCCTTTGGACATACAAGTGACCAGCAATTATCTGTTTGTGTATTGATGCCGAAAAAAACGAGTAATTGCCTATTACTACCAATTGTGTACCAAGATTAAGTGGAAGTCTGAGATGTTTAGTTAATCCCTCGTTGTTGGCTATTAGTTTGTTGAGTGGGTGTGAGGTGGTGGATCTATTTACTTTGACCTCCAATGTGGAATTTTCTTTCCAGAACATTGATTATATTTGATAGGAAGCAGAATTTAAACACACACACACGCGCGCACACGCGTACATGCACGTACGCACATGCACACGCACACACGCACGCACGCACGCACGCACACACGCACACACACATATACACACACACGTACGCACACATACATACACATGCGCGCGCACCCATGCACGCAATCATGTACACACAAAGACACAGACACGCACGTACCCAAATTATATTTAATAAATTATATATATATATATATATATATATATATATATATATATATATATATATATATATATATATAATAGATAGATAGATAGATAGATAGATAGATAGATAAAGACAGAGACTAAGAATGACAAATTAAGGGTTTCCTCTTGCGCCATATTTCTATCAGTTTGTCATGAGTAAATTTATGATTTCCCACCAAAAATAGTTTCTTCGCTCGGATTGCTGTTAGTTAATGTCACTTTGATTTCTTGATGGTCTCTTCCATTGGCAATTATGATGTATGTCTCTTCATTCCTACCTACTTACCTACATACATACATACATAGAGACATACATACATACATACATACATACTGACGTACATTCATACATTAAACCAAAATGATAGGCGGCATTTAGGCTCATCAATACTTTTAATCGATAATAGTAATACAGTTGCTTACAAAGCTAAAGTTGAAAAATATGAAAACAAATAATATGATAGACCAAATGACTCCACGTTGGCTGATATGTTCAGATGATGAAGAATTTGGACCCTAATTACCAAAGTATTTTGGCTTTAATTATCTCTGGCTTTAAACTGATGACAGTAATGATTCCACATGACTCCTTTTATAATTATGTATACGCAGAAATATTTGATACTCAGTTTAATCTGTTTGATAATATTAGTTCGTTTTTGTGCCTATCTGGTAATAAACGGTATTTTTCGAACTCTGCGAGTGTGTATTTTTGGAAGTATCGTATATTTAGATATATTTTCCTTAACTTGATATTATCGGTGAAAGTAGTGATAATATTGGATTTAGCACAAGTATGGGTACTAAATACAAATTTAATTACAAAACATTTGATGATTTTTTTGACATTTAGCAATGATATTGGTCTCACAGATAAAGGTGAAAAGGCATCAGGCGAATTATTACTAATATGATGCAACGTGAATGCATACATTAAATACAATCATTATCAAGCATATCTGACAAACACAGATAATAAGATGATGTATAGGGTAATAATTATAGATACATCACTGTATCACTTGAGTGGGTTGGGGAAATAATCCAAAGTCATACTCAAGTAAGCTTATCATAGGAGCTTATAATTTGTGATTAGCATTTAGCCTTATTATGGGTGCTTATAAAGTGTGATTAGCCTTTAGCCGTTTTAATTAGTTCATTAAAAGGAATACATACCGATTCGTATTTCGCAACATTATGTTATTGTTCATGAGATTGGGTTTAGTCGATTCGGATCTTAGTGGACCTCTGTTGGAAAATATTCCCACCTTACAAGCCACCTGTTCAAATGGGTCATATAGATGCGTGTTTCCAGACCTCCAATGTTATATCCAACTGGGATATGCATCGTCAAGATTGCCATACGAACATATCAAAGATAACACACTCGTATAGATTTTGCTTCTTGCACGACTCTGGGCCCACGAAGAAAATAGATCGCGGAACACATTGTCATCTAACATTAAGATTTATTGGAAATGATGAAGTTAATGCGCGAACTTGAACACAAACGAACAGACATACACGCAAAAGGACACAGCCACAGAAACAGAGAGAGGCCCGGAAGAAATGTAGAAAGACAGTAGATCCGCATGCGAGGGATTCCTATAGACACATTTGTCAAACACAAAATAGAGGGTCTTATCTAAATCAATTGACTAAAAGTGTAGTGATTTATTTATACAGATACCTATTTAAAAGCTGATATAAAATAAAAACTTTTCAGTCCATTTCGTGGAAGCAGACTATGGTTTGTAATGGTCGAATAGGAATGAGCGACAGTTGGTCAAGACAACAAACACCTTTGTTGTCTTTAAGCATTCGATTTTTGCATCAATTATAAGAAATTAGAAATAATAAAAATGCCACACGCCACTGAGATCGATTCTTTGTGAGGATATTGGCGCTATAGAAGGTAAGAGTTCTATATTTATATTATAAGACTTCAGAGCATATTTCTGATTTAATTTTACATGTGTACCAAACCCTTCTTATACCATCATTCTATGACACCTTACGAACATATTACAACGTTCGTTGAGCCGGATATTGAACGTAAATTGTGATAGACCAAGTATGTGCCAGATAAGACAGATATTGTTTATTTATTTATTGCGAACATAATGAAATCAGACTTTCTGAATCATCCGAACGAGTTTTCTTCATTGAAACATTAACAGGTGGTTTGATTGCCAGTAACATTAAGTATTATATTTTTTGAAACATTTTCTAAATGTTCTACTTTACCGCATTTAATTTAAAAATATTATTAAATAACACTACAGAAGAAAAACCCCACACTAATGTATATTTAAGCATCGAACCCATTATTATTATTATTATTATTATTATTATTATTATTATAATTATTATTATTATTATTATTATTATTGGTGCGTGGATATATTGGTGTTTGAATATGGATCATTTCACCCGTCATCAGTGTGTTAAAGGTCATTGGTGTACAGAATAAAAAATCGTTAATTGAACGGTTTTTAGTATGTATATAAAGTATCTACATAACAAGCTCTAATTATAATTATCTACCAAAACGTTGATATAAAATATAAACTTATTTACTACAGCCTACGATATTAACTTGTACAACGTACGGTTATCATACATCGAATGTTTATTAATATAAGAGCATATTTATAATCTAAAAGTGACATTTGCAGACGTAAAAAAAAAAAACGATGATGGCTTCATCATTCTAAAATCCATATATTTATATTTTCAAATTATAAGCTTAGTAATTGTATCTATATGATAAGTGTACACTGTAGGATGAACTTGGAGAACCACAATATCTCAGCATACGACGAAAATGAATGCTACACAGAGCACAGGCATTTTCAGCTTGTGGAGTAGGTTGCCCAAGGAATCGAGAAATTCGTCGTTTCTTTCAAACGTTATATCTGTTCCTTGAACTGATATGTTCGAATTAATAATCGAGGCTAAAATAATTTACTATTTATTGGCACAAAGCCCAAATTTAGCACGTATATTGTCCATTTAGGAAATATGCATACTCAAACGCAATATCCCATTTTTACGAGAACTGTCATAGAGAAAAAATAGTCATAGGTTATGCCTGCTGATAGAACCAATTATTGGGGTTAAATAAGTGTCAATAAAGACAAGAAATCACGAATACCGAAGTTTTTTAGTCATTTTGGATGTAGAGCACATCAATAATTAAATGTACTAATGACTAATGGAAGGACTAGACACTGACAGATGGGTGGCTGAGGAAGATGTAAACATATTAGCTTAGTTAGAATATCTCTCTCTTTCTCTCTCTCTCTCTCTCTCTATATATATATATATATATATATATATATATATATATATATATATATATATATATGCATGTGTGTGTGTGTATCTCTCTCTTTATTAGTGTGTATATGTGCGTGTGTGTATGTCTCTGTGTGTGTGTGAATGTGTCTGTGTGTACCATCTCAATTTATTTATATCGAAACACTATGATTGGATCATTATTTATCATGAATACCTAGAAAAATATAGATTTTAATATTCTGTGTTCAATTTATGAATGCGAAATTCCCCGTTTTTAAACAAAATCATTTTACAACCTACATGGTGGGACTGGTGAGACATTACACATATCTCAGCAAGAAAAGTCCAGAGTTTGAGTTCACGGTTCGACATTCTCTGTGCCAGTGCCGTTTAGGTATTTGGCCTGGTTATCCAGCATTTAAATTACTGTAGCAGGCACAGTACGCTCTTAAAGCATGTACTCCTGACTCAGGAATAGAAACACTGCATCGCATCTCGAGCGGTGGCATTGGACACAGCTCGTGTGATTGGTGTGTTTTATATAACAACTTTAGTTGTATATAATTCACCTTGGTTGTATGTGGGAATAGAATTATCTTTCCTAGGTCCAGTTATGTCCAGTCTGTACTATGACATTCAAGGCTAACTTTAGTCTCCTTGTCATTAATAAAACCCTATTTATAATTATAGTTTGTATAGCAGACATTAGGTCTGATTTGAAAATGTTAATTTATAGAACGGCAATTCCGCCATAACGGTCTGCTAAAGCGCCGATGTAAATTGTTATAATAGTGACGAGTAGGTCATAGTATTTATTGGATTTGTATGTTTATGAGGTATTTGACCCTCCAGCAAATATCACAAGACATATTATGCTGCGGTTGAGAAAGTTTCGTTTTCTATGCGTGGAGACCATATTTCCCGGTCCCTGCATTCAAGAAAAGTTGATCTAGAGCTATATATTCCGTGCACTATTTGCGTCTTTGGAGGGACGCCGTTTACATGACTGTAGCAGGCACAGTACGCTCTTAAAGCATTATAAGTACTCCTGACTCAGGAATAGAAACACTGCATCGCATCTCGAGCGATGGCATTGGACACAGCTCGCGCGGTTGGTGTGTTTTATATAACAACTTTAATTTCATATAAAATCACCTTGGTTGTATGTGGGAATAGAAGTATCTTTCCTAGGTCCATTTATGTCCAGTTTGTACTATGACATTCAATATTAGCTCTAATATGGTTGTCATAAGTAATATGTAAGAACGTTATTACTACAATAGTTAGAATAGCAGACATTAGATCAGGTTTGAAAATAATAATTTAAACAGTACCGAAGTTGAGACGCACTATTCCGGTCTGCTTCAGCGCAGATGTCAGTCTTTTAATAGCAATTAAGCTAAACAGTTTTAATAGTAGTCTCTTCGTGACGCCTACCCGTTGTAAAAACTGATCTTTCAAGACAGTGACAATATATAGTTTATATAGTATTGCTTTGAAGAAATTTACAACAATTGAAAAATAGCTATAAATAGGGCTGCTTAGATAATTAATCTAAACATTCTCACTACTGCCGTGATCTGACTTGGGTGTAATACTCCCAAACTCCACGGCTGTGCAAGAAAATCGATACTCTGCATTCAGTCCCTTGAAGAAAGGTCCAGAGTTTGAATTCACGGTTCGAGATTATATGTGCCTGTGTCTTATTATACACAGCTAAAACAGACACATGCTCACACACACGCACATACACACACACACGCACACACAAGCACATACATGAACACATACACACTCTAACACACATACACTGTACAGGCCCGCTCATTCTACGAAAGTCGATGTAGAGTTGTACATTCCTTGCACTAATTGCGTTTTTAGAGTGACACCGTTTATATGTTTGGGGTGGGAATCCAGCATTTCATTACAGCAGCAGACACAATATACTTTTAAAGCATAATACATTTTTCTGGCTCAGGGATAGAGAAACTGCTTAGACACACAGCCAGGGGTATCTACCCCCAAATTTCAACAAGTGACAATATAGATACTGCATCACATCTCGAGCGGTGGCATTGGGTACAGCTCGCGTGGTTGTTAGGTCTGGTTCGAAAATGTTAACATATAGTTTTAACAGCACCGAAGCTAATGGGCTATTATTGTCTGCTTTAGCACATATGCCAGTTCTTTAATACCAATTAAGCTATCAGTTTTAATAGTAAGTTACTTTATGACAGCTCTTCATTGTACTCACTGACCTTTGAAGATAGTGGAATTAGATTATGATATATATATATATATATATATATATATATATATATATATATATAATATTCATATACAGTGTGTGAAACTAACTTGTAGCCTTGCTGGACCTTGCAGGTATAGTAAAATATTTCAACACTAGACCTGCTGTGTTTACACTAGTGAGCGCAAATGTTACGAAGATCAGACTCCCATTAAAGTTAAACAAATATCATTCAAATACAATAATTTCTTACACTTTGAGCATAAAAATGGCTTCTTCGATGAAAGAAAAATCCATTAATTTAAATTTCAAAGCTTTATTTACGGCAGCAGATACTCCATCAAAATAATGCAGGCATAACCTGTTGTTTAATTTTAAGTATCCGTAGTCTCTGTAAAACTTAATCAAGTGTTATTTCATTTCATTGTCTTTTTCATATTCACTGTCCAATAAATCATAATCACCATTGTCATCATCTATTTCAATGTTTGGGATTAGATCCCCCTCTTCCTGATCTTCATCACGTGTCTCCTCTGCATCTTCCTCAGATCCAATTACCTGTTCCTCTACACTCTTATTATGTTCTTCATTATCTCTCCATAAATTCACCACCAGCCACTGGTAGTTCAACTGTCTGAAGTCTATCCCACTTTGGCTCACTATCCATGAATCCAGATCTCCTCTTACGTTTGCTCCCCTTTAGCCATTCGTGACATGCAGGATCTGGGTGAAACTTATCAATAGCTGGAACTATCGGTTGAATGGTCATCAGATCATTTAATGCTGTCTTAAACTGATAGAGAACATGGATTAACCTGCTTACATGCTTGGTGTTACACAGGAAAATTAGGTTATAAATAGGCTTAATTAATAAATAAACCAAAAACTAAACGTAATAAATAATATATGATTCATATTCAAGTAGGCCTGCTTCAACTTGCCTTCCCTAAAAATTAGACTTGATCATGTTCCAATCTGTCAAAACATCATGAATCTTAACATCACTGTTTTCACGTATGTTTTTGAAGTGGGTTGTAATAATACCATCATAACTGTTTCCAAAATGATTCCTCTCATTGTTGTCATGAGATGGCCAAGCAGTAAAATCTGCAATTCTTTTGGCTTCCACAACTACTCCCTGTTTGATGTCAGCAAACTTGATTTAAATGGACATATTTTTCTTTGTATGAAATACATTGATTTAAAAATGGTAAAAACCTTATTGATATCATAATTTTAATTTGAGCATATGATTCAATAAAACGTCGCAAACGCGTATGCACATAACTATAAGTTATATATCATATCAATATTTTAGTGTGAGTTCAAAGTTCAACTTTTAATTTCGGTAAATTTCGCTCTACTCCTCTTACAGATTACCACATTTTTAACAAACACACATACTGGACAAATATGATAATAATTAAAAGAGAACACTTTTGGCTTCGCTCGAAGGTTCATTTACATATTCAGATCAATTGCAGAACATTGGTCAGTCGGGAAGGCGGGAATGTCAACAATTGTGAAGTTGGTAGATTATGCCAATTTGATTCATAGCCGGAAGGCATATGTCCTAGATTTGACCGAATATCACCAATGAAGTTATTTGTGTGTTCATTCTTTGATATGTCAACAGTTAATAAAGATATTTGTTGGGTAACTGTTAGAATTAGTATGTATTCGTTTTTATGGGTTTTTTTCCAATTAAAATGGACACTAGACCGACAGGTCGAGTACTGTGGCACTGACACTAGACCAGAACTTGAAACACTGGTCGTGGTCGAGCAATAGAGCATTAATGTCACACACTCCAAAATATATATATATATATATATATATATATATATATATATATATATATATATATATATATATATATATATATGATATTTATGTGTGAATTTGACAATTGTAGTACTGGGTACTGAACTGATACTAGTAATTTGATCTACAGCTAGCCTGTTAGGTGAGATTAACAAAGTCGATATAGTGCGGGACAGATGTGGGAAGTGACTTATTCAGCTGCCTAATAATACAATTATACACCCCAGTCGCCGTCGTAGGGTGCAGGTTAAGACGACATTAGGGCCCATGGCATTGAGCAATTACTATTCTCACAACTATTCTCACAACTGCTAGTGCCATATTCCACACAACTAAATCACACACTTACTCGCACACACACTGACCCATATGCAAACGACTTCAAAAGGTAATGAAGGGAAGTCAAAGATGAAACACCCTTCAGATATGCCCACGCTGAGATTCGAACTTAAGAAGTGATCCGTGATCCAACTCGCTTGCAGTTAGACCACGGAGGAGCTCTCCCTTTAGAAATCGAATTCATATTCACGTAATAAATTCTGTGCCTTCAATTATGTATGAAATTATTTTCAAGTGCGTACCTTTAGATAATCGTATCGTTTGAAAGATGGTTAGTGAGCATTAGTTATTAATTACTATAGTACATCGTTTTTAATTAAAATAATACATCATCATCATCATCATCATGTTCTTTTTCTGCTTCTTCTTCTTATTATATATCATGCTTTCATATAACTAACATTTTAGCTCGTGATGATTAATAAAACATTTAAACGAAATACAACATGTCACTATACATATCATTGTTTGACTTTATAGTAAGACAGAGAGGTTTATAAACCAAAAAGAACCAAGAAGTAGAAACAAGAATGTCAGCTGTTAAATTATTCACTCAACCTGCCCTTCGCTGGGAGATTCCTATGTCAAGATCGATTCGTACTAGTAATACTAGTGGTGTTGCGGCTACTACTTTTGCAGAAGAAATTAAACAGCCTTTGCCCTTATATTACTTTTTAAAAACTAAAGACATAATTTCTATAGTTTAAGAGTGCACAAGAATGAAATAAGTATTTTCTCCCTTTAATCTATTTAATCTGTCAAGCATTACACATAAATATACTGCCGGGTAAGAAATATCACCATATTTTATTCCGTTATCATATCAGAGAAATACTGTATCATTTAAATGGCATGGGAAAGAGATTTAGATTATTCACATCTGAAGGTACTGTATTAGTCTATTATGCCTTTAAGTAATACTGGAGTAGTCGAATCTTTAATTTGGGCACTGAATTGCCCTTCTATTTCATTTCAGGTATTTGTGGTGATGTTATTGTTTCAGGTGTAGAGAATGGCATTATTCAAATTCTTCTTCATAAGGTTCATCTGACTTTAGAGAGTGCATTGAAACCTGTGGTTGTTGTTATAAGTAACGTTCGTCCTATCGAGGGTGTATCTTTATCATTGGGAAATTATTTGTTTGGTTGACAGTTGGTAGCTCTACCACGGGGAGTGATTTACATAATAAGGAGATTCCACCGTCCCTCTCTTGAGATTCTCTAATGTATCTATACATATCTTATACAAATCTATATGATCATCCTTTGGGTGAATCCTAATATTTATGAACTATTATCTCAGAATATTTCATATTCTTAATGAACCTCCTTCAACCTACGTCACGTATATGACAATCAACGAAGGTAAACACATAACTCACCAAATAAATACGTCCTCCCCCCCACAAAAAAAAAAAAAACACTTACAGGGCAAAATAATCTGAACTGATTTATCTATTGAACAGATAACTTAATAGAAGAACTATTATTTTAGAATAATTAATTTATATTTGAGCCACACAATTAAAAATACTATTATGTCTAAAATTCAAACTAGTCCATTTAAGATGCTGAGATTTACCTGTTTCAAAATTAATTGTTTTGAGCGTACTGTATATAGCTAGATTTATAACAAATACATGTTTCTGTCTATCAATGTTCGTAATGTGATAAGTGACTAAAACCTAGTAGTTGTCTTAGGCACATGACAGTACATGTTTAGTGCAATGCATGAGGTTGTCATTAATTAATAACCAGCTGCTATTTATTTCCACACAGTCCCAACAAATTCGATAAATACCCGCAGATTGTACTGTTTACAAATATAATTGGACCAAGAAGGGGGAAATCAATTCTAAGGGTCTAGTTCTGTAATGTATCAAATAACGTTAGGGATTGAAAAAGGGCGATGGACAGTTGGATGACTAACGATCGATACTATTTATATTATTTAGTTCATCCTTGACTGGTCTTAACTACTGTTATAACAACCACTTCTGCTATCTTTCGTTTTATGGTTTATAATATTTTACACTGCTTGTGTTTTTCTTATTTTTATTGATGAATCGGATACACGAAAACTCCCCAGTCTTAAGACATAGTTATTTAACACGGAAGTGTTTAATGTAGCAAATCGTTCGTAGTGGCCTTTTTTATGTTTGTCTGTTATGAAAATATTTATATTAGGTTCGTAGATTTGGCACACGTGGCAGCACATTTACATACGTAGTTATTGTACGAAATGATAGGTTGTAGATATTTCCAAGTTACTGGATCCTCCTTTTAAATAACTCCATTATATTCCAAGCTATATGATTGGGAAAAATTCACTGACTGAATAGAAATAATTGGCTAGACTACAATAAAGTGTTTTTTTCATTTGAAAAGGTTATTAGCTAATTTAATAATATATTATGTTTATTTCAGACATTTTTATTTTTACATCTTTATTGATATATATATATATATATATATATATATATATATATATATATATATATATATATATATATATATATAACCTCTTTATACACGCCTTATTTAGAACTACCAGATAGCAGCGTCACTGACTCTTGCAATCTAGCATTTGGATATATTTACCAATAATTGCATATAATATCATAATATAGTAATTCTAAAGAGTATTACGTAATCTTCCTATTTACAATGAAACAATATTACCTCTATTATTGGTGAGTGTTTAGTGAACAGGGGAATGATTGAGGTCAGTAGTACATAATAGTACTACTACTACTCCTCCTCCTACAACTACTACTACTACTATTACTAGGACTACTACTAGTTTTAATAATAATAATAGTAATAAAAATAATAATAATAATCATAATACGACAAGAAGTACTAAAAAAAATTATATTCAAAAGCTTGATTTTTATCTCGTCATTTCCATGAGTTTCGCGATTTAAATAGGTCACGTACTAAATAGCGGACAAAGAAGTGGATATTACATAACTAATCCTAGTTCTTCATTCTGCAATTGCTTGTTCTTCAGGATGCGTGCCCCTGTACCTTGCCATAGATCTAAATGTACACCCTCGCTTCTCTACGCGAACTGACTGTTGAATACACGAATAAAATGTTATAGTATAATACTAACATTAAGAGAAAGATGCGCTTATTGGATCCATTCGGTCTTTACATCAATTATCTTCAACAAAAATGATATTGTAATTACAATTATGTCTTAAAATATGAAGAAACAAATACATATGGTGCTAGCAAAGTCTTGACGGTAAAACGAACTATATAAGTTTACCATTCACCTACAGCTTTGTATCTGATTGGTAATCACAATGATCTGATAAAATAACTTACGTATTATTAATCAGAACGACATTTGTAGAAGCCGTTTTATATACCCAAATATAAATTTCACTTTTCATGACAAAATATTCTTTATTTAAATAAGTGACAAGTTTATTATCTTCAGTGAACTACTAGTTTACAAATTATTACTTAGCTCCATACTTCTTTTTTTTTGGCGTTAGGAGAATCTTAATATTTGTTACACATACATCATGCTTATATATATTCCCTTAACGAACTGTTAACAGTATGCAAATTGCATCGTGTCTTTTGCTAATAACACTAGTAGCTGTTACATTATTGGATCTGGCAATCACGAAATATTAAAGTGGTCAAGTTGGTGAATACGAAATGTGGTATATAATCATTTCATGCATACTAAGGATGGTCGAACGAGGATAAATCCTTTATCATTTAGAAAACACAAACAAATTTTCATCCTGATCGGGTAACAACTCGGTGATGCCGGTAGTGTACACGACATAACTTTGTCGTGTGCTCAACTGAAACACACACACGCGCGTACACACACGCACACGCACCCCCACACCCCCCAATATATATATATATATATATATACGCACACACACATATTGCCATAGGCCACCGAAATTAATGAGAAATACTGTTTGATAAATGGTCTTTGATCTTTGATACTAAGTAAACGCGTTAGTGTCTCATTGCCATAGTATACTTACATGTTCATCACAGGCATTGATGTCAGCTTAATGAGGGTTTCTGTCCTATATATAGAAACGCGATACAGAATGTAGAGTTAGCATTGAGAGCATCTTGTCAGAAGATCATCTCAGGTTATCAATCACCTTGAGAAGTAGACTACAGCTACAATGAATACGTGTGATGTGTTTTCATTACATCCATGTAATATTCTTTCTAAGTTAAAGAACGTTCTTATAGAACCTTGACCAAAATGGAAGAAAACATTGTTGTAGTTAGGCGTTTTGTTGGCGTTTCTGTTATTGGTACAAAATACTCGACATCTGAATAAGTTGAATTCGTGAACGAGTGCACAACGATATAAATAAATACTCATTTAACGACTTCAGGCTTTCTATATGAATAGGTACACAAATGTATGATTTATGTTTGGCTAAAACTAGCGTCATAGTTGATAATAACATGGCTATCGTTTAGTTAGTAACAGTAACGGACTGACTCTTTCTGAGTTAATACACTGGGTCACAATGCTGAATGCCTTTGTTTGATAAAACTTTGATGACGTTTAATTATAAACTGTAAGACATTTGTAAAGACATTTGCTGGATGCAACACAACCTCATTCAAGAATTATTACAGAAAAGGGTTCAGTTATAGAATGGCTCCATTCAGATGTAGACATCTCTAGCTGAAAAGATAATATAAATGTATTTACTTACACAAGTTAATTACGTCTAGTGCAGCGGGCAGTTTCTTGTAAACTCTTCTACGTCGCCTAAAGTACAAAAACAAACTTTCGTAAATCAATTATCAACTTCGTATAAATTACATTAAAAGAAAAGAGCATTTGAAATACAAATAATAGATTTTAAAAATTTAAAGGTTTATATCTATAATCGGTGTTAATATTTGTAGATCGAAATATGTAATATCATTGTTATGTTTAAATAAAAGAGAAGCAACTGTTAATAAATCGTTGCGATGTTGTTCTTGAGGCAGCAGAGTGTGATCCATCCGTGATTATTGTAGACTTTGAACGTAGTGTTGAACGTGCTATTGCGTTTGTATTTGGTGAACATGTTCATGTACAATTATAATTCTATCATCTAATAAAAGCCATATAACGTAAAACCCTAGCTGACAAACCTCGAACCAACAACATATCCGAAGTCTCGAATAACCGATTTCATACCCTTGTTGGCCAAGATCACCTGACCATATGGAAACTGATTGAAACTCCACAGCCAGAATGTGCTCGGATCACTGGTTCAAGTTGAACCAAAAAGAAGAAAAAAAGAAGAAGAAAGATTTACACAAAACTCCAGAAAAGATTTCGTAACCTATGTGAAGATAAAATCGCAGAAAGAAAATCAATCTCCGAATTTCTTCATGGAATTTTTCACAATCTTCGAGCTGGTAAACCCAAAATCTAAGTGTGATTGTTAAATAAATATCATAAGTGAACGTTTTAAGATAACAAACATTAAATGTGGTCTGGCGAAACGACCTATTAATTCATACAATGCTGCTTGATGGATTTATACTCCTGGAGTCGTTTGTTACTCCGGCAGGCATCTCCATGGGTATTAAGCTGCGGACAGAGTTTTTTCCCATATTATGAGTAATTGGGTTACACTGATATAAGAAATTTGTTAAATGTATAGCTATTATAATCCCGACGTGTCATTCGCAGTATCGGAGATCTGCCTGAAATCCGCTGTTCTCGACCATGGGTCAAACAGATCAAGTGGATAGGCACTTTAATTTAGATCCCACCACACCTAACTGCATATACTTAGAGATGCTAAATTAAGCGTGAACGAACGTTCCCTTGGTGATGAACGGAAACGTATGAGGGTTAGCTGTTAGGTTCGAGTAAATCATAGTATTTACTCAGGTTTGAGACGATATTTCGTTCTAGTCCAGTAATAATCCATTGTGCGGTATTGCTACTTTGTTTTTATTTTAGTTAAATCGCTTCAGTGAGTCCATACTGAGTTAGTGTACATTCTCTTTGTTATGAACAAACTGTAATGTTTGTTAACACGCTGAGGCTATATATAGGGCTTGAATTTTCACTTAGGTTAGAGAAGAACTTCGACGCCAGACCAGTCGGAGGTGTATTGATACATGGTTCATATAGGTAGGATTTATTCAGTTATTCGAACCCAGAATAAAGCTGAGGTCAGCATCTGAGGTGTCGAAATGTTTTATATATAGGTTTCTTTTGGACCACAGAAAATTACTGTTGAATGTAAACTGTGGTGTCAAAATAGTTTATGATATGTATGTAGCAAGTCACCATTGAACCACACGCACGTGTTGTTTGTTGCGAGCTGTGGTATCAAATGGTATGTTTTTTACGTGCTTCCGCTTTTTGTACGTAGCCTGCATGTAGCCGCTTTCCTGTGGGCGTGACATATTTGTCGCGTACGAAAAGCGAATTAGCTGGTTCCCACAGGCTGATGAGTAGACCAGACACATGCTTAGGTATACGCACACATTTATCAATATGTGGAGGTATGGAACATTTTATTTTTAGATTAATGTATGTATAGATGTATTTGTATTTAGATTTATGGAAGTAGGTTTCGAAGGATGTTTAGATATGTTGATGCTCTGTGCATGTTGCCTCTTACTATGTACCCTAAAACACACGCACGCACGCATGCACGCACGCACGCACACACACACACATTAACATTCAGGTAACACATTCTACCTTGTATTTTATGTATATTTGTAACTCATTTTTGGATGCCAAAGAAATGCATTAAACTACATATAATGCTTAGTGTCAATGCGCCAATTGATCTAATGTGTTTGAACTAAACAAGTAAATTTAATACTATTACTCGTTAATAATTAGTAACCCGTTGGCGATGGGTTCTCGAAGGTGTTATTGTCACCATTGACCTGAAAGAAAACAGGACTGAACTTGGCCGCCGATTTAATGGCAAACATGTTCCAACTTCCGGTCGTGGAAAAAAGGAACGCAGACTGCAAAATCAGGTTTATAAACCTGGTGAATTATTGTTGTGTCGATGGTTGCATAAGCCGTGTGCATGGAAATAATACAAACGGGATGTCTTTTCATCGGTAAGGAACACATTTAAAATAGCTGTTAAAGCGGGATATTTGGCGGGAAATTAAGCTTAACTAGTATTATATTTAGCCTGTACGACAACCCCCGGCCTATCTCTGGCGTTTGATCCCAATTAAACTAGATATACGCCTTACATAAAACGACATTTACATATTTAATGGAATATAATAGGACAGGAATAATACAGATTCTGTGCACACACAAAATTATAATGCAAACATCAATATAACTGTCCGTATACATAGGTTCAAAACTCGAAGCTTAGCCACTTCAACTTTGCTCGGTCTAGTTATATGTTAGGTCAATGGTGCCACTCAATGACGATGGATTATTATTAATAAACAATAGATTCAACTGTTGAAGAAAGCCATTTTAATTTTTTAAAATAAATATTTACAGCCATATATATCATACCTTCAAGTTGAATATATTACTGTATTGCCAAATGTAGCAAAGTCACACATCTAATTTTATATTTTCATGCGTAACAAGAGATTTTATATTTACAAAAAGATAAAATAATAATAATAATAAGAGTAATGGCAGAAATTGCTGTTATTTTACGTGTCTGACAATCTCAAAGCAAGTAGGCGCATTATGAACGATTTGCTACAATATGTACATCGTATTAAATAATTAAAATTTTCCAATAAGGGTTTTTCTGTACCTGATTCATCAATAAAAGGGAGAAAAATGAATTGACAACTAACAGAAATTCGATAATAACAGTCTGTTCGAAGATAAACTAAATTAGTGTTATTAGTGTCATATCTCGCTATTACTACGGATCAAATGTGCGCTGCTCTATTTGAACTCATCCCGAACAATAGTTGATACAGTTCCGAACCAAAACCATAGAATTCATTTCCTTATTCTTGGCGTCATTCTATATCTAAACAGCTCCCCCTGCGGCAATTATTGAATTTCGTTTGACCTTGGTGGTAATAAACAGCAGCTGGTTCACCACCATGTGGCGCTTCTTGGAATATTTATTACCCAGTTGGTTCGAGAAGTGTCATTTCTAGGGTAACGGATTTCCCCTTATCTAGACGTCTGAATCCATGATCTCTTCGTGCATTGCACAAAACGTGTATTTTCTGGTCCCAATCCTAACTTTTAGGCTTTAGGCGCTTATCAAATTATCAACATCCATAGAAACTTTCATGTATGACAGAGGCTTGTTGCCTTATTTTAAATGTAAAGATTATATATATATATATATATATATATATATATATATATATATCAGATTGAGAATCTAGATTAATGCGCCTCTTTCGGTTACGAGGATAAAAGATAAACGACTAATTCTTCTTCCAAATAATTGAATTGCCTGTTCTTAATAATCAGTGTTGTGAGTGCTTGATGTTTTTGGGGAAGTATGTAATTAGTGAGTTATTTGCTTAACCCCAGTAATAAATCAGAAATATTGATATTCAGCCAAATAATGATCTTATGGATTTGTTTACGGCATTGATATATTTATTAGAGGGTCTCAAGAAGGTACGCTGTAGGAATCTCTTCTTTATTTAAATCACTTTCCGTCGATATTTCCCAATAATAAAGATACACCGTCGATAGGAGGAACATTACTTATAACAACAACCACAGCTTTTAATACACTTTCTAAAGTCAGACGAACTTTATGCAGATGACTGAATAATTTCATTCGCTATACCTGAAACAATCACCGATACCTGAACTGAAATAGAATTGCAATCCTTAGCCAAAATAAAGGGATTGAGCTACTCTAGTCTCACTTGAAGCTGTAATAGACACAGAATTAGATGTATCATTATCTAGTGATGCACTACCATCTGATATGATGGTGTAACTATTTCTCTCAAATCATTTATTCAATCCGCCATATTCCTGATCTGACTCACATCTTCACTAGGTGAATCAGTGGAATATTACTAAAATGCTGACGGTAAGGCATTAGGTGATACCTTTTGCTTATTTCTTCTCTTCAAAGTCCCTTCTTTCCGCAATAGTAGCAAATATGTGCTGATGATTTGTTAGAAATATTAAAATATGTAGGACTAGTCGTCACATGAATATAGTTCTTGTCAGTCTTCGTCGAGGTGGTTGACTGATGAAATGTTGGAGGAGCTCCCTTTATTATGTTGCAATCATTCACATTCATTTAAAAGGTTGTTTTTGTGAGTGAATGCTTTATCATTACCCGTCACTGCTACTTCGTGCAGGGTATCCACCTTCTTTCTACCAAGGGAAGGCACACCAATTGAATTAGCTGATGAGCAAATGCTGGCGCAGAATATCAAAATCTTTCCCAAGAGATACACCATTTGTCAACATAGATTTGTTTCGTATGAGCAAACTTGATATAGGTCTTGTTATCATGTTTTCAGTGACTTCTAAATTTCTGATGACAAACTTATGGTACAAGTTCATAAGCTCACAGAATACTAACTTTAAACCTCCTAGTACTCAAAGCTGTCATATGTAAATGCTTGCGGATGACAAACTCCTCCTTTGGTGAAATATGCCTCTCTTAAACACTAATTCATGGCTGATACAAGCGGCCTGTATCTCCAGCTATCTTATCTTCGTGTGTTTTAGCTTTAACTGTGCCATTACCGTTATGCTTCGCTCCACTTTTGTGTTTCTGCAGTGTATTAGCTGTAAGAACTATAGTAGTATGGAACTACCTTCCAGTGTTGACCTTGAGATCCTTTGATTGTAACAAATTTCATCAGCAGGCTATATATCTAAACAATATTTCCTCATAGACAGTTTAGCATCACTTTGGACAACACTAGCAATAACCATTAAATCGCCTTTCTTAAATTTACCCAAGGAAGGTGATTCTAGAAATTCTTTAAATTAAACCATGCTTGGTCTAAACATCGGACACAATACAACAGTCCTGTTACGCGTAGCATGTATTTATTGAACTCGGATATATTTAGTTGGACCCCGAACGAGCCTTCATAGCGATCACTTTAGGGATAAATTCCGACCAGATATAATAACCACTAGCAGCCTGTGTAGAGGTTGATAATAACCAAACCCAATTTTAAACTGGTTGATACTGTTAAAGAACACAAGGTGTCAGTAAACTACAACAAAATATAATGGTACAGATAAAACAAATTAATGTACACATGTTGAAGTAGAACTCATTCTATATATCTATAATGATATAACCGACAAAGCCCAAAGATATTTTCCATTCACAAAATCATCAATGATAAACATTTCTAGAAGGCAGAACTTCCAAAATTGAAGACTTAATGTTTTTTCAAATGCAAAAGCTACGTGCAGAAAATAACCAACAGCAGCGCCCCGTCAAAATTAGGAATGTTAAGACAGTCAGTAACATATGCAGTGGCTGAATATTTAATTCAACCACACGACACAAAAACTCCAACTATCTCACACATGTCAATATAACGTAAGCCTTGTATACTCCATGTATCCTATCTTTAGACAAAGCAAATGGCATGGACACGTCATATGTCCCCGTGAATTCGCCCAAGTTGACAATGTGACTAAATCTCGTGATAGTCCATACCTGCTAGTAGCCTTATATGCCTTATGATTGGGAGATGAATGAAGCTGCATGATATATGCCTTTTATATTTTTAGAAGAATATAAAGACAAATGATGTCTAGTGTCATCTGGAGAAATAATAGAAACAACACCACTAGTAATAGTAACTGATTGAATAATTTGACAATGGGATATTTTATTACGTCTTCTTCAGCTTTCTTGGCCTATGAATTGATTTCGAAAATAATCCATATTTTATGATTTATTTCGAGCTGAACGTTATCATGAATGATTACACTTAAGTAGTATGTTAATGTGGGTTCATACTGATGTGTGAGTAGTTCATTCACATATATCATATTAACTAATGGCTTGTGAGGTCGCTTCGATGGCGAAGCGGTTGGAGTATTGCGCCTTAAATTTGAACGATATTGCTTCGAATACAGCTTACATCCGTCTTTGGGGAATATTCCCCTAAGGGTCGCCCCATTGTGGTATGTTCTAATTATGACCAGCGTCTCGGCTAAACATACCAATTAGCCAAACAACGAACCAACTCCTTGTTTACGTCTGAAGCCAAACCTGCATTCGTTGTATTACTGAGCAATACTTGTGAATGGCAGATATTTGCGAGCGATGCCCTTTGACTATAACCATTGGGATAATTGATCTTTGATCATTGATAGAGTTGGGCGATATAACACAAAATAATCGCTTTTATGCCTTACTATTATTATTTCCTACCCATCTGTTCTCCAAAGGCGTTAATGAGGTTTTTAGCATATAGATAGGTAGGCGAGTAAGAAGTGAAGGGTCAGCGTTGAGAGAACCTTGTCCACAGGTCATCTCGGGTTACGAGCCTTCTTGATAAATAGACTACAGCTACATAAAATAGGTGTAATATGTTTTCCCTTTATCAATGCATCATTCAATCAAAATCATAGACATTTCTTACAGCTCTATAACTCTAAACAATCCAGCTGGAATGTACGTCTAATATACTTATCCATGTAGAAAATAAGTAACTAGTCACAATAAATTCGGATTAGTAAGTGACATTCAGACATATCGTGATGTTTCATACATCCAATCAATTACAGAATATGACGGCGAGTGTTATCAACCACAGTGGGAGTCATATTAGTAGTAAGCGCATTTGTTGTAGTAACAAAATGTAATAGTATTAGTAGTATTGACAGTAGAGGTAGTAGTAGTAGTAGTAGTAAGTGGAAGTAATAGTAATAATAGCAGCAACAAGTTTAGTAATAGTAGAATGGTATGTGGTAGCTGGAATCTTTGTTATTTCCTTTTTGGGGTATATTTGCTAACTACAAATATAAATTTGAGTTGTTTGATCTGGCTGGTGTCAGTTATTAAAAACCATGTGTGAATGATATGATTTATGATAACAATAAGAATAAGAAGAGGAATAAGAAGTTAAACTACAATAACTAAATTAATAACAATGACAATGAAAACAAATTGATTACTAATTAATAAACATGTATCTCGCATTGATTACAGTATAATAGAACAAACCCACATTATTCGAGGTCTATTTGTGTTATTTAAAATGACGTACGACTGTTAGTAAGTCCTGGCGTTAAGAGACTGTCTTATATGATATGATATATATATATATAACACGATTTAATGCCCATTTGAATACGCCATATTACATGTTTATTACAAGCATGCATATTTAGGCTAACTGTATTTAATTTATGCAAGACAATCATTCTATTTCTAGCGATAATAGCGTTCCACTTAAGCAAGGCGTATTACTATTGCACACTGGTAAAGCAACACTTCCTGTGTTCTGTGAAGTAATTTATACATGGAATAAGATGTCGATAGTACAGTTGGAAAGCTCTAGTGACTCATGGTAGAGAGTGACCCCTGGATGATTTTAGATTCCTTACAAATTAGCTATACCTTTACATTGTTAATTAATGATATTTCCGTTAACAGTTCAGATATTGGTCAACTACGTGTTCAGGTGCTTGGTAATTGTTTTTTGAAACACGTATCGTTCCCAAGGCATAACTCATTATTTTGTTGTATTCTAGCATCGTATTTCTTGACAGATTTTGCAATAAGCTTGTGTATCTGAATCAGTGTGTGTATGTGTGTGTGTGTGTGCGCGCGCGCGCCCCGTGTGTATATGTATGTGTGTGTTCACGGACGACGCGCGTGCTTGCGCGTAATTTTAGGTTTTTACGTAAGTAACTAAGTAAGTAGTTAAAGCAACAGTTCAGTAGTTCAAAGTGTTGGTGAATCAACACAAACCGGATGCTACCCGGCATAAGATTTACTAACAAAATCCCTTTTTAGGAATATTACAGATTAGTTGACCCAAACAACCTCATATGTTACTGAAAAGGCTAAAGGAAACTATATTATGAAACTATACATTAAGATCGATTTGAACTCTTGTAACACAAATAATCTACCGAGTAGTCAGATTTAGGTAAATTAACTGACGACATTATCAGTTAGTAACAATTTGTATGTGTTATTCGATCAGGAAGCCGTAATGGCGACTATTGAGTATCAGTGTTTTGGATGGTTTCCTTATATAATATCCATATGATATCCGTTCCTGGATATTATCGTGGAATTTGGGGTTACTGTCATAAGCATTACACATATAAGTCACATCTGGTTAGAGTAATTATTCCTCACCTAAGTAAGTACGGCTGCGTATCTGTGTGCATATATGTATATATTTGTCCTATTTCTCGCAAAATCATCGCCATTTAACTATAGTCATCCCAGTCTTGGACTATTTATAACATATTTCTGATATGTAATATAATTCCAGCTGCAGTTTCGAAACTTCTTAATTATATCATGTGGATGAAAATGCCTGGTTGCGTTGTTCTTCAAATAGGAGAATTTAGCTTTTACACTTGACCATACTCTGATTATTAAAATTAAGAAAAGGTTCTGCTTCGCCAAAGATAACATTGATCCAATTAGAAGTTTTTTTCTTTAAAATATATTTGCATTTTCTTAAGCCCATACGAAAGGGTACGGGGTCCATGTTCTATAGTGATAGTATATATTTATATATGCCTGCATTGGGCATCACGGGGTCAAATGAGGTCACTCGAGTGTGACCTAGTTAAGTGACCAGTCTAGTTATCATCATAAATTACCATCCTATCGATATCTCTTACTTTCAGTCTATAATACTAGATTACTGATTTGTTTAAGATCTTTAAAAATCAAGATATTCCGTTAATACGATACGCAGACCAATGGCTTGGTATTTCTTATCTCGCCATCAACTACGTCACTATAAGATGAGGATTTATTTGCGATATATGGTCTTCACTAACACAATGATTTAACCCCAGTAATTGTTTCTTTCAGCATGAATGACCCGAACAAGAATTTTCACTATGACGCTTATCATGGAATAGGGATATTGCGCTTGATAATACACGGTTCATAAATACACAGTATACGAGCTAAGATTTGGCTCAATGTGTAACAAATGGTAAATATTTTCGGTGTTTATTTAGACATTCTTGGTCCTGGCCACTATTGAAAGCTCCGTTCCAATGCCAGCTTGAGTTTTTGATCGTCCACCATATAACGTATTACTAGTTCTTAGTTGTCTTTTAGTAAGGAAATGGTACGTCGTGTTATAATGAGATGGTTTTATCATTTACCAACGTATAGTTCCTTTAATAAATTTAGACTACCGAGCCAGGATTAATGCACAAAAGGTCCTATCTAATGTTGACAGCTTTTATACTGAACGCTATACACTATATTAGCCAAAGACTTCCTGAATCTAATAATAATAGCTTATACTTCAATGTCCAGATTATGTTATTTTTTAATAGTTAAGCATACAATACCAAGTTAACTGTTTTATTTTAGATATGAATCTGTTGGCAATTCCATTGATAGCATAAGATATATATATATATATATATATATATATATATATATATATATATATATATATATTATTAACTGTTTTATTTTAGATATGAATCTGTTGGAATTCATAATATATAGATATATATATATATATATATATATATATATATATATATATATATATATATATATAGTTGATGAAATTCGAAATCGCAAATATGTGACTTTATTACAAATCACCATTCCTATTGCATAAATTGTGAAAATAATATTCCACACGAATAGAATGCTGATATAACGTTATCTGAGTTAGATGTGCTAAAGAACCTAAAAATAATAAATCTCTAGGCATTGACGGATATGAAATTTTAAAGAACAGCAGACATGTTATAGCTAGGCTATTACGTGACTTATTTAATACAATTCGTACTACTGGTATGTACCCTGATATGTGGTGTTGAAATTAATTCCATGTCAAATTTATCGACATATTGCCAATTTAAGTCTTCACTCGCTACAGTCTTATAACACGGTAAATTTGCAAAAGAAATATAAAATTGCTTTGGCTAAATATCGATGTATAAATCACACATCATCTATTGAAAGATTTAGACATACATTGCCAGGAAGTGAAAGAATCTACATGTTTTGTGTAAATAACGGCATTCATGTAATAGAGGTTGAATATCATTTGGTTTCTATCTGTCCTCTGAACCAGCACCTCAGATACACTTTCCTACAAGGCATCCTTCGTGGTCACTCTTTTAACGCATTCTGTTATGTAATGCCATGCTATAACAAATATGTAAATATCAATCTGTTTAAATATGCTTACCATGCTCTAGATGTTCAATTCTGATCTTGTATGTTTATGCACCTATTATTTGTCATGCGCACAATTGTGCAAGTACATTGTATCATTGATATTAGGCCTCTTACGTACACAATAAAGCTTAGCTATATGTATATAGTGAGCTCAGTATAGCACATAATTTGGCCAAACAAAAGTTGCTAAAGAAACAAACTTTCTTTTAGCAAAGATTTTTCTTTAGTAGAAGCAAATTCATACCGTAAATAATATTCTGAAATTTTCAACCTGTTCTTTATAATCTTGCAAATATATTGGGATATTATTATTATTATTATTATACCAAACTGATTAAGAAAAAAAAGAGAAGAAACTAAAGATCAAAATGGCTGGAGAACCAATGCGTTTTCAGCAACATCTTAAAAATATTCAGTGTTTTGGATTCACGATTGTGAACTGGGACTGCATTCCATAGCTTGGCTGCTGAACACTGAAATTTTCTTTCGCCATAACTAGATGTTCTAACCCTTGGAATCACCAATGTCACTGAACCCATCGAACGTAGTGTTCTTCTTGGTTGATAAGCTGTCAACATGTCAGATATGTATCTTGGAGCCTGATCATGTAGGGCTTTATACGTGTGCATCAGGATTTTAAATTGCACTCGATACTTAACAGGCAACCAATGCAGATCCTTCAATATTGGTGTGATGTTCGAGTTACAATCCGTGTCCGCCGTGTTCTGTATACGTTGCAACTTGTTAATGGGAGTCTCGGGCAGTCCATTGAGCAAAGCGTTACAGTAGTCCAAACGTGACGTTATAAGCCCATTAACCAGTGACTTACTTGCATCACTTGTCAAGTAATGCCTAATATGCCCAATGCTGCGGGGTTGGTGATAGCCAGCCCTACATATATTATTCAACTGTTGCTCCATATTTAGTGCAGAGTCAAAAATAATATCTAAGTTCCTCACAGTATTCACTGGTGTTATATTAATGTCACCAAAACAAACAGTAACGTTTTTCATATGGATGGCATTATGCTTAGATGTGAACAGCATAACTTCCGTCTTGTCACTGTTCAGTTTGAACATATGTGCACGCATCCATCCCTCAATGTCAGGGATTGTGCTTTCACAGCGTCTTCCTTCAGCTTGAATGAAATGCATAGATGTGTGTCATCTGCATACAAATGGTAAGAAAGTCCATGCCGACGGAGAGTGGCTCCTAGAGGCTTAGCGTACATGGTGTATTTCTTCGGGCTGAGTACCGAGCCTTGTGGTACACCATATTTCAGCAGTACTGGCTTAGAATGCTCCCTATCTATGACCACTACCTGGAAGCGGTCGGTAAGGTATGATGTTATCCATTTGAGAGCTGCTCCGGAGATTCCGAATACATTCTCAAAGCGACTCAACAAGATTCCATGATCGAGATTATCAAACGCGCTGACAGATCGAGCATGACCAACACTATGACACAACCATTATCAAGAGACTCGAGGATATGGCTTTGTGCCTTCAGAAGTGCCGTCTAGGTCGAGTGAAATCTACGGTAACCTGACTGGAGCTCCTCGTGAAGACCATTTCAATACGTGTGTCTACAACCTAAAACCTTTAATATCTTGGAAATGAACGGAAGGTTGGATACGGGTCTGTAGTTTTTTAGAATGTCTGGATCGAGTGTTAGTTTCTTAAGTAGTGGTCGTATCTTGGCGCACGTAAATGCAGGAGGCACACGAAACTATCCATGGAGACATTGACAATTGCGGTGATGATAGGAGGTAACTCACTAACACACAGCTTTAGAAGCCAACTGGGCATCGGATCAAGACTACAGGATTTACTACGTGACTTCATGATGACAGTCTTCACTTTTGAGGCGTAAGTATACCTCTCCAGTGGTGTATTTACAGATGATGTATCGATGTCCTGATCAATACCGCGTAACTGGTGTATCTGGAGGTCACGTCGGATGTGTTGTATCTTATTAATAAAGAAAGAGCTGAACATCTCGGTTAGTTCACTGGGAGACCCTGTCTGGGGAAGAGATGTTGATCCCCTGTCGCCAAGCAGGTGTTTGGTCTATTTGTATATGCCCTTCTGGTCATGAGCACAGACAGTGATCTTTTCAGAATAGTAAGCTATCCTGGTTTGTTTTAGGAGTGTTTTCACCACAATACATTGATCTCTATATATTTGGTGGCTAACAGTCAAACGATTCTTTCTCCATCGTCGTTCCAGTTTCCGTCGGAGATGTTTAGCTTCATGTAATATATCGGTGTACCATGGACAACCAGGACGCTCTGTAATAGTTCTAGTACGAAGAGGTGCATGTTTATCAATAAGTAATGTTAGTCCATTTGTAAAAGCAGTCACCAAACCATCTACATTACCTTGCGTAGTTTGTAACATGGAGTAAACTACGATATCATGCTTGAAAGCCTCCACATCTACGGCACGTAGTTTTCTATATGAAACAATCTTCTGCATGTGAGCAGGTTTGATCAGGGTTGTGGTAAATCCTACAGCGAAGTGGTCACGTGTCAGGTTCCCAAGATGGTCGCAAAGTCCCGGATCAGTGATGGTAACGTCCGATATGATGTGACTGGTGTCCCTGCTAATCACGACGTCTAATGTATGGCCGAGCACATGAGTCGGTTCATGTACATGTTGTGGTAGACCACACGCTTTGTATCCATAAATCGCTGAGCATCACGATCGTTTTTGACATCAACATGAAAGTTTAGATCTCCAACAATTATAATCTCATTGTTGTGGCTGGTGTATCCAGCGAGAAATGTAGACCACTGGTCCAAGAAGGGATGGTCGAGCAGTTATCTTTTGACGGTCCATGTGTTCAAAGTTTGTGTAATTGCCAGTTGTACTGGAGCCGAGAAGGTGGAATGATATAGTAGACTTGTAGAGTAAAGCCACACCACCTCCCTTTCTACTACCGGGCGGGGTACATATTTCATGCTATATCCAGAAGGGACCAACTCGGCAATGCATTTCTTGTTCACTGATGTCCTCAGGCATGTCTCTGTGAGAGCAACAATACCATAGTCCTGTGTAACAATATAGTCACTCAGAGACAAAACCTTGTTCTTGATTGATCTTGGGTTAAGGCAATATATTTGCAGAGACTTCTCCAAATGTCGAACATGAACATAGTTACATTTAATCCTCATTAAATTGTTCTTATTTACACCCAGTCCATTGGCTTGTTTATGTTGATATGTACACGATCCACTTCTAAGAGTTGTTATTACAGCAATAGACATGGCTATGAGGTAAGATGCGAGTTAGTTTGACAGTTAGTTTTGATATTCATCAATTTATAACAATACACGACAGTCTAATATACCGCTTTAAAACAGTAAAATGTGTAACGTAAACTATTTATTAAAATCTCAATGAATGAACCAGAGAGTAAGTGTCAAATTAAGAAAAATAAATAGTGTCAAATTATAAATAGCTAAATATAATATATAGAGAGGCTGAATTAGTCCCCCACGGCCCCATCTTTGAATAAGCTTTAAAAGTCTAGATCTATTTATCCAGATCTACCCATGTTTAAAACAATATTGGTTAATATTGAAGACTCCGCCCTTGGAACCGCCTTAGATCCTTAGTCCAATGCATCTCTCTTGTCCGCCCTTTTATGCAAATAACCACAAGTTAATTTCACCAGGAAATGTCTCCATAATACATAAATTGATTATGAAATTATATTTATTATACTGATAACAGATGGTCTAAGGTTACATAAATGTGCAGTAAAATAATTCTATAATATTGAACATTTCCATGTCATGTGTCAATTTGTTTAAAATACCTACTATTGTAGAGTAAGCTTGGAATCTAAATTGATATTCATTAGTCCTATTATTAATATCCATATTGACATTAATTTTGGTTGGTTTATCCAGCAGAACCTTCCCACCCAAACGTTCAAATGGTAACTTCACGCGTAGTGCTCTATCAATAGTCACAAGTATAAAAATAGGAAAAAGATAATATTTTTCAAAAACAAATTTATAGTTTGCTATATATATCATGATATATAGATTTGTTACATGCTTTATAATATTTACTCTTTATGTTAATATCCTGGTAGTACAACCATTACACCGGCAGTTTATCCGATACATTTTCTAATACTACTACTATTACTACTACTACTACTAATAATAATAATAATAATATTATGATTATTATTATTATTATTATTATTATTATACTTATTATTATTATTATTTTTATTATTATCATCATCATCATCATCATCACCATCACCATCATTATAAATATCGTTATTATTATTATTGTTATTATTATTATGTAATAGTTAATCTTCAACTTCCTCATTTTTCTCTTTCATCCACTGGACTGGATCATCTTTCATCCACTGGACTAGACTATCATGTAGACTGTTTCACCACACATTTTAGCTTATTAAAGGTGTGAATATTTGTGTATGGGTGCATGTGTGTGCATGTGTGCGTGTGCGTATCTATGTGATGCGTTGGCGTAATGCACCCGAAAAGGTTTATGGCAATATAAATCTATTATGTAATATATATTTAATTTATATTAGTATAAGTTGATTATATTTGTTATTTTGCATTTCTTGTATTTTCTTTCTAACTGATCATTTGACGCACTATCCCAACAGGCACCAGACGTTGGATCAACATTGGATCAACATTGTCCTTGGACGTTGGATGAATGTTATGAAAATGGTTTGATTTCAAAATTGGATCAACTTAATATTTACAACATTGGGTCAACGTTAGGATTTCAATGTTGGATCAATGTAATATTTACAACTTTGGATCAACGTTAGGATTTCATTATTGGATCAACGTAATATTTACAACTTTGGATCAACGTTAGAATTTCAATGTTATGAAATTGGTTGGATTTGAAAATTGGATCAACGTAATATTTGCAATATTGGATAACAGTAGTTTTCATTAAGGTTGATGTAAACATATTTATTCAATTGACAACAATCAACATGCCTATACAATATCTCTCATTTATACACACATTCACACAAGAAACACTGTAATGTAGATATAACAAATATAATTGATATTGTTACTATACCAGCATTTTGGTTGATTGGAATGTAAGGGACTGGTGCAGTAAGGTTTCAATATATATATATATATATATATATATATATATATATGCATCAGTTACATCTGTCACAAAGAACTTTGAATGAAATTTCATTATGGTTAAATCAGCTGCACAGTGTGACACACCCATGATAATTAAACACAGCTGCAATAAGACTTATTCAAAATACAAAATAAATTGAATATCTAGAACATGACAACACACAAGTATCATATAGTAGTCTAATTCACAATCAAATTATATGCCAACACAATAACACTCTGTCAAAGTTTGAATAATGTCATGGATGGCCAATCAAATTCAAATAATCTGTTCATAACATTTTCATTATTTCGGTCAAATTATTATTAACATCACCACATTTATAAAAAGACACATTCCTCAAAATAACAACAGTGCATAATATGTCAATAGCTGCAAACATATGAATAATATCTATAATAACAGACTCCAGTCCAAAATAAATATATTAGCCACAACACTTATCCTGTAACTGTACATGTCTAGGTGTATGCAAAATAGTGCAAGTATGTTTGGAACACGATGCCAGTATTGTCTAAGGGATTCCAATCGCTTCTTGAAATGCAGTTCATGTACATGCATTTCTTACTGCCCAAAGTCTGGAAAGTCCTTTCCTAATATCAAGCTCTTCACCATCATTCCTGATCATTTGTATCACCACTGTCGTTATTAGAATCCTATGTATCGTCGCTGTCATCTCTACCAGCCACATGACAAGATGAGTCAATATCACCTCTCTCGTGTACAGGAGCAACACTAGCACCTACTAGTGCATTGATGTGTCAATGGGTGAGGAAGCATGCGCACTGTAAAACCATTACTTATTTTTTGCCTTTTATTTTTTTAGTTTATGATGAAAATAACAATGTTGTAACAGGGACAACATTGTAAAAAGTTTCCATGATCATAGAAGGCTCGCGAAAATAAATGGCTGCAAATATGCAATGAAGGGATCAGGGGATTGTTTTTCGAGTCAACGACATGATATTGATTTTGAAACAAAATAACAGGTTTTAACCATGCAGCTTAATTTTACCTCGACGTCGTTAATACTGATGTATTTTGTATTTGTTGTACACTAAATATGAACGTGCCCTGGCTCCCAGTATATCAATCCATGGATAGCTTGACCCCCAACATAGCGGCAACAACAAATATCACATGATTTTATGACGTTCAGTGCAAAACCTCGATCACAATTTGTTTAAACAAATGTATATCAATTACACGCGAATTTCCACCAGATGTCCCCATAACAGATATACACACAATAACGGCTTCTTAAATGATAATCTTAAAGAGTAAATTATATATGATGGAAAATACAACATTGATCCAACATCGCAATATAGATGCAATACTCGATACAACATAGCCCAGTTACATTGGATATGCCTTGGGTTCGCGTTGTGCGACATCGTGATGTAATATCGGCCTATTCTCAACATTGATCCAAAACATCGGGTGCCTGCTGGGATAGTATTGCTCACTTTAGTGTTTACCGTAACAACCCGGATTTTGCTTGTGTATGTTTAAATCTTTATTTTCATTAATTTCTTTTTATAATTATAATGAATTATGCAAAGGATCTGGTGCTTGCCTTACGACCCCATGGGATTTTCGGGATTTATTGACTCTCTTGCTACCAACAGTGGTCATCTGTTGATCTTAGGTGATTTTAATATAAATTGGGATTGCCAGAGGAATGCAAATACCAAACAACTGGCTGACATTCTTAGATTTGACAATCTCAGGCAGCATGTCCAAGAAAGGTGGTACATAGAGATACATTGTAGATGAGCATGCACCTTTAAGACCAATGCTTCCAAGCTACAATAAGAAAATACAAGCTGCAAAGAGACACAGAAGGTATTGTGAGTGGCTGTTGATCAGGACCAGTGTGTGTGTTCATTAAGAAATGCTCAAAGTCAGTAAAAGCTTAGTTACAATTATCCTTGCCTCCACTAAAACTGAATATTATAATAAAAAGGTCAAAGCATCTAAGGGAAATCAAAGGACTGTTTTCAATATTCTGAATAAAGTATTACATAAAAGTCAACTTGTCCTTCCAAATAATATCAACTGAGATAAAGATATGGTCCATTGTTTTAATAACTTCTTCTGTCAAAAATTTAAATATACATAGTGGGTTCCATTCCAGCACCCTATCACAGGGTAAGCCATTGGTAGAAGAGTCCTGCACATCACGATGGATATATTTAAGCCTTTTACAGAGTCTGAAATCAGACAGTTGCTGAAAAGGTCATATAATGCTTTCTGTGCAATTGACACTATGGCTACATGGCTTGTGAAAAAATGTCTGGATATTCTGATAAGCACAATTACAAATATAGTGTATAAATCATTATATCTGGGTATTTCCCCAAGATCCATGAAAGATATCCTTGTAAAACCTTTAATAAAAAAACGCACTATGGACTGTAATGTTCTAAACAATTATATCTAAAGTTGTAGAAAGGGCAGTTATTTTCCATCTAAGCAAATATTTAATTAATAATAACCTTAATGAATCACTACAGTCTGCCAATTAATCAAGGTAAGGCAGTAATACTTGTTCTTCTGGACCTGTCTGCTGGATTTGATACAGTTGACCTTAATGTACTTTTCTACTAGTTAAAATACATGTTTGATCTGTCAGGTAAAGTACTTGACTGATTTTGATCCTATCTGGAAAAGCGCTTCCAACGAGTTTCTGTTCAAGGTATTTTATCTGGTGTTAAGATTTTGTTATCTGGCGTACCACAGGATTCAGTTCTTGGGCCTCTGGTTTTCACAATGTATACCCGTCCTCTTGGGATCACTGCACAGCGATATGGGGTTAAATATCACTCTTATGCTGAAGACACAGCTGTATATATCACTGGATCCTGACAGTGAGTTAAATTTCTTCTCTTCCATGAAGAAATTAGAACATTGTATTGCTGATATTCAGCTATGAATGACCCAAAATCTTCTAAAATTTAATGATAATAAACCAAATTGTGTTAAATCCCTAAATACCCCAACATTACATATGGGTGCATCTTCGATTACCTCTAATGGGTCAGTAACAAATCAAGCGGTTATTTTTGACCAATGTATTAATATGTATGAACATGTCACATCAGTATGCCGAACTGCCTACTACCATTTTAAGAACATCCACTGTTTAAAAGCATCCTTAACCCAAGAAGCACGTGCAAGTCCATGCCGTTGTAACATATCCTATAGACTATTGTAATTTGTGTAATTTCGTGTTATAACTTATGAATCTATTAATGATATGGCGCCAGACTACCTGCGTGAACTGGTGTCCATTAGAAAGTCATCCCGAAAACTCAAATTATCCAGTCAGATACTATTGCAGGTACCAGGGCTTCGGCTCAAGTCATTTGGTGATTGTGTCTTTAGTGTTGCAGCCCTTACTTTATGGAATAGGTTGCCGACATATATTAAAAATATGTCGTCTCTTGAAAATGTTAAATCCCTTCTAAAAGACACCTATTCAAGGTCGCGTTCATAGATAAATAATTATTATCTTTTAAATCACTTACAAGGTTTTTACAGACATATTATTAGAGGCATTATTGAATACTCCTACTGCTAATGGCGCTTTATTGAATATACATCATTATCATGAAATCATACTTAATTATGCACATATGAATGTAAACATAAATAAACCTAAACATTCACAAACTTATCCATACCTATATACCAATAAACCTGTTAATATTTAAGCATATATATATATATATATATATATATATGTGTGTATATAAACAAACCAGCCCTATCACTGATAATGAAGGTAGGTATTCAAATAATCCACCTTTTATACGTGATATTATGAATGCACCTACTCGACCTATCGAACATCATAACGATAAGTATATAGCTTTGCACTCATTAATATTTTTACTCTGAATTCAACCATATATAGAAATTCTAGAAAGAACGTACACTTATTCTTATTATTCACAGTTTATTTTATATAAATATTCCGTGAAACAATTAACATGTTTCATACAAAGTTAATGTTTATATATATATATATATATATATATATATATATATATATAGTTGCTATTTCTTATATTTTATGTGAGACAAATTTCTCAGTTTTGAAAGAATTTAGCCTTACTGATCCAGTTAAAGTTGTTCTTCTTATGTAACTAAGACCCAGTTATAAAATAATAAGATCATTAATATATAGTGAGATTTTATTATGTTTGTGATGAAAAGAAATATGTTACACTGCTTCTGGACTACGATGATGGTCTTCTTGAACAGGTCACTTGTGCGGAGGCGGATTATTTGTGAAATTGATAGCGACATATTAATGTGTTCAGGAGCGGATTCGGGATGTCGTGAGTGTGTGTGTGTGTGGGGGGGGGGGGTGCTAAACAAGGGCGAAATCATTATGGGAGAATGAAGTGCCGAATAGGGGGTGGAATAAAAATTAAAATCAGATAAGGCTTAGATGCCCTCTGGAGCACTACAACATCCGATTTGTTCAAGTGTATGCTGTGCATAAATACCTTTCAAAAGTAGACATTTCTGTGAAGAAAGACCCATGGTATGAGACTTAGTGATTGGTTCAGTGTGTATACATATTGTTAGGATTATTGGGGGGTATTCGATTTGATACTAGAAACATGAACATGTTCCCAGTCATAATGTGACATATTGTGCATTATGTGACTAAAATATTTAATACGCATCCTGACCATTTATTTCAAGCTATTTTTAAAGCTATTTTTACCTCATGTAAATGTACACCAGTTAGACCAATTATTTGGGAGTCGATATGTTTACTTTAATGTGTTTTCATTAAGGCAGAAAACCTTGTGTTAGCCATCCGGCTCCTCAAATGGCTTTAATTAGCCTCAAGACAAAGAAACTACGCTGTGCTTCCGCTGATATGGCAGGCAGATTACATCCTGATAACATTAAAATTCTAATGTTCGGTAAAATATCTGGATCTGCAGATACTAAGGGCTTAATCAAAATATCATGTAAATCGGCTCTGTCAGACTGCCTGGACCACATATTGAACCATCTGGATACTTCGTTATGTAATGACTTCAGTACCTATTTATGAAGTCATCGGCTTTGCTCTGTCGTACCTTCTCTGGAATTCTACACCAATGTCGTCCCTCAAACATTGAATCTGTGGTTTGATAATGTCAATCATTGTGTATGCCTCAATGACATCAATGTATTTTCTTTGTAGTTTAGCTGACAAACCTTTCAAATAATCCAACGACTTTCATTAACCTCTGAATAAACATGTAGATTAACCATAGCATCAAGGCAAGTGTGTTCGTGTTCATAAAGCTCACCAAAGTTTATGTCTTGGGAGAATTGTCAAAATATTTTACTTACAAAGTTATTACTTAACTGAAAAATAACAATTACTCTTCATTTTATACTAAGTAACTTAGTATAAAATAAAGTAAAATTGTGATTTGTCTGTTAAATAATATTGCTATTATACACAATTTTGTGATTATTTAAGAAGAACAAATTGGCAATATTACTACTAGTTATTATATCGCCAAATGGTATATTGCATTTAAAAAGGTATATTTCATTGGTATGTTTGCTATGGTAAGTAATTTCAGAAAACAAATATTTTTATCCGTTTTTACAATTGATACCCAATTGGCAAATTGCTCATTTCGTTAAAAGAATTCTTTTAAAATAATTTTGATCCTAGTCCAAAGTATATAATTCCTTATTTAAGTTCTACAGATAAAGTTGTGTACTGACGTCATCAATGTGTTATTGTTTCCGTAGAGATTTTGGTAGTAGAACATCAAAACTTTCTGCATACCAACATTGTGCAGGCGTGCATATTATGGTTTATAATAAATTAGCCAGATGATGATCAGCTCAAAGTGATCCGTATAAACACAACCCTATTACGACGTTGCCACCTAGATAACTAATGTACAAGATATAAGTAACTGAGTGACCAATAATGCCAATAAAGGTCATCGTTATTAGAATTTTTCGAAATGAGTATTGGCTACAAAGGAATCTTTTAATTAAATATCTGATCTGATGCAAACACGCCGAGTATTGTTATCAAATAATACCAATCACACAGACCATTGATTAAAATCTTGTCCAGTTTACATTCGTTCTTCAACTAGCTCTTGCTATGTGATAACAATTGAATATTGTACAATACAAGAAAAATATATTATATCTGAAAAAACTGAAACCATAATAAATTACCCACTACATAGTCTGGGTGAGGTGACCTACATATCTATTTCTTCCATCAAGTTATTCATCGTAGAGAGCAATCTTACAACTTAACATGCCCTCCATATTACTGCTATCAATGTCATGTCTATTGATAGGTAAGATAATTATCAGAAATATATTGACGTGCTCGCTAATTCTTCTTGAAGCACGCATCAAGCCAAGGATGTTATTAATTCGATTCTTATTATCAGCCTCATTGGCCTTAACATATATATCTTTATATGTCTGTATGCGTATGTGTACATTCTATTGTGCGTGCGCGCGTGTGTGCGCGCGTGTGTGTATGTGTATGTGTGTGTATATGTGTTGGTATGTGTGTTTTAGGGTGATCTTTTACTAACATGTTATGGCATGGATGTTACACTTATCGCATCGGAACCCCACCCCCCACACACACGCAGATACACATACCCACTCACGCACCCGCAGAATTGATCTACATCCCATAATACATCATGACAAAGACTACGAATAAATAATGTGTGTCCATTTGCAATTTTCACTACAGAGTGTTCAGGGTAGCAGAAATATTCACATTTCTCTCGACTACACATCTCTTAATATATCGTTCTGTAACATCATACATAACAACAGTTTGATCACCCTTGGCTTCATCGGATGTCTGAATGTAATACTATTACAACAACAACAACAACAACAACTACTACTACTACTACTACTATAATAATAATAATAATAATTAGTAACAATAACTACAAACCTCTCTAGCGCCAATATCCTCGAGCGGAGTAGCTCAACTAATACAGTGACAGTGATTTGACAATGTTATAGGCAAGGTACAATATACAATTCACCAACAACTGATCGCATGCAGTGGAAACCTAGGAAACTTAGGATACGCAAGTCTTAAAAACGTGAATTTTCAAATAGTGATGGAATGAAAATATGCCATTTGATGACTTAACATGTTCAGGGAGTGAATGCCAAAGAGTAGGGATAACAACTGAAAAAGCAAGTCCCAGCATGAGTTTTAACCCTGGGAACAGATAACAAGTACAACCCGGATGAACGGAATTCTCTGGGCTTGGGTGCCAGAGAAATCATGGAAAATAGATACGAAGACTCTCAGGAAGAATTTATTTGATAGACAATGGTGCAGAGTTTGAAAAAGATGCGACATTGAACAGGAAGCCAATAAAGAGATTTCAGGAGTTGGACAGAATGAAAAAAAACGAGGAGACCGCGTGACAACCATGGCAAGGCAGTTTTGAACATACACAAGTTTTAGAATATCCTCAGATGCGATGTTATAAAGAAAATAGTTGCAGTATTCAACCGTACTAGTAATGAGAGTGCTTTAGCAATAGGTTTGGCGACTGAAAGAAACATAGCGACAAATACGACGAAGGTATCGACTATGATAGAAACAAATCAGAGCAATATGTTTTCTGAAATTAAAATCGCTATCAAATGTAACAACAAGATTACGTATAGTGTGTTATGGTGTGATGCTATGATTAAGGATTGGCATAGCGAAGAAACAAATAAGTTTGTTGCCTTGTCTGGACGTAACAGTAATAATGAAATTTATTTTGTTCCCATAGAGCCTAAGTCTATTATTTATCACCATATATTACCGAGACAGTCACCTACCTGGGTAAGAGAAAGATCTGTGTCTGGTGTAGATGAAGATATGTATAATTAGGTGTCATCTGCATATAAAGGATGGTCTAATTTCAGCTTGTCAGTAAGAGAGCGTAGTGATGTGGTGTATAGAGTAAATAACAGCGGTCCAAGAACAGAGCCTTGTGGAACTGTCTTTGAAAATCAGCTTCTTACTTTTATTGATTGAAACCTATTTATTAAGAATGAGCTGATCCAAGTGAGTGTTGTGCCCAATATGCCATACCAATCAGAGAGGCGATCTAGAAGAACAGAATAATGGTGTCAAAGGGTGGAGATAAATCTAGTTGTGTTAGTGCTGTGACTTTTCCGGTGCCCATGGTTAATGTTATGTCGTTGCGAACTTTCATTAGAGCGGTTTCTGTAGAGTAAAATACTTGTAAGCAGACTTAATAACATTAGACAAGTGATTATATTTTAATTGAATGTTCAAACAACTGCATACGACTTCTAATACTTCAGGTATGAATGATAGATTAGAATTATATCTATAGCTGTTTAGGTTATTGGCTGGTAAAGATGATTTCCTAAGAAAAAAGCTTAGATTGAAATGAGAAGGGAACACTTCAGAGCTGAGTGATTAATTTAGTATCTTAGTTATTGGAACAATTAGTTTGTGAAGACAAAACTATAGCAGAAATGTAGCGATAGTATCAGGTTCACAGGGCTTATTAGCGGGTGATAAAATCAGTTTAGCAATTTCAGTAAGTGTGGCTGATTTAAACACTGTGCAACGGTGGTGTACAGCTGAAAAATCAACATTATAACTGGAAACATGAGATTGGAAAGAAGTAAGAATTTTGGTGATCTTATCCTTGAAATATCTGGGAAAAGAATTTCTAGGTGAATTAGTTGAACCATGAGCGGGTAGGGACACAGAAGCGTTTCTATGGAGAGTACTATATATACAGTTCCAGAGTTGATGAGGATTGCTATTATTGTTGGAGATCGTGTTTCTATAAAAGTCAGATTTAGCTTTATGTATGAGTTTATCGCAGAAATGGGATTCTTTAGTATGTGTAGACCTGTTAAGCTGTGTGTATGATGGCGTGATTTTCTTTATGTCCATTCTAAATAGCAGCGGCGTACTTAATAATAACAGAGGACATCTAAGGTGCAGGTGGTTGAATTTTACGGATTTTGATCTGACAGGTACGTGTTTGTCAAGTAAATATTTAAGTGTAATGTGAGATTGTTCACATGACTGTGATAGGTCAGCTATGGGGTTGTTAATAAGCTCAGATTCGACTAGGTAAGTTCTGTCAATGTCAATGTTGTGAGTATACCGATAAATAATATTACACTTACCATAAATTGGATTATGCTTAAAGTTTATTTCTGCTATGACAGTGAAATGAACCGATACATCATATGTGGCAATTAGTCTATGAATATAGTTAGGTGTAGACCAGGTTTTAAGGAGATCAAGCCAGTGACCTGTAATCGTTTTCTCCACACCATTAACGTGAGACCTTTGTTTGATTTGCTTCAATTACCATTTATTCTAATCAAATACTTACATAATGAATTATAATTTATTTTTATAATGCAGACCTAAATTACATTAATAACCCATCATTCATTGTCTGTATTGTGTGATCATGGGTTTATCACAAATACATGTTCTTGTATCATATATGTATTCACTGATTCACCCATACCTTTGCTTTGATGACGTATTAATGATCTAGGAAGAATATTCTAAATGATCCATAACATATTTCCCTATGATACATCATGCATTGGTGCTTTATAAATGACACCTTCCATCGCAATATGTGTGATCTTTCACTTAGGTCAAGTAATAGAGAGGAACCATCAGAGGATCAAAGATTCCTTACAACGTTGCTATTCATCCATATCGATGTAAATTACCTTTTCTTTAAGAGGCCAGGTAATGGTCAGCAACGTATTCAGTTGCTCGTTAATTATATCTGTAGTACACATATTTGGTTTAAGTTGGTAGTCATTATACTGTTGCAAGCAGAGTTGAATCTGTTTTAGTGAAAATAAAATGGCTTTTGTTTAGTGTATACAACCAACCGGGATGATGCATATTGGTTTGATGAAACTCTTACAAAACAGGGCATAGACAAACCTGCTCCTCTAAAGAAAGCATCATAAAAAAACACAATCATTATATGAATGGTCCCCTGCGAATGGCACTAAATATCAAACATAGGTTCAGAAGAAACCTTTATCAATATAAATCTCCTGCTAATTGGGAGATATATGGCCAACATCGAAATAATGTGACTGACCAGCGAAGACAATGTATGACAGAAAACCTGCTGTAATACATGCTCCAAATCAGTTGATGGTTAAACATTCTGGAAATGGATAAAACTACCAATATCTAATACAAATTGTACAAAAAGCAATGATATAATTGTCATGGAAAATTTTAATATTGTGAATAATTCGACTGATGTCAGTAAATTGATAATGAGTACTTTCTAAATATCACCAAAACAATAGGATATGATAATTTGGTCTCACAGGGTGCCACATTTGATGGCATTGTTGGCACACATGCTACAAATGGCAGTGTGTTGTATATTAAAGACAACATTGCCCCAACCATTCTATGTTTTGTTTCAAAATTGTTGAACCTACACATGTGTTTAACAACTTGCGAAAGGTTAGTACTAAAAAGCAACAGGATTTGACAATATTCCGCCAAAACATCCTGATAAAGACAGTTAATACGTTTTACAAATGATGTCCTTTGTGATGCAGTAAGTATAAATAATATCATATTACACCCATTGGCTTGGTCCAACATGTTCTTGTTTTAACTGCATGCATTGATCACTGAAATGTATGTAATTTACTTGTCACCCAGGTTTAAACAAAACAAAATCGTATATCATATTTACTATAATTATCTGTTATTATTGGCCTCATGCATGTCTAACTGTTATCATCTTCCTTCATCATACATGATCATGCAGTCAATATCTTTTAGTTAATGACTCATATTATACTTATACCGAATTTAACTAAATTCTGGCTTATCGTATCTAATTGGTAAAGGAAAGTATAAAATTCAAGGTGTAGATTTTATGTTTTGCTATTGATGTGGATGTTTATCGTTAAAGCAGATATTCATCCGAACACCTAAAACGATAAAGGTGCTACTTACCTGATAACATCATGGTTGAGTGATTAGATAATAAATTACCCTTCAAGTGAGTTAGGTATTTGGACCATTTTGTTTATTAACCTAAGGGATACGGCCATATGGTAGAGGGTCAACTCTAGGCCAATGTAATGATGCCATGGAAAGCAACTATTTGGGACGGGTAACACTAGGACGAGGAATCTTTGATAATCGGTATCACCCCTTTTAATTAATGCACTTACCATCCTATTTATAGACACCCCAAATTATTAATAAAAGGCAAACTCTAACCCGTTTTAAATTGAGTTTCTGATGTGCGGCTTCCTTTATTGAGAAAGATTGAGCATTCTGACAAATGATATGGATACAGGAACTACGACAAATAATCTGGTATTGCCAATCAGAAAAGTATTATGTTCCAAGTCCATAAACACCAATTAAGCCAAATTCATATTCAATCCCTATCATTAGTTTCAGTAGCATCTTCAGTAATTCTAAGTATTCATTTTATGTCTTCATTCTACTTTCATTATTATATTAAGAAGTAAACAAGTTTAGCCATATACAATTCGCTAACTTAACCATCATTTTAACGTAAACGTTTTCATTTCTTTACAATAAATGGGCACTGATAAGTAAGATATACCTGGCCTATCTATTTCACATGTAAACTGAACTGTCAAAACTACACACACATCTCTCGAAGATCACTTTAATTTAATCATCAAGCTTTGCAGTGTCTGTATTTTTTAAAGATGAGTTGCAATGTTCTTTCTAGATACATCAGATATATGTGAATGCTTTATGAAGTTAGGCATCTATTATTCAAAGCGCTAGAGAAATAAGGAAATACCCTCCTTAACTCTGTCCAAATGTAGTGTTTATTGAACTAAAATTGTTCCTAATCACTTCAGAACAATAACCTATGATTAAACTAGTATACCCAAACTTGGTCAAATAGACACACGTGACCAGAGTTTCTTTAAAATGATCAACATCTGAACTCTTTTACTGAGATATACGAACAGTATTTAATATGATTTGGATATGATTATTAGATGCAGAAAAACGTCTTATTCCGAGTTCAGCCATTAATAAAACTGTTCATTACATTTGCTTAATTTAATTGAAGCTAATATTGATGTATGCCAACGCACAATATATTTACCTATATCATATTTCTCTTGTGGATGAGAGTGACTGGAGAATATTCCCACGGAGAGTCCATTATCAGCGTCACATATTTTCACCTTGCGTGACAGGCAACAAGGACTTTCGAAATGCACTAATTGCGACAACTGTCTGTGACTTGTGTCCTTAAGACTAAATGTCAACGACTGGATGATCAACTAAGCGTAACAATGGTTGTGAAGAAATCAAGTGATTGACGTTGCTCAAGTTCTTACAAAAGGTAAACTGGACCAAACACGTCAAATTAATAATTGGATAATCTGGTAATAGGTACATGGTCAATCAAACACCTACGTATTGGTGACTAATGTGAATAATTGTTTACCACAATTCGCGGTTGGCATCATCTGGAATATATCGGGGTTTCGATGGCGCAGTAATTATAGGTTATGGGTTTAAATACGGTTAATGTCTGTGTTTGTGGGGTTTGTTTCCTTTCGCGCAGGCACCTCGGCCATGTTTGGAGCGTGTGACGAGCGGCGAGGATAAATAACTCATCTTGACTCAACTTGGAACATATGAAAAAGTAGAAATTATCAGTGGAATGAGTTGATGGTGTTGAAGTATTTATTTTTGCCGCACTAACATGCAAAAGCTAAAAGCAACATGTATAATGACTCCCGCGTATTTTATGTATACAGTATAATGAACTGCCAGAAGCAACGATGTTGTTCCTCGACGATTTTAAATATATGGGGAAATGGTATCAGCGCATTTGTTATAAGGTGACTTGTCTATGCGATAATGCTAATTGATGTGAATTTAAAGGTACATTACTAAAGTTTTTCGGGTACAATAAGACTTCATTGATTCTCTATTTACGCACTAATCTCTCTCTCACACACACACGCGCTCGCACACAGACCCCCACACATACACATACACACACACACACACACACACACAGTTAAACCATAAATATTAATTATAAATCTGGGTCAGCCTGTTGGGGTTAGGAAAACCGTTTTTCATACGTACCAAACGTGCCACTGTATATATTAAAAGGAGTTTTATATGAAAACCCAATGAATTCTTGTCTAAATACTAAATAGAAATTATTTAATGTTGACCCGGAATCTGTTTAATATATTCATGAACTTCCGGATGGACAAGGGTTCTTGTGATTAATGGATTTGTAGATAGCGAAGCCTTTATGACGATTAGTATATAAGTCATATAAAACATATAATTGTATCATCACTAATTCGCTTGAGCCGAATGATGTTTTAAGTATTTATGCCATTTAAGAGTAAGTTGTGATAATTATTTTGGAATATAGCATCTATTTGGAATAGAATATGCTAACGTCGTACAAAAAACATCGTACAAACAAATATCGTACAAGCAAATATCGTACAAGCAAATATCATACAAGCAAATACCGTGCAATACAAGCAAATACTGTACAGTACAAGCAAATATCAAATATCTTACAAGCAAATATTGTACAGTACCTCAGAATAGGGTTACCGGGTTATAGCGCTGTATACAAATGCATTATTATTATAGAGATGGCGCAATTTAACAAGTATTTCTTTTGCTGAAGAAATGTAGGCAATGGTTCCTTTGAAGCTGTTTTTTTGTACCTATATATTTCGTATAATGAGATATTAATGAGATACCTATCAGTGAATTGAAATACCTATTTTATTATCATTCACTATGTTAGCTTCACGAAGAAATATGCGTATTGTGCACCTTAGTCTCCCATAATAGTAAATTGGAATATCAGATAAAATAAAATGTTTCTATGACGTATTGCAATACAGAGATGGCAAGTAACATATATTAGCAAGTCGTTTCATCACTCTGTCGCATACCCTGCATACTATTGCGAATTACTCCCCTATGATGTTGTGTTGTGGAGTTATGGTTAACATTGAGCTAATATGGAGCAGTGAATACACAACAAAACTCTATAGTATCATAAAATAAAGTTTAGTACCTTATAGAGTTTGAGTACGGTTGTTTTATATGTCGTTTATACAACAACATTTTGGGGAAGAATAGAATGGAGCTAAGAAAATAATAAGTATTAATGTCTGACAGGAATACCTCATATAACAGTTTAATTTATGCAGATATATTATTATATAATAAAATATTCCTACTTTTACTGTCTTCTCAAAAATCTTTTAAAATACCTATGCTACATTAACGATATAAGTGCCAACAAAACATACAGCAATGTACGGAGAGAAATCCTTTCGAGCATCAACTCCCAGGCTGTGGGATAAGTTACCAATCCATATTAGACTGGCAGCAAGTAAAGACATATTTTGTATGTTTCTTAAAACCCAGTCATTTAAATTAACCTACTTATAATATATAGACCAGTTTATTATGTATAAAATGTGTTTGTGCTATACGAGCTCAGAATGTGTGTTAATTGTGTTTAAAATGTAAAGTGCCTTAGAGCAATTCAGACTGAATAAGGCGCTTTATAAAGTATTATTTGTATTATTATTATTATCGTCATCATCATCATCATCATCATCATCATCATCATTATCATCATTTTTTATTATAAGTAACTAGTTTAGAGGTTTAATGAATACGTAAATAATTGAAATAATTAAGTTCACTTAAATTTATAAAGGTAATATGTCTTTGGTTGTTCTTATAGAGCAGTCGGGATAATAATAAATTTGTAGTATCTCTATTTATGGGATGCTTCTCTCGGTGTCATCTTCAGCCACATATCTTATCAGATTAAACTAAATTTATACTCTGTCTCTTATTTAATTATTTACAAATGGAATCATATATTCTGGAATCCTAATATCTATTCACCTGTTAGATTTAATTGATGTATTACTCTTCCCTCTCTCTACTATATTTGGTCCAGTTTGACATCTTCTCTAAAACAAACAAACCAATGCAGCTCATTAAAATTCATATCACGGCCTGACACTAATGACTAAACAACTCTGGATTGGGTGAAGGGATATCCCAAAGGATTGTCCATTGTAAATCATTTCTGTCATCTACTCATCATCTCTGTCTGTCTGTCTGTCTGTTTGTCAGTTCTCTCTCTCTCTCTCTCTCTCTCTCTCTCTCTCTCTCTCTCTCTCTCTCTCCCCCTATGTGTGTGTGTTGGTCTGTCTGTCTGTTTTTTATTCTCTCTCTCTCCCTCTCTCGCTATCTCTCTCTCTCTCTCTCTCTCTCTCTCTCTCTCTCTCTATATATATATATATATATATATATATATATATATATATATATATCTTCCTCTCTCTCTCTCTATCTCTCTCTCTCTCTCTCTCTCTCTCTCTCTCTCTTACACACGCACATGCATACACACACACACACGCGTGCGTGCATACACACATGTGATTGAACACGATAGGATAGTGCACTTTCACAGCAAGTTAACTAACTCCATGATTACTGAAAAGCGGGTTACTCTCCGCGATCAACGCACATTGTAATCGAAGAAGCCCCTGAAGCCTTCCGCAATTTCTTCTGTGGGTTTGAAAGTAATTGGCCTGAAGGTCTTTCTGCTATGACACATCACTGAAGCCCTTGAACATCATTTTCTGACAACACGAGATACTCTTTTATCTCATAGGTTTGCTATCCATGGACCTTCTTTATATATAATCGACACATATGAGTCTTCTATAGGTAATAGCACAACTGTTGGATACCGTATGTACCTTTCATTAAAACGCTGATCCCAGTCCCTTATAATCTCCCAGTGTACGCGATAAATGTAGCCATCGGGCTATTGTAGTATGATTGGTAGGTGTATTCTGTAACTGTCGGCGTTACAATATAGACCAACTTGTATGTTACCTTTACCGACTAAATGTCACTAATTGCGTATCATTGTTGGAGGCCTTCTGAAAGTGGCTTTTTACATTCATGATTTGGCATAGTATTTAAATAAATAAATGTTTCATAAATATCACATAAAACTACATTACAATTCTATTACAGTCATGTATAGTTGGACATATTGGCTTACTGACAAATGTGTTGAATGGGGACTGACAGGCCTACTAATAATGCATAGGCCCGTTAGCTAAAATATTTATAACATGAATAGGCTGTTTAAGAGTTGTGGATTATTTCTGATTAGTTGCCTGCGAGTGGTATCTAGAAACTGAATATTTTACGTAAAACGATGTAACCGTTTGTTAATTATTCTAAGCTTTTATTCTAAAACAATATGTAAATTCCTTAGAATAATGCTGCAGGATGTATTAACCATACAGGACAACAGCAGCAACCCCACCAACAAGAAGACTGAGAATAGCACCAGTAGCAACAACAACAAAAACAACAACAATAGCAATAAAAGCAACAACAGCAGCAGCAACATCAACAATAAGACGAACAGCAGCATCAAACCTTTTGAAAGAGGAGACAGCTAATCTTTTAGCAGTATACGACTATTGTTTAACATCTCATTTACCTCGAAGATTATTAAACAAAGGCAGAACATTTAAATAAAAAGCAGTATCAAGAAAAGTATATATATATATATATATATATATATATATATATATATATATATATATATATATACATCACCTCTTGGTGTCATGTCTACCTTATGACAAGCGCAGAAGTTAACAACTTCACTAAACTAAACAAAGATTTACCTATTACAGAAATGTATACTCGGTGACCGTTGTATTACTTATCACAACAATAAGGCTTTGCACAGACCTCAATAATAAACCCTATTCCGTTAACAACGAAATTTACCTGAATTCTAATAAACTTTAATAATATCAGCCTTAGGTTAAATGTGTTCATAGTTTTGTATTTTCGCGTGGTCACGTTATTGGTGTATATGTTACAACATTCTAATTTATGCAAGACTGACATTATAACAGTTAATTCCACGAATATTAATCAAATTTAGGTGAATCTAATCTACATACCTTTCTCCTTACTATCAGACAATCGCAGGCTTTTTCTTCTGATATCTCATATACATTTTACTTCATACGGTAATATCTATTGACTCCAATGATACATACATTCCTTATTTGCTTTGGCTTATAATAGTTTTCCATTGTCAGTAATAATTATTTCTTTTAAAATAGACAAAAATTGTCACAGGACCACAAATATATCAATAATACCACATCTGACAATAGATAATTTGTACTGCTAATATCAGAGGAAATGATAACAGATAGTTAATTAGAATTGATTGAATATAATAATCTTGAGAGAAGGATATAACACTGGTTTAGTAATCTTAGTCCATTTGTAAGCTAATCGTATTTATTCACCTCAACTAAGTTCATGGAAGATGTCTTAATTTGTCTCAAATTTGTATTTAACAGGTAACTAAATTATTTAAAAAAAACACATTTCGGTCACAAATCATAAAACCCAGCAGCTACTATATGATTATATATAACTGTATTGTGTTGAAAGTAACGAATATTATTAGTTATTGTTATATATTATAATACTTTTATTGTAGTATTTAAGAATGAATAAATAACAATGTCTAAGGATTATTTGGACACAGATTTATTAGTTTTATTTTATTTCATGCCTGCTCAATCTACTATTTCTTGTATGACACGGAACTTTGATTTAGAATAATATTCGTCATTTGTGTTTTTATACTCAAATTTATTATAGCTCGACATCCTTTAACTATCTATTCTGTAATTATTAAGTACTTTCAAATATTAAAATAATCCTTTTCTAAATATGAATTGTATATAATGACAAACCCAGAATTGCTACCTTAATATAATGTCAGTTGATGTGAAGTAAAACTAGATAGATTGTTAAACAGATAAAGTATTATCTCGCCTACTTTCTATCCTTCAATATAATTACCGTAACTATATTTCAATTCTAGTTAGAATATAGTTCATGATTCTCCCGAAATGTTCAAATGTATAATCTTGTAGAATGCATAATATAGTCAAGATTAGCACATCTTAACCGTAACACTGAGTTAATTAGCCACAAAAGCAACCTATGAAAGATTCTTTGTTGTTATGGTATCACTATTTTTATTCGGCTAGCTTTCATCTTAATAAATGTTGATATATCACCTGTTAGAGGCATAACTTAAACAGGTAAATATATTAATAAGATGAACTAAATTAAATAAAAGGGAAATGTATCTAAAATATATTTATTGCTATTTATTTGCCATCCAAGTCTTAGCTATATTTAAGTTCTGACTTTATTTGCGAAAGAACCCAATTGGATAACCTCTATGCGCTTAATATGCCTTTTAGATTAAATTAACCCATGAACAACACAAGTACTTATGGGGGAAAAGTATGTTTAAAAAAGAAAATATAAAAAGGAAATAATAGTGACAGTTTTATTTCTCATGTATTCTATTATGACTGTGATTGATAATTGGGGTTGAAATGGTTGCTTATCACATGTCAACAAGTGGTCATCATTCGGATCAACAATAAGGCCGACGCTGATCTCAGAGCCATCAATAATCAATACAATGGATTTTCTCATCATATTTATTCCTCTCTGGTGACAACATCAATTGTGTATTAAATTGAGCATGGCGTATATTTGTTGGTACACTACGATTGGTGTTGTAAAACATCTCCTACGTTTCCTAAGTTTCCACTGCATCCGATCGTTTGTTGATGAATTATGCATTGTACCTTAATTATGAGATTGCCCAATCCTTGGTCTAGGTACACCACTGAGCTCGATTCTTTTCAAGAGTACTAGCGCCATAGAAGATTGTAATTATTATTATTATTATTATTATTATTATTGTTATTATTATTATTATATTTATTACACTCTTGTGACAACATCAGTTATGTATGAATTTGAGTATGAAGTATATTTTTAGCATACTACGGTTGGTGTTATAAAATCATAAATAAGCCAGTAGAAGTGTCATCATATTGGTATAATCGCAGAATGGCATGATTAGTTAATCACTTTTATATGGCGGTGGTAAATATCTTATGTTGGGCGAGTGTGTTCTACTAGCGTAGTAGTAAGTGTATTACCGTAGGTAGCCTCTTAGTACTATAAGATAAAACTGGTGTGAAGATATAAATATCCTTACAATATCATATTCAAACATAATTTAGGGCTGAGTTAGGAAATAGCTTTGTTTAAGGGTGTAAGCATTATATTATGTAATAAAGATAACATTTGGTTGAAATTATTTATACTACTACTACCACTACTACTACTGCTACTACTACTACTACTACTACTACTACTACTTCTACTACTACTACTACTACTACTAATAATAATAATAGTAATAATAATGCATATTTAATAAAGCACCCTTGCTAGCAGGAGCCATTCAAAGGCACTGTACAAATAATATATAATATAATAATACCCCAAATAATATGTCTGTAAAAACTCTGTAATGATTTAAAAGATATTAATTATTTATTCGTGAAAGCGACCTTGAACAAGTGTGTTTTCACAACAGATTTAAAATAATCAAAATACGACGCATTTCTAAAATCTGCCGGCAACAAAGTGGGTGCTGCAACAATAAATGCACAATCACCGTATGACTTGAGCCGAGACATTGGCACCTTCAATAATATCTGACTGGATGACCTGAGTTTTCGGGATGATTTTCGAATGGACACCAGCTCACCCAGGTATTCTGGTGCCATATCATTAACATATTTATAATTTATTAATACAATCTTTAAATGGATATGCTGTCTAACGGGTAGCCAATGTAGTGTTTGACGAATTGGTGTGATATGATCATATTTTCGAGTATTTGTCACTATGCGAGCTGAACTATTCTGAATTCGTTGAAGGCAATTGATGTTATAATCAGATATGTCATATAACAGGGAATTACAATAGTCTATATGAGATGTAACAAAGGCATGGATTACAATTACAAGTGTTTCTTGTGTCAATAATGTTTTTAAATAGTGGAGTTTCTTAAGATGGTAGTAGGCAGCTCGGCATACTGATTTGACATAGAATTTTTACATTCGAAGATCTACTCACCTATAATGCTGGTGTCCTTAGGGATGTAATACAATGTGGTGATGCCAAATATATAATATTTGTTTTATTATCATTTAGTTTTAGAAGATTTTGAATCATCCATAGCCGAATATCAGCAATACGATGTTCAGAAATTTAACTCACTGTCAGGATCCAGTGATATAAACAGCTGTGTGTCATCAACATACACGTGACATTTAACCCCATATCGCTGTGCAATGATCCCAAGGGAATGGGTATACATTGTGAAAATCAGAGGACTATGAACTGAACGTTGTAGTACACCAAATAACACAAACTTAACATCAGCTAAAATACCATGAACAAACACTCTCTTGGGAGCGTTGTTCCAGATAGGATTTTTTAACACTTGACCAATTATTTGATATTAATTCAATTATTATAGCATAATATTTCACATTCATAACTAACTAAAATAACTAAGATCAACCTAGTTGTGGAGGGTGGAAGTAATTGTTTTTTTAACTCTGTCAATGCCAGGTGGAACGATCAATTTCCCAGAATATACATACATACATACATACATACATACATACATACATACATACATACATACATACTATATATATATATATATATATATATATATATATATATATATATATATATATATATATATATATATATATATATATATATATACAGAAGATGGCCCATTTTAAACCAAGTGAAAATAATTTAGAAGTGATAAGATATTATAATTATTAATGGGTGTTACTAACGTGGATAATCAAAGTATATTCATCCATCTATGTGCTACAGAAGAATATATAATGGTATTTTATGTGGGTCGGTCGATACAATAAGAGCGCACGAGAAGGGAAATATGTTTGTAGTGCTGGCATATCGATCATTCATACTTATCCATTTTTTAGGCAGTTCATCCGACGTATGGCAATAATCTAATTGCCATTACAGCAGCCCCTTATACAAACATAATATTAAAATCGGTGACACTGGCTGTATACACTTTCTAAAGTGTTGCTTTGAAGAAAGATTCAGTAATTGAAAAATAAAATAGGACTGCTTAGACAGTTAACATAGACATTGTCATAAATGACGTTAGCTGAACTGGGTATATTAAACACAGGAACCACAACTGTTAAGTTGCTTATCTGGATTCAGTCCCGTGAAGAATCATCCAGAGTTTGAATTAATGACTCGAGATTATCTGTCCCCTTGCTTTCTTCTACACTACTAAACAAATTCCACCGCGCGTGCACACACAGGCACGCACTTACACACATAAATACAAACACATACAAACACATACAAACACACACACACACGCGCTCGCGCAAACACACACACACACACAAAACACATACATCCACACACCAAAAAAAAAACACACACACACATACACAAACACACACACACACGCACACACACGCACAGACGCACACACACTATATCTCTCACACACACACACACACACACACACACACACACACAAACACACACACACACAAACACACACACACAAACACACACACACATATATATATATATATATATATATATATATTTATATATATATATATATGGGTATTAAGCTGCGGACAGAGTTTTTCTCATATTATGAGTAATTAGATTACACTGATATAGGAAATTTGTTAAATGTATAGCTATTATAATCCCGACGTGTCATTCGCAGTATCGGAGATCTGCCTGAAATCCGCTGTTCTCGACCATGGGTCAGATAGATCAAGTGGATAGGCGCTTTAATTTAGATCCCACCACACCTAACTGCATATACTTACGGACGCTAAATTAAGCGTGAATGAACGTTCCCTTAGTGATGACCGGAAACGTATGAGGGTTAGCTGTTAGGTTCGAGTAAATCGTAGTATTTACTCAGGTTTGAGACGATATTTGGTTCTAGTCCAGTAATAATCCATTGTGCGGTATTGCTACTTTGTTTTTATTTTAGTTTAATCGCATTAGTGAGTCCATACTGTGTTAGTGTACATTCTTTTTGTTATGAACAAACTGTAATGTTTGTTAACACGCTGAGGCTATATATAAGGCTTGAATTTTCACTTAGGTTAGAGAAGAACTTCGACGCCAGACCAGTCGGACGTGTATTGATACATGGTTCATATAGGTAGGATTTATTCAGTTATTCGAATCCAGAATAAAGCTGAGGTCAGCATCTGAGGTGTCGAAATGCTTTATATACAGGTTTCTTTTGGACCACAGAAAATTACTGTTGAATGTAAACTGTGGTGTCAAAATAGTTTATGATATGTATGTAGCAAGTCACCATTGAACCACACGCACGTGTTGTTTGTTGCGAGCTGTGGTATCAAATGGTATGTTTTTTACGTGCTTCCGCTTTTTGTACGTAGCCTGCATGTAGCCGCTTTCCTGTGGGCTTGACATATTTCTCGCGTACGAAAAGCGAATTAGCTGGTTCCCACAGGCTGATGAGTAGACCAGACACATGCGTAGGGATACGCACACATTTATCAATATGTGGAGGTATGGAACATTTTATTTTTAGGTTAATGCATGTATAGTTGTATTTAGATTTATGGAAGTAGGTCTCGAAGGATGTTTAGATATGTTGATGCTCTGTGCCTGTTGCCTCTTACTATGTACCCTAAAACACAACACACACACACACACACACACACACACACACACACACACACACACACACACACACACACTGGACTGAGTGAAAATACTATATATTCCGTGTTTAGATGTTTGGCCTGGTTATCCAGCATTTAAATGACTGTAGCAGACACAGTACGCTCTTAAAGCATGTACTCCTGACTCAGGAATAGAAACACTGCATCGCATCTCGAGCGGTGGCATTGGACACAGCTCGCGCGGTTGGTGGGTTTTATATAACAACTTATATAATTCACCTTGGTTGTATGTGGGAATAGAATTATCTTTCCTAGGTCCAGTTATGTCCAGTTTGTACTATGACATTCAAGATTAGCTCTAATCTGCTTGTCATAAATAACATTTAAGAACTACAATAGTTAGAATAGCATAAATTAGGTCAGGTTTGAAAATGATAGCATAGTTCAAACAGTACGGAAGCTATGACGCGCTATTACGGTCTGCTTCAGCGCAGATGTCAGTCTTTTAATAGTAATTAAGATAAACAGTTTTAATAGTAGTCGCTTCATGACGCCTGCCCGTTGTAAAACTGATCTTTGAAGACAGTGACAATTGGGTTATATGGTTTATATAGTATTGCTTTGAAGAAAGATACAGCTGTAGGTGATTCGCTTTTTGTTTTTGCTTAGCGGCTTAGGGACTGGTGAGACATTACACATGTCTCAGCTAGAAAAGTCGCCACTCTGGATTCAGTCCCCTGAAGAAACGTCCAGAGTTTGAATTCACGGTTCGAGATTCTCTGTGCCTGTGCCTTATAATACACAGCTAAAACACACACACACACACACACACACACACACACATACACACATACACACATACACACATACACACATACACATACATACATACACACACACACACATATATATATATATATATGTATATAGTAAACACACATACACATACATAAAATTAAAAAAATTAAACTTAACATGAACACCTAAAAGAAGAAATGTTACTTTCATACGCCATCTTGGTGTACTATCACCGACATGTTTACATCTTATCTAAATATCACTGATAATGAAGAGATGTTCTTTCCGGATGTAGTTAATCCAGAATTGAACCGTAAATGATAGACGTCTCTGTAGGCGTCTTCGGCTACAGTTTCATTTTCAACTTGAATTAAGTTAGTAGCTGATTGAGCAGATGTCAAATATATGTGCATCACAGGTCGAATAAAGTACACTCCTTTAGCCAATGGCAACTACAAGTGGTAATCAAACTGTAAATTGATAGTACGACCACAACCAAGGACTCAATTATATTGTCATAGTTGTATCAGTAAATCTTAATTTATTTAATTTTGTACACTTTGCAGATGAGGCATGGTACCCAAATACTAAATTAATGACGTAAAACATTAAATACCACCTACAAGGTATGGTACCTACAATATCAGCAGATGTAGGGCGATGGTATAATTAACACAAGTAATTATATGAAACTTCAATAATTATTCCCTTTTAGTGCATATATTATATGACACTCGTGGACAAAATTATAACAAAAGTCATTAAAGTGCCAATTTCTCTCTTACGAACTTTCGCATTAACGTTATATTAAAAGGAAATTACACGCAAATGGATGACAATAATATATCTGTAAACGAATATGACGTGGGATGGTATTTTCACACAAAACATGGAATTATTTAGTAATCTAATATCAAGTTTACATATGATTTATTTTCATGTTTTAGTATCTATAACTGTATTAAAGTATTTTCCAATAATCTTGGTTATTTGCATAAAGTTGGATTATGGCAATATACTCATTAAATCAATTAATCATTGCATTTCGGTGTTCAAAAGATGATAAAATGTGATGTTTTAATCCAGTTAACTTAGTACATATGTTTTAACAGATCGTGTTTTTGGAAAACTACAATTTTGTACTCATTTTCCGAATGTAGTAATTTTAGTTTTAAGACGAAGTTTATACTGATGATACAACCACTGATGAGACATTTTGGTAAAATAGTTTCTAGTAAAAGTGATTAACTTTAGCATAGAAATAAGAAGAATCGTACGCATTAAGACAATTAGTGATAAATCTTGTTATCGCATTAATCGAATTCAGTGAATTCAGTATAGTGCAGCTCGCAGTATGACAAATACTTGAAAATATGAACATATCACCGCAATTATTCAAAACTTAAATTGTCTACACTTTAGACAGAGAATCAATTTCAATATTAAGTTACGAGTTATAAATCTATTAATAAAATGACGCGCCGTAATTATGTCCAAATCTCCGTTAGAAAATCATCCTGAAAACTCAGGTCATCGCATGCAACTGTCTCTTGGCATCAATTCATATGACAATTATAAGCTTCGTGGTGCAGTCGACACTTTGTGGATTAGGATATTAGAAATGAGTCGTCTCCTGAAAAGTTTAAATCTATTCTGAAAAGTCGCCTTTTCGAAGTTACTTTCACCGATTAATAATGATTATCCGTAAAATCCTTTATTTGGTTTTGTATTATACACGTTAATTTTGGTATCACTTTACAGCAATTTGAAATAGCTCCTGCTAGTAAGGCCGCTCTATTAATGATAACAAATTATTATTATTATTATTATTATTATTATTATTATTATTATTATGATTATTATTATTATAAGATATGTGATTTGTATCTGTTTGTCTGTCAACATATTCGTGAGCCTATTTTTCGCCTATTTGTCTGTATCACAATTTATAAATATGCGACTGTATTTATGTCAATTTTATTCTTAATGTTTTTTGTGTATATTAATAATAATAATAATAATAATGATAATAATAATAATATTGTATATTTAATAACGGCCCTTACTAGGAGGAGCAATTCAAAGGCGCTGTAAAAATAATATGTAATGTATTAATAACCCAAATAATATGTCTGTAAAAACCTTATAAGAGATTTAAAAATAATCATTATTTATCAGTGAAGGCAACCTTGAACAGGCGTGTTTTTGAATGGATTAATAAGTTTCAAGAGACGACACATTTCTAATATTTGCCGGCAAGGTATTCCATAAAGTGGGGGCTACAACACTAAACGCACAATCACCATATGACTTGAGCCGAGATACTGGCACCTGCAATAATATCTGATTGGATGACCTGAGTTTTCAGGATAACTTTTTAATGGACACCAGTTCACACAAATATTCAGGTGGTATATCATTAACATATTTTTAATTTAATAATAAAATCTTGAAATGGATACGCTGTCTAACAGGTAGCCAATGTAAGTTTTGAAGAATTCGGGTGATATGATTATATTTTTGATTATTTGTCACTCTGCCACCTGCACTCTTCTGAATTCGCTGAAGATGATTGATGTTATAAACAGAGATGGCATATTACAGGGAATTACAATAGTCTATACGAGATGGAACAAAGGTATGGACTACAGTTATACGTACTTCTTGGGTCAATAATGCTTTTAAACAGTGGATGTTCTGAAAATGGTAGTAGGCAGCTTGGCATACTGATGTGACATATTTATACATATTAATACATTGGTCACAAATAACCCCTAGATTTGTTACTGACCCATTAGGGGTAATTGAAGATGCATCCATCTGTAATGCCGTTGTGATTAGGGATTTAACACAATGTGGTGGTGTCAAATATATAATATTTGTTTTATTATCATTTAATCTTAGAAGGTTTGAGTTATAAATAACCGAATATCAGCAAAACAATGTTCTAACTTGTTCAAGGAAGAGGAGAAATTTAACTCATTGTAATGATCCAGTGATAGATACAGCTGTGTGTCTTCAGCATACACGTGATATTTAACCACAAATCGCTGCGAAATGATCCCAAGAGGACGGATATACATTGTGAAAACCACATGACAATTAACTGAACTCTGTGGTAGACTAGATAACTAAAACTAAACTTAAAATACAATGCCACGAAGAGATATTATTTGGGAGCGTTGTTGTAGATTGGATCGAAACCATTAAAGCACTTTACCTGACATACCAAACATGCATTTTAATGTAGAGAAAAGTACATTATGGTCAACTGTATTGAATGCAGCAGACAGGTCCAGAAGAACAAGTAATACAGGCTTAGCTTGATCAATTGACATCATGGCTATTTCAGCGTGTGATCAGTTTTATATGCAACCTGTAGTGATTCATTAAAGTTATTATTGATTACATATTTATTTAGATGGAAAGTATCTGACTTTCTATAACTGTAGATAAAAATGTAATATTTGAAACAGGTCTGTAATTGTTTAGAATATAATAGTCCATATTGGCTTGTTTATTAATAGTTTTCAAGGGCAGCTTTCATGGGTCTTAGGAAAACATCCAGAGATAATGATTTATTAACTATATTTGTTATCGGGCTTATCAGAACATCCAGAAAATCTTATACATGCCATGTGGACATAGGGTCAGCTGCACAGAAATCATGATATGCGCTTTTCATCAACTGTCTGATATTAGTATCTGTAAAATAATCAAATGTAGTCACTATAGACATGCAGGACACTTCTACCAATGGGATACCTTGTGATAAAGTGCTAAAAGGAAACCTACTATATATATATTTAATATATTTTGATAGAAGAAGGTACTAAAATAATGGACCATATCTTTATTTGAATTAAAAATATTTGGAAATACAGTGTGAGTTTAATGTAATATTGTATTCACAACACTGAAAACAATCATTTGATTTCCCTTGGATGGTTTAAATTTGTATATTATAATATTCAGGTCTGGCAAGGGCAGGAGTATTTTAACTAGTATTTTACTGACCTCGAACATTTCATAATGAATACACAAACCGGTCTTGGTCCACAACCGCTCACAATACCTTTGTAGCTTGTATGTTCTTGTTCCACCATAGAAGCAGTGGTGTTCTTTGCATTTCATTTGTTCTTAAAGGTGCATTCTCATCTACAATCATAGAGATCCACCAGATGATCCACATTCCGAAAATGTCTTGAAGAAATCTGCAGCTTTCAGGTCATTTTTCTTAGTTGGGTGTAATTGGTAGATAATACCTACTCGAATAATTAACCTCCACATACAAAAGTCAGCTGATAGTTTTCAAAAAACTTAGCTTGAAAGTGGAAATGGATTTCACACTTCAAAGAATCACGGAGAGGAATGTCTACTCTCCCATCTCTCTTGTAAATCCGAGCTACATGATGGAAAGAATATCAAGCTGGGGTCACCTCATCGACAATATTCTGGTCTGAAATATTACCAGTCAGCCAAGTCTGTAATGAGAAGGTAATCAAGATCCATATCATTAACAACATCAAATATTTCATCAGATTTATTACAGACAGAATTATCGACTGGCAATTTGTAACACCAATACTTACATTTTGTTCAACTGTGCCCGAATATAACTGATCGAATACCTTAGCTATCCGCGAAATATTCCGGTGCCACTACATCGAGAGCTGGCAATACATCTTGCCATTATAAACGTTGTATGTGTGTATGTATGCACTTTAAATAGGGCATGCTAAACCTTATAAATGAAGCAAACTCGACGTGTTCTCTATTATTATATAATGATTGCTTTCTTTTCTGGTGATCTGGAAGATTTTTGAAAATCCTGTCAAATTCAAAACACACTTACAGCGGAAAATATCAGGTAGTAATAAATAGTATATAAGTCTACTGATGTTGTGAATAGAAAATAGTGAGTGATCTTCCTCTTAGGAGACTATATCCAGGACAAATCTATCTGACTCAAATATTGCTCCTCTAAGTAATTGACATGCTATATCTATTATGGGAGTTTGTATAGTAAAAATAGCATCGCAGTTGGTAGTAGCTGTTTAAAGCAGAGGTAATTTGGCAATACCGAGACAGAAACTCCTCAAAATTGGTCAGTTAGGCGTCAAAGTCTTATTCAATTAATTACTATATATGGTAACTAAGATTTTTGCATATGTTTCTCGGCTATATTGTCTAATATATTAATATAATTCTTATATACGTTTCTGTATTACTAATATTTCAACCTAGATGTCTAGAAATCTCATTAAACAAACAAAAAACCTCTAAACAGCAACATTAGTATGAATAGCTGAGTGATTGTTTCCTTGACACGCCATTACCTATACCGTCTAATCACATTATAAAATAATAGTCTTTGTCTTCTCTTGATATTATGGTACGTAGAAAAAACCGACAAAACCTCGAAACTGAACGTATGGCTGACCATTATAGAAGCATTATCTGTACAATCGGGTTAATAAGATTATACCTGTCTGATAGTTTACTATTTCGGTATCAGCGAACTTCCTGTGATGACATACAACATTGACACCTGTCTTAAAAGCTTCCTTTGTCTTAGATAATATCGTAGACCAGATACTCTAGCAGCTTACGATCTTCCGTCCACGTCTTCCTTTTTCAATTTTTTCTATATACATATTTTACCAATCTACCTGTCTGGGTAGCTATAATCAAATACGTTCTTTCTTAGTTTCCCTCTCCCCCTGTCAGTCTATCTCTTCCGCCCATCCTGAAACTGCACACGTTCAGCGTGTTGTTGGCAAATGTTAATTCTCAATAGATATAGTTTTGTCTTTCATAGGTGTTCGTATTTGACCGCAGTCTCCATATGATGCCAATGATGTTATAACGAAAAACATGGCCAGGAATGACAATCTATTTTCTGAACATTCATAAACGTTACTAAATGCTAAACCAAACCAAGTTATTTCTTATTAACTAACTGTTTTGGGAAGAATAAGAATAACATATGATAGCAACTGCAGATATATTTCCGTGATTACTAAACTGAATTAAACATGGTTACATTTCCTGTTATGGGTTCTGATGGTCTATCCGCTGCTTGTAATTAATACTCGCATTATTTAGCCAGATGAGCAGGGAAACATTGAGACTATTCTTAGCAGGATATCTGCCACAATAAGAAAGAACGTAAAATAAATAAATCAGTCAAATATTTCTTTTTCTATTTAAACACTCAATAGTCTAACTAATTGTCGATAGGGAATGTACTTTTCTCTCTAACATAGAAAACGATCCTACATACATTGGCGATAAATTAAGTCATAAGACAGTTTCTCTCGGATTAGACCTAGACATACTTCTAATATACCAGCATCTAGCAAAAAATGATAAAAACTACACGTCACCATGGATGCACTGCGCATCAATTCAATTTCGTCCTATTGACACGCAGGAAATAATAAATACCGTAAATTCGCTAAATCCCCAAAGAGCAGTGGACATAATGGCGTGAATAGGTTACTTTTAGAACATTTAAAGTCTGCAATATCATCACCACTTACTATGGATAGTAATAAGTCAATCAAAACAAGTGTTTTCCCACAAAAACCTAAAATTTCAAAAGTAACTCAAATATCTAAATCAGAAGATAATCACCGTATTACGAATAATAGACCAATTTTCTTCTTACCTAACATGTCCAAAATATATGAAACAAAGTTCATAACCATCAATATAGTTTTATGACAACTGACGTTTTATTGAACAAGATTCGATATGATTTATAAAGGTCATTCCACAATAAACGCAGTGATTACCTATTCATGGTTTTCGACATAATTGATTATAGCCTTCTGAGTACAATATTACGCCATTATGGAAAATTGTGATGTTGCCTTGGAGTATTTCAGAGAGAAAACAGCTATATGTTAGTTACAATGGTATAGAATCGAAATTACAAAGCATGACGTGTGGTGTATCTGAGGGGTAGATACAAGGACCTCTACTTTTTATTAAAGGTTTTATTACCAGGTTCTCTTCGCCGCTGCACACCTTTATATTATTTGCACACGATACAATCCGTTTATGCACATGGAAACAAATATTAAAACATTGTACAAATTGTTAAATTTGGATATTGAAGTGGTTCCAACTAAGTGTCTCCAGGTTAAAACAAAAACAGTTTTCCCAAAATATAGTTAAGAACATGTACTCTTCTTGTAAACAAAACCATTAATTCTTACACACTGAAACTAAATAGCACTACAATTAATCAAATTAAATGTGTCAAATTTCTAGGTCTATTAATTGATGATAAATCTGATTGGTATGAACATATAAATAACTGGAAGGCAAAAATATGGCATTATATAGCCTTAATAGAATCAAGCACATTTTAAATATAAATAATATGAGAATAATATACCACAGCTTAATATATCTCTACGTAAAATATGGTATCCTTTTATGGGACTCTAATCATACAACGCACCTGCCTGGATTAGACATATTGCAGATAAAAGCTATTCGAACTCTCTCGAAAATGGGTCATACTGGCCAGACAGAACCATTATTTAAAAATCTACAAATAGTTAAGTTAAAGGACATATTTAGCTTTCAACTTTCGAAATTAATATATTCACACCTCATGGTAGAAGCCCTAATGGACATACTCAAGGTAAATATTACTATTCACTCGCACGAAACAAGGCACCTTTACCAACCACACGTACATTATAGAAGAACATAATTTTTACGAAAGATCTTTATTTATTAAGCACCAGAAATATGATACAAACTACCAGAAACGATAAGACAGTTAAGGTTTAAAAGAAAGTTCAATAGATATGTAAATATTTTTTATAAGTGCATAATGAAAACGTTTTAGGTGAAGTATATTTATTATTTTATATACTGCACTATATTACATTACACAATGTATTATTAAATACATTAACTTAATTACTACTTCTGAATAATTCTACATTAAACGTAGTTTTTGAGCAGTAGCCATAGCATCATAATTACCAGTTTTATCATCGTCAACGAGGTTCAAGTAATCTTTGTTATTAATAATAAGATTAGGAAATTACTGACCCTTATATCTTAGACTAAGCGGACCCTCTGAACTGATTGAATGACTGACTAACCGACCAACTAACCGACTGATATCACTCACTGACTCACTGACTCACTGCCTCACTCACTCACTCACTCACTCACTCAAGCACTCATTCACTCAAGTACTCACCCAAGCACTCACTCAGACTCTCATCTAGTCATCTGACATAAACGAACTCTCTAAGATAAGAAATTACAGAAGCGAATCGCAAAAACATGTTAGAAAATAGACACGCTTACAAGTGATTTAACATAAACTAAATATAATAATAATAATACTAAAAATGATGATAATAATAATAATAATAATAATAATAATAATGGCGGAAATGGCAGTTATTTACATAGTTGACTACCTCAAATGAGGGAAACTCATATGTAAGGGTACTTTATTAAATATACATTATTATTATTATTATTATTATTATTATTATTATTATTATTATATGGTCTGTAATGTACTGCTTCAGCACGAGGACTAATTCTAAACAGTTTTAAAATTTACAATAAACGCTCTAATCCATGAGGCCACAGAGGCAATACATATTCTATTCCTGAGATTATGTCCCATAAACAAGACACTTCATTAAAGCTTTTAACTACATCACTTAAAGAAATCCCAATCATGTCTAATATAATGTTGTTCGAAAATGCTGAAGAGAGAGGGGACATCGACTTTTTAAACCTAAAAAATATGTCATTAGATTATTCTAGACTACAAAAATATTACTTTTTTGCTGTCACAAGAACTAGTCAAATAGGGTATTGCCAAAACAGTATCAAAACTGTTGATATTGATATTTCAGAAATAAATTGCAGGGAACAGACAATAGTATAGAATAAGGTGGTACTGTGGTTTTTCTTATGTAGTAGAATGAAAAACAATGTTTGAATTTTGGTAATTAAAATATTTACTTCATATATTCGTATATACGATTTGATACCGCTGCTACCTTCGATATCAGGGAGTCACTGGACATTTATCTAGACTTCAGTCTCCATTTCTATGAAGCTAGTTGTCACTTTAATAACACTCTGTTGATATCCTTAAAGATCAAACCGTACAGACACTTTTAAATCTGAGACTATTTATGTAAATAAATCATAATTCATTCCGTAATTGGCGTAAGAGCTTATACTACTACTGCTACTACCTACTACTACTACTACTATTGCTACAACTACTGCTATTGCTACTACTACTACTACTACTGCTGCTACAATTATTATTACTACTACTACTACAACTACAACTATTATTATTATTATTATTATTATATTTGGTATCTTACAAGTATGCTTAAGGTTTCACTTATCTGATATCGATCTCTCGCTCGCTCGCTCGCTCGCTCTCTCCCCATACATACCAAATTAAGGAAACAAGGATTGTGGTATCTGCAAAATATATGAGAGAACCATGAAACAATTTCTCCAAGAATACTAGACTATTTATGCACAAGAAACAACATTCGAAAGAGCTATCGCGTACATCCTGAATAGTCTTTATCCCAAAGAGCGAGCCAGGTGTCTTTCGGGCAATATTATGCCTTATGTATTGACAAATGTGATTTATTCACCTTCATATTTCAAACATCGTTTTCTGCTTGACCTATAAAGTACATTTTATATCCTATTCCACCGAAAATTGAACGGATATTGTGTAGTTAATAGGCAAGAAGTAGACACGGATTTGATTCCGAAAAAAATATAAGGATATGTTTACTCTTAACGTTATTTTATTTTTAAATACTTTATAATTTGCTTGACAGGAAGCTCTTCACCACAAAGACAAATGATTACAAGACACAAAATTATATATTCCATATATTATAATTATATTAGTTAGTTAGTAACTGTTAGAGGGAGTGATTAAGTACTCTATATAGCCTCATCGATGATTACACACGGAAGTATCTAACTGATGCAGGACTCGCGGGGAAATCACAGGAAAATAGCTAAATTCTGTATTTTATCCAGAACCCGAAGGCCGCCAATGAGGTAGTCCATTGTGCTATCTGAGTTAACATATATAATTATATTTTAGGTATTGCTGTATTTAATGAATCCATTAAATTGAAAATAATTATTTTTTAAATATTTCTTTATTACCGAAAATTAAAACACATTAAAGCAATTATTTGTTACATTAAAGCTCGAAATATAGCATAAACATTAGTTTATTTCCGTAAGACAGCAAACGGTCGATAATGTCGGCATATTACAGTATGACTGCTGGATTTAAATATTTGAAGGCTACATTAATGCTAAAGTTCTATTGAATATTTTTTTACTTTTGCTTCACTCGTTCGTGCAGAAAGAAGTTGTAATATACACAACGTATTAGAATTTGCTTATCAAATATTGATGGTTCATTAGCACAATACCCAATGGTAACACGGAGACTGTAAGTGGGTCGTAACAACACTTTACCACATCCTACCGGATGTAATTCACGATGATGTATAGTGAATGAGGATGACAATTGATACTCCTTCTATATGTAAGTTGTAATCTTCTTATTAAGAGTCAATCTACACAATATCTAATGTAGTGGCCAAACCTCTTTTCGGTGAAGGTTACTTGTCGTCATTCCAGCGCAATACCGTTTTACCACAACATTTTGTGTAATTTGTTTGAGTTTGATGTATCCATCATCGACTGTGTGAGATAACAATTATGGGTAATTACAGTTTTTGGCCAAGGTCAAATAAATGTAGGTTCTTATTTCTCAGCAAAAGTAATTAATATGGCATAACGACGCATACATCCATCAGATTAAGAGAACTCTATTTTCTGTTCGAAACGTGTAATATTGCTCTTCAAATATTTCATATTACGCTTTAGATATAACATATTATAAATTAATCCATTGCCCTTTCACTGGCTTCTGTTAGAAAGAATACTTTACTGAATATTTTTATAATAATAATAATAATAATAATAATAATAGAAAATGTATCGGATCAACTGAAGGTGTAATTGTTGTACTACCAGGATATTAACATAAAGAGCAAATATTATAAAGCATGTAACAAATCTAAAATAACATGCTATATATATATATATATATATATATATATATATATATATATATATATTTTATATTTATTGTGTGTGTGTGTGTGTGTGTGTGTGTGTGTGTGTGTGTGTGTGATGTATATGTATACATGAATGGATGAAAAGGTAAGGTATAGCGGGATGTTTTTTTCTGTAACTGAAAAAAAAACCACATCCTTATTAACTTTGTCACACGAAGAATGCATGTCATGTATAGGTGCACAGTGAATAGAAAGATATTCAAAGCCATTCAGTGTGTTCCGTGAGACTATTGGAAAGAAAAAAAAAGATTTGCATCTCTAATTACCACTTCTAAGGGTGTGTTTTGTTAAACCAAAATTCGTTAATAGATACAAAGAATGAAAAATAAAATAGTGTGATGCCAAAAAAGATTATTCATATTGTGAAGAACGATAAATAAAACGGAAGAGTCTATTTTGGGTAGATAGCTTGAGGGAGACAGATACAAACACCAGAAATTTGAAAGCCTAAATAGAAACACACATTTGGCTGATGGCATACTGAAGCCTGAAGAATAATATATTTTACATTTATAGATTGGTATGATTATAATTATAATTAGTCTTAAAACTATCTTCAAACAGTTAGACAGTCTAATGAAAAGGAAGCGTGTCAGGCTGAAGACATTTATTAGGCTAATAAAACAAACAATAGTAAAATTGCAAATAAAAACATAGATAAATATGATAACACATGATTATATCAATCTTTAAGGAGATTGTGTCGTTATATTTCGGCGAATAAACACTTTTATTCGATACTGTGCTGAAATAATTGATGAACATTTAAATGTTTATAACAACGAGCGAAAAATATGTTTTAGTAATTAATGTGCCTTTTTAAAGATGAAAATCAAGCCCAAACATGTGAAACTGTCTGTAGTTGTCTCGGGAATATTATTTTGTCACATACAATTAAGATACCGAGCTATTTAGAAAATACGAATTTTGTTTGGAGAAATGATAGCATCATCATTATGTGTCCAAAATACAATACTTTTCCTCTTAGGAATATTTATTAATATTTTCAAAAATTCAATCCTCATTTTATGACAGATGTATTTATATAAAACACTGATGAGTACTATCATTCATTACTGTATATATAAACTGTCACATCCTCAGACACGCTGATAACATTTGCATCAAATTATTCATTATTTAGGAAAATGAAGAGGAGTGTAAAATTTGGAACAAAAGGTTTATTCAATTATGGATTGAAAACAATCTATTCCACAAATTATAATTACATTTTAAATAAAAGCAACCATGTAAATCAAAATCAAAACGTTGTAACATACTTCCCGGTTTAATTGTTGATTTTAACCGAATAATTTATTTGATATTTTATATTTTCGCAATCTGAACAACAAGAAACATAATATAATAAATCTATTATACCTGAAATTCAGCTGTAGAATAATGATAATATATATAATTTATTTCGTAACAACATAGTATTTACAATGTTGTACAATAAGTTTCAGCAGTCACAACAAAGTAGAAATACAGAAACAAGAGAGAAATGTAACAGGCCAATCATTCGTCCATCTAGACATGGTTTAGCCATTACATATTAAGTCAATCAATAACTTGATCTTTCTAACATCGAAATCAGTTAAAGACCCTTTATCCCTGATAAAACATATTTTTTACCATATCACCTTCGTTTTTACAGATTTCATTACAATAATAATATTCATTAAAATTTCAATTTTACAAAGCTCCCTTTTATTAAATTTTACAATAACATCTTTCTATTTTATTGAACGGTAGACATCGATGATTAAAATACTAATCAACAAAAACGAGAACACTTAGTTTTACTTTTGCAGATGGAATCATAAAAAGCTAAGAATCTGGACATTAGATCATATTGGACACCAATGCTTTCGAAAATATGTCTAAAAATGCGAATTATTCTAGGTGACACTTCCCATATTTTCTCTCACATTTTCTCCAAATAGGATATGAATAATTTATATCAGGTGAACTTAAACACCACAATAGAGATCCATAGAAACTGGTAGACTGTGAGCGGAACATAAACAAACAAATATCAGCTGCACAAGACACAAATTTAGTTATAAAATAATTTGTTCTCACCACAATATCACTTAACCCACTATTACAAGCGATTTTGTTTACATTTTCATTGCAAATATGATGACCGAAGTGACACGGGCATTTCTGAGCCTGTGGTGTTTCTCCATTCGGATACAATTTGGACATATATTGATTATTGGTGTTACACAGTATCAGTTGGCTTTTTGTGAATTGAAGAAAACATCATATTCTTTACCAACTTTCTCACATATACCTAGCATTATTTGTATGGCACTCCTTATGGGCGCAAGCAGACAGAAGTTATCCGCATATAACCTAAGCTACCTAAAGAGATATCTCCGAAAATACATCTAACCCCCGATTGTTTTAACCGACTAATTAGTTCACTCATATATACAGACTTAACAGAATAGGGGATAATATTCTTCCCTGCTTCACTATATAATAATAATAATAATAATAATAATAATAATAATAATAATAATATATATAGACTCTTATTTAACTTGAATTGTTCTAAGGCGCTTCACGTTTAAAAGACAATTAAAAGATATCCTAAGCTCATGTAGCATAAACACATTTTATACACAAATACACTGATCAATAGGCTAATTTAAATCATTTGGGTTTTAAGAACCTTAAAAATATTTCCTTACTTCCTGTTAGTTTAATATGATTTGTCAACTTATTTCACAGCCTGGGAGGTGATGCTCGGAAAGATTTATTTCCCATCATTGTTGTATGGGCTTTTCGTACGATCAAATGTGAAGAGGATTCAGATCGTATTCTCAATAGTATGTGTTTTCAGATTAGTTTGTTTAGGTGCTGTTCTATTCAGTACTTTGAATGTTTGAAACATACAGAAATCCACAATTCTGCACTCGCTGTAGGCAGTTTTTCAGAGAAAGAGAAAGGGAGGTACCATATAACAATACACTGTCTTAGTCTGAGATTGGACTAGAATCTTCGATGTCTCATCATTTATTAACTTACGAACAAATCTTTTATTTCTTATTTGATAATAATAGTACTTACATATAGAATTCACCTGCTTTAAATAGTACAATATTGAAATTATCCGAATAATTTCCAACCTCCTAAAAAAGTGTCAAACAAATAACCTGGTAATCTATCGCATCAGCGTAAAGAGACCGTTGCCTCAACGAATACACTAATAAAGGACAGATTGATGGATGACTTCGAGAATGAAAGAACAAGATTACCTGGTTAACATCTTATTATGATGAAGAGATATAGATCAATAGACATTCGAGAAACGGAGGAAAGGATACAAATAAGGAGGCGGCTTCAAAACAATACATAAAATATAAGAATTGAGAGTTTTTAGAGTAACAATTATTGACCACAGATAACTTAATTTTAGTGCTTCTGTTGTTGTGACTAGTCGTATCCTGTACACGTACTATTACAAAATCCGATTTATCGGTAATATGCTGAGATATATCAGGTTCAGAATATTAAGAACAGAGCCATACTTCTTAACTAAAGCTTTTCTGGGACCTCCCATCTAAAACTCTGAGAAGAAGGCAAAATAGATCTATATATTGGTAAATATTTATATAGTCTATACCTGTTTAACTATTCGATTTTCATGGGATATTAACACATTTATAAATATAATTATCCATCTGGAGTAACGATATCCCGAACGTCGTGTCTTAGGATTTGTTGATGATCATGGCGAATCTTAGACGTCTCGAATGCCTTGAAACAAAATGGCATTTCAGTGTGAATAATGCACAGTCTCGGAATGATTATTATCTTCTCTTATGTTACATCCAGAAAGTACTGATAACGTGGGGGCATACTCTTCTTGTTCCATTCCAGAGGCGTGATGAATTGAAATTACAATTGAGCATGATCGGTGTTCCTACATTTAGACTGACACAATGCTTTTGGACTCTTCGAGGTTCCAGTGAAATGTGAATCTCTGTTGGTAGTTGACGACTTCGGTCTGAATAGGGACGGTGTAGGTTTACGAGATTATATGGATTGTTTCAAGAGATATGTGTCACTCGTCTAAAATTAAAACCCAGGAAAGATGATTAATTCATCTCCAGGGATTCGTTTATTTGCTTCCGTTCTGGGCTCGTTTGTTTATTAGTTCGGTAGCCCGTGGCTTCAGTGCAAGTTAAATCTTGTTAGGCAGTTCAGGTCTGATGGGATGCTTTTGTTACCTCAGATTATCGCGGAGGTCCAACCTGATATGTCCATGATATTCATCATAAAACGTTATTATCATTAAACCTCTATGGACATTTCTAGTCTGGTGTAACTCTATTTATTTGTATCAAGAATATACAAACTAACAAACATAACTAGAATTGCGCGCGCACGCACACACACACACACACACACATACACATACACACACACACATACACATACACACACAGACGAATATACACACACACACACACACACACACACACACACCCATATGAATGTGCTTTGCATCTACACATAGTGTTAGTTTTCACAGAAGAATCAAACTACAATTGGGCGAATGAGATCTTTATTAAATTAATCCTCTTTCGGTAATATCCCCCCCCCACCCAAGGATCATCTTCACAATATACGTTCTGGTCGAATCTATACACCGTCTTTGTTAGAATCTCGACGGAGAGCATCGATATGTGCAAGATAGTAAAACAAATCTACATAACACTACTCCTAGTTATAAGTATTACAAAAGCCCGAATCATTGCATCCAAATGGTTCATTTTAGAGTAGATTATAAGGAACAAGACATGCTCCGTGATGACATAATTCCTTAAATTATATTGTTTTATATAAATCATATTAAATCATGACAAAGGCGCTATCAAGGTTTGATGCCAATGAAGGTTAATTCATATATCAAACTATGACACTTTCCTCCCTCCAACAACACCTACGCCACAAACCTAATTTTGGAATATATTTAATATATTTATAACTGATGTTATTATGTTACTATATTTATAACTGTTGTTATTATCATTTTATCTTCTGTTCTATCTATATTGATTCGGCAAAACGATTTCTTAAATTGCAGTTGAAAATGTAGTTGAAATTTTAACTTGAACATTTTAATAAAATAAAGGCAATTGGCGGCAGTACAGCTAACATGCCTACTGAGTGCGTTATATGAGTGATATTAACTCAAATGGATCCAAATACATTATATTACCATTACCTTGGAATTGATATGTCGTTATTGAATGTTATATTTCATTTTGGATTTTCATATATTTGATTTAGTACTATTGCTGAATTCCAGGTGGAGGTAATACTTCGATTGTCGAGAGACCGTTTCTTGGCCTTTAGATGCTAATTACTTTGATAATTACACATGGATTTATATCTGAGAATATTTTCATATAGTAAAAACATTACTGTCAAGTAATGGTTCATTAATTTCTCTTGTCGATATTAGTAGAATTATTCATTATTTACCATTCCATATACGTTGTTCAACTTCATCACCTATCTTAGTCTGTCCAAAATACTACAGAGTATAAAGTATGTTGATCACGGAATAACCAACATCGGTTACATAGTTATCCCTGATGACAGTGTATATACAGGTTTAGTTTTTATCAATCATCACTAATTCAAATATGGTGTCCCTACTTTGCTGTTTTAGTACTCTTTGTTCTGGATAACAATTTGTATTTAATGAGGGTAGTCTACTGAAAATAAAATGGTGGATCTGTCCAGACATCCCTATATACAGATAGACAGGTAAAGGATGACAGAAAAATAGAGATGCAGCCAGCCAATCGATAGAAAGACAGACAAATCGACATGGAGATAGACACATAGACAGACAGACAGACAGACAGACAGACAGACAGACAGACAGACAGACAGACAGACAGACACACGCCCACACACGCACACACACACGCACGCATATATACACACGGGCACACATACACATTATCTCTCCTAAACGATAGAATCTAGCTTTCTAGTGAACGAAAAATACAAATGACAAAATGCTTAACGTGCGCTTTATAAATATTCCTTATTTCAAACCCTGAACCGGTTGCCTTTCGGGTGACATTATGCAATATGCATCGGGAATTATGATTAATTCACCTTTATGTTTCTAGCGTCATTTTATCATCAACTAGTAAAGCTCGTTTGATGCGAACTACTCTAAAAATGGCCAAATCTTGTGTGATTAATTAATTGATTTACACTTATAGTTATTTAGTTTTTAGATAGTTGGTAGTTTGTTGACCGTAGACTTTTGATCATACATAATCGGCTACAACACAGAAAGCTTTTGTTAATTTGCCTTGGTTCAGTGGTAACTTTCGTTTGTTTTCTCTATATTTACAAGGGTAGTGGCTATCATTTCAATTTCAGCATAATTCTCATCTGGATCATACTAAATTCATTTTAGATGATAATACTATATTGGACTCCATATTTTATAATTTCATTAGCAGGAAGATGGGTGAACGATTATGTGAGTACTTTTAGTCTCTGTGTGTTTTACACTTGGTACCACGTGGACGAAGAGGGATACACGATGTAACATCCCTGAAACACTGATAACTTGGATATTTGAACTATAACTGATGTACCTCATTGTGCTATCGGATTGACAATATATAATGCCATTGTAATTATTTCTGCACTTAATGGCGTGTGTTTTATCGACAAAGGAAACCTATTAGTGGAATTACTAAAATATAGCATGCTCATTTGCACATTTCGGTAAGACAATAAAATACAAGTAATTTGGATGTGGTTGTTCTAATGATTACTTACCTATTTTTTTGTTTCATTCGTTTGTGCTGAATCAAGCTGTTATATAAATGTTATATAGAAATATGTTTATGAAATATTGCTTGTACATAAACCATGCCTAATGGCAACCACACGATATTTCTCCATCTATCAACTACTACATATCTGCTATAAATGAACTTAATAATAGCTACAGATTTCCAAAAACATCTTAATCATAAACATTACTTGTGATCCCTCCGCGCAATAAGCTACAAGCATATCATTCTGTATAATTTCTTCTTGCCGTTTTTCTTTTTATCGTATGTTTACTTTTGTTAGCTTGTTAAATACTATATATTTGGGATTTAAATTATTTAACCAAGATCAAACAAATGCAATCGCCTTTATCAGCTCAAGCAATTAATATGGCGTAACTACACACTATTTATTAAAATTAGATAATTGTATTTTTCATAGAAAAGGTTATTCTTCAAATCATTAAAAAGTAAATTTTAGCTCCATTATATTTTTGTCTGGTGCATTGTCTTTGGATGGGTTCTTAGTATTAATATTATTATTATTACTATTATTATTACCATTGTCAGTATAGTAAGTACGGAAATATGAGTAATAGAAAGGGGTATGTTGTAGCGAGATGTTTTGTTATGTTCAAAAAAGTTGCATCCTTATTAACATTATGTTCACCTTTATGAGGACGAGAGAGATCCTTTCCGTCAAGCTATTTGAATTAATGGTAATGTATGATTCGGCATCGCCAAGTAGCACTGAGAGACCCGTGGTCTGTTAAAAAAACGTTAACAGTCAAAACGAATGAAAATTAAAAGAGTATTATGCCACAAAAGAATATTCATATTATGTAGAGAAAAGTACGAATGCTCTTCAGCTTGACGATTATGGCGCAAATCAATGAAAAACACATTTGGTTAATATCATACTGAGGCGAAATGTGAATTGAAACAGTGAATAGCTGTTTGTGCTAGAATGTGTTATTTTTACTGAAACATTACTGAAAGGTGGAGAATACGATCAAAAATATTGCAGCGTCGATATCATGTGGTTTCAAATTCCGATATTTACGTGAAGAAATGGTTATATGGTAACCTTATATCGAGAAAACGTTCAACTGAAAACCACAGTATAATTACAACCGGGCCAAATGAGAGTAATAATATAACGATCAAAACTGATATATTTAATTTACCATTAAAGTGCTGTAGGAAGAATGAAACCTAAATGTTTGACTTTTATTTAAACTCACTGTATTAATAACTCATTTGTGTTACACTTCGGAATAACTTCCAATTGTGCTTGATGGCTAGGGTTCCTTATTATAAATCCGTTTGTTTAGTTCTATATGTTAATGCTATGACATGATTTATCACTGATCACATCCATCAGGAATGTATGTAAGTCGTGACATTTCTTGTTTATTCCGTTGCGCCCTTCCTTATCGTCGTCACTAGGTCTGCTAGATACCATATTTATCAATAACATTCGTTGTCGATGGGACTAAGGAAATAATACATTAACTTAATTTCTTAAAGGTTTCCTAAGATAAAAATGTAATAATATATTAAAATACTACGCCTAGTAAATTTGTTTTGTGTGTAAATATTTTTTTTCTCAAAAACGTTGTATCCTTATTAACATTGTTCAATAATGATTATATATATTGTTCACCTATATGAGGATGAGAGAGATCATTTCCGTCAAGCTATCTTAATTAGTGGTATTTTATGATTTGGCATCATTCATCGTGATAATACATTACACAATTGTTTGTACATTGGAAAATAAATAACTTTAAATTATATCTATTCCACTTTTATAAAGAGAACACAGTTTATTTGTTTAACTGCTATTAGATTTTCCATACTTTGCAGCAGTTTAATTATATTCTAGATACATTATTGTGCAATTAGCGGCAATGGATATGAGCATACTTTGTACACGGCCATGTATGGCTAGTCTGAAATTTCAAAGTTATTATTTTGTTTGTTATTATACCAAGTATTTAGGCTAAGCCACTCCATTATTTATGGCGTGATTAATTCAAATCAATTTCCGAAAAGTGGCAACCAGGATAAAGGATGGTGAACTAGAAACAAACTAATCTCTGGGAGCATGTTATTAAAATAATCTTACCCTATCTATGTTTCCATCCTTCCGTCCGACCAGTTTCCAATCCATCCATCCATCCATCCACCCCCTCCATCTATCCATATATATATATATATATATATATATATATATATATATATATATATATATATATATATATATATATTTATATGTTTGTATTTAATTTATTATTAAATTATTACTATATTACATTATTGAATATTTTAAATACAATATGTGATTTAACACATCCACGTTAACAAAAGCGAATTAACACATACAGTTACCTAACAATAAATTGGTATCAAATAGTTTCGCTATCAAAATATAAAATATAAATCAAATGTTATTAATAATTAATGTTGCTTTCTGTTTGTGATACAAAATAATAAACAACATTTTGTGTCAGGTATATAAAGATCAGCACAGGTCATGAGAAAACATATATGCAAATGTCAGTTTTAAACTGGGAATTCCTGCAGCCCGTTTTAGATCGAAACTCATTGATACTGTATAATTTGAACATATTAGATATACCTAATAATATTAAAAAGAACAATTCAAGCATATATCTTGATCCCGAGAAACTCAGGCAACATGTGGAGGAAACACACACACACACACACACACACACACACACACACACACACACACACACACACACACAGAGAGAGAGAGAGAGAGAGAGAGAGAGAGAGAGAGAGAGAGAGAGAGAGAGAGAGAGACACAACACAACACACACACACACACCACACACACACACACACAATATATATATATATATATATATATATATATACATGCTCACATCTTAGATCCTGTCATCACTTGGAATACCTGTGTCTTCCATGATGTTTGATAATTTCCCAATTAACATTAATATTAGTAGGATTATGCGAATGATGGACCATTTAGCCACATTATGGTTCAGAAGTAAAACAACACATTTTGTACAATATGGTTATAATGTCGAATACGATTAACATGACGTCATTTACAAATATTATTATTATTAGTATTTATTTATTATTATTATTATTATTAAATATTCAGTAAAATATTTGTTATAGCAGAAGCCATTCAAAGGGCAATACATTAATTTATAATATACTACTTCTAAAGCGTCATCCTCATTCAGTATAAATCATCGTGAATTACATCCGGTGGGATGTGGTAAAGTGTTGTTAAGATCCACTTATAGCTCAGGATACATAACAGCCTCCGTGTTATCATTGGGTGATGTGTTTATGAACCATCAATATTTAATAAACAACTTCTAGCATGTTGTGTGTGTGACAGCTTCGTTCAGCACGAACGAGTGAAGGAAAGGTAAATAAGTAGGCAATAGAACGTTAACATTTCAGCAGTGGATCTTCGACCAATATTATGGTATTTAGTTATAAGAAAAACACTATTTCTTTTTGTTATTTTTTAAATTGCCACAAACTCTTTCAACCCATGAATTAAACGATTCCAGGTAACCTAATGATTTCATTTTGGTATTTCCTTTCTTAATTATCTTTTAAGTTACTAATATTTCCTATTTTCTTTTATAGTTTGTTATTTTATAGGTTGATGGGTGCATATATTGTACTTGCGAAATTATGAACACCTCCTTAATCCGTTTTGTGGTGTAGCCCTTATGAAATTTTGTTTTCTTCTTTGTAATTCTAACTGTATCCCCAACAGATTCTTAATGTTGTAATAGTTTATTTACAAAATAAACAACTTTATAATTTATTTTCCTTCTTTTAAGTAGCTTCCACAGGCGTCATCTTTGTTCAATAATGTACTGTAATGTCATACTGCTCTGCAACTTTATTTCTATCTTTCAATCATATATGATATTTCTTCATTCAAATTTATTTACCCTTATCAACCCATATTTGTGAATACAACTACTTTACCAGATTTATTTTTCAGTTGAACAACCCAACCATATTTTGAGAATATATCAAGTGTGAAATAGCACTTGTCGATCTTGAAACATTATGCTCTTTCTCAAACATTGATACTACAAACGAATATTTTCGTTAATCACAAGATGGGAGCAGTTTATCGTTCGAAATATATTGCCCACTAGGAAGTTATGATATAATTAACACACCTGAACAAAACAAATGAAGCAGAATAGGAATTTTGATAGTGTATATAAGGAATATTACTAAAGTATTTTTTTTGCAAATTCAAACTCTGAAGTTTTTTTAGACAATAATATAGAAGTAGATTTTAAAGCTAATAACCATAATTCTAGTATATATTTTATAATAATATACATATAGTAGAATTTCAAGAATCTGAAAAATAGTGAATATTCTAAGTATAATAGTCTACTCTGTTGAAATAAATGTTAGGTAGATATGTTAATGCCATCATCATAACTTCTTAATCTATCCTTAGAGTACAAAATTATCGAAAAACCAGTTAATGTATTATTTGTGTCAATAACTTTAGATAGAAGTCATCGTTTGGAAACGGATTTTACTGCTCAGGATGGAAATCAACTTAATCTCTGTATGGAACATCCGACAATTAGATTTCACATTAGAAAAGTTTAAATTTAAAACATGTTTATTGCACGAAATTGAATCGTCACAGAAAAAAAAAAGGAAATTTCTACGTTCTTGCCAACATCACAAATGTTATAAAAACTGGTTAAAGAAAAGAATACCCCAAAATAACAAACACCATCAATCATTATAAATAATGTGTTTTTAGGGTCTAAAAGGAGTAAAGGCAAGTAAAATTGCAAAAAGGTAAGTATAGTATTGTGTAAAGCCAGGAATTGTTAGAGAAAATGTATTAAATCCAAGACGAGAACTGATTGGATAGAACTATTGAATAATATGAACACGATGTGTAAGAACCCATAATTAGGATAAAACTTAACAAACAAGGATAAATTAGGATTAATACTGAAACACAAAATTTGTTTAGACATTCAATTGACACTAACCTGATTACTGACGAATAACTCACAAAAATGATGGTACTGCCAACAGAAATTTATATGTTTACACCTGTTTAGTAACATTAAGTTTCAAATTTATTGTCAGAAAATAAAATCGAGTTTTTACTCAGGACAAGGAACAACCATATTTTGTCATATGAAATTCGGAAATGACTTTTCAAAGTTTCAAGGCTTCAATTAGTCGTGCTTAAAGGATATTGCGTACACCATAAGGTATTTTTTCATGATTTAAACAAGATTACTGGACAAACACTTACTCTTGTAAAGTAAAAATATGACCATGCCAAGTACAACGATGTAGCCGTTGATGTTGGTCAAGTAGATATGGTAACATGGTTAATTCCCCATGTACTCGCAGTTATGTAAGACAACCTCTTTCGGTTGCCTCTGAGATCAGACAATGCGGTTGAAGCACTGTTTCCAAAAGTAATGTCTTATGGAAGCTAGTTGTCTTTGCCAAATCAATATGCTAAACCATCTGTGTTTGACCATGTGGATGTTATGAATATTATGCCGAATTCAAATAATTACCCAGTTGTTGACTAGAGCTTCTCATTTCCTAAGCAACTGATGTATTACAATCCATTGTGATACCACCGCATTCAAATCAAAGTTCTACAACATGGCTTAGTCATTATATGATAAAGATGATTCATACTTTGTGTATGTGTGTTTTAGCTGTGTATAATAAGGCATAGGCAGAGAGAATCTCGAACCGTGAATTAAAACTCTGGACGTTTCTTCAGGGGACTGAATCCAGAGAGCGACTTTTCTGTCTGAGATATATTGTCTCACCAGTCCCTAAGCCACCAAGCAAAAACAAAAACCGAATCATCTAAAGCCGTGGAGTTTGGGAATAGAACACCCAAGTCAGATCACGGTGAGGGGTTTCTCAGTGTGTATATGTGTCGTTTGTTACTCCGACAGGCATCTCCATGGGTATTAAGCTGCGGACAGAGTTTTTCCCATATTATGAGTAATTAGGTTATACTGATATAGGCAAATTGCTGAATGTATAGCTATTGTAATCCCGACGTGCCATTCGCAGTATCGGAGATCTGCCTGAAATCTGCTGTTCTCGACCATGGGTCAAATAGATCAAGTGGATAGGCGCTTTTATTTAGATCCCACCACTCCTAATTGTATATACTTACGGACACTAAATTAGGCGTGAATGAACGTTCACTTAGTGATCTGAGGTGTCGAAGTGTTTTATATACAAGTTTCTTTTGGATCTCAGAAAATTACTGTTGAATGTAAACTGTGGTGTCAAAGCAATTATCATATGTATGTAGTAAGTCGCCATTGAACCACATGAGTTATTTGCTGCAAGCTGTGGTGTCAAATAATGTTTTACGTGCTCCCGCTTTTGTACGTAGCATGCATGTAGTCGCTTTTCTGTGGGCGTGACCTATTTGTCGCGTACGAAAAGCGAATTAGTTCGGCCCCACAAGCTGATGAGTAGCCCAGACACATATATATGTATACGCATATATGTATCAATATGTGGAGATATGGAACATTTTATATTTAGATTGATATATGTATAGTTGTATTTAGATTTATGGAGGTAGGTCTCAAAGGATGTTTAGATATGTTGATGCTCTGTGCCTGTTGCCTCTCTATATGTATCCTAAAACATACATTGCCCGTGCCAGACATTATATATATTTTGATCTAGATTCTTAATTACAGAAATATAAGAAAGTTATGTCGTTATTACATGTTTAAGTCTATTAGCTTTGCTATATATAATGTAGAATATATATTGTTGTCCTCTTATGTGGGCTGGCGAAATGATCTATTAATTCGTACCATGCTGCTTGACGGATTTATACTTCTGGAGTTATTTGTCACTCCGGCAGGCATCTCATATGGTAATAAGATGTGGACAGAGTTTTTTTCGTATATTTCGAGTAATTAGGTTGCACTGATACAGAAAAATTGTTGAATGCATAGCTACTATAATCCCGACATGTCAATCGCAGTATTGGAGATCTGCCTGAAATCCGCTGTTATCTACCATGAGTCCCATATATCAAGTTGATGGGCGCTTTAACTTAGATCCCACCACACCTAACTGCATATACTTAGGGACGCTAAATTAGGCGTGAATGAACGCTCACTTAGTGATGACCGGAAATGTATGAGTGTTAGCTGTTAGGTTCGAGTAAGTCATAGTATTTACTAAGCCATTTAATATTTTAAGCAAATATGTTGACGATAATGTAAAGGTTTCAACTCTATAAACAATAATATAGAGGATAAATGTCATGTCGTTGATAAATGTTAATAATGGGCCAGTAATGTCTCGTAACATAAAACAGGTTGATTTTATTAGCTCTAATTAGCTAAACGGCAGCTGATCTTACATTACTTATGACTGTCAGTAACAAGAACTAGAATAAAACACTCAACAAAATGGTCTCCAGCCATCTTACTCTATTGCCCCGAGTGATCATTTGTTATCTGGTATCTATCAGGGTTGGGGAGATTACTGGACCAAGGTAATCGATTACGGTTACAATTACTTGAGAATACCACGATTACGATTATATTCATTCTGACTGTAACTGATTACGATTACACTGTAAAGTAATCATGATTACAATCATGATTACGATGTACGTAACCCAAACATGAATGCGATTCTTCATCAATATTTACTCAGTTAAGTGTTTAATACCGATATAAATATCCTACTTATATTTTTTTTCTCTAAAACTCGACCACCTCCAAACTCTGTACTTCGACCGTTGATATCTGTCTAATTCCCACGGTTGTCACCCAGTTTGTCGATCGGGGGCCTTGCTTGTTTGTGATTCGGAGGAGAATCCCCAGGCTAAATCAGCACAGCCTCTCGGTATCCAAGATATAACATGCGTTAATGTAATTGGTTGCTTGTCATCCGTATGTTGGCCAATCAGGATCGTTTGCAACTGGAGTTAAAATGACGGTGTCAGAAAGAAGCCATGCGGGATTGCTGGTTGTGTAACTAACTTGGCTTAGCCGTGTGAAAACAACACGAGTTAATCTGAAATGCCTATTTATATGACTTATAATAGTGGCAAAATCTGAAGCAGTGTTTCAACACATTTTCCTTTCATGTTCATAGAACAAATAAACTGACAAACTATCATGTGTATAAATAAGACAGCGGTCCGTTAATGAGTAAATGAGTTCTATTGTTATCTTTTGTCTTACATACCAAACTATATATCTACTATGATATAAAATGGTAAATAATCAAACACATTGTGTAATCGTGAAATAATCGCTGATTACGATTACATTTACAATATAATCGATTACGATTACATTTCATCTGGAAATGGCGATTGCGATTACTAGAGATTGTGTAATCGATTACAATTGATTACGATTACCGAGTACGATTACCCAAACCCTGGTATTTATACGATTATCAGTTGATAAAGTGGAAATAATGTGAAATGTGAATACTTCTTAATGGGTTATAACAGGATAGAACGCAAGGATTAAATAGGCACGTGCTGCATATGCCGTTCTTTTTAACAACGTCGCTTATCATAGTAATAATATAACCAGGCACAATTGCTGGGGTCACAAAGTACGATTCAATAGGAATGTGGTGTGCAATAAACATCTAGATCATGTTTCCAATAAAACCAAGGTAAATAATTATGTTTGTGCGATGCTTATTTGGGGAGTTGCAAGTCGTTCATCTGACCCAGATGTAAAATGAAGCAGTTTCTCTCTCTCTCTCTCTCTCTCTCTCTCTCTTATTATATATATATATATATATATATATATATATATATATATATATATATATATATATATATATATATATATATATCCACCACAATATATCATAAGGTATGACCCATGTTTTTCTTCTCACGTGTATTCATGTTATTACTATCAATGAATGTTATCGATATAAATGGTTAACAACAATATTCTTACCACTGTTTTGATGAAGACATTATAAATATTAGCCATTACTCGCTATGACTGTTTGCCTTATGGCAAGGGATAAATACACCCTTATATCATTCATTATGGGCATTATGTTTACGATTAGCAGCACTCATAATGACAGTATTTGAGTAATGTATTAACATTTATAAAAATATTATAACCAAAGGTGATAAAACACTATGTAACAAGCAATGAATAGAGCTAACGCTGTGTTAATACTAAGGCCAAAGGCATTTCTATAAAATACCATTTCTCAGACTGTTAGAATCAGTTTCAAAATGACAAGGCTCTGCGATATTTCATCTTACCTTACACCCAAAATAACATACTATCTGGTCCATACACTGAAATATATCAATATTTCATTTCAACCTGCAAAACTACTGACCTTACAACTGACCGTTATGCAGTAAAACTCTCGTTCATAGACTGGTTAATATTGATATAAAAATCAGATTATGTCAGTGGATCGTTTTTTGATGAGAACTAATGCTCAATGACAAGATTATAGTTTTGCATGTCGGCATTTGTAATGAAACATAAAACAATTAGTTAACAATTACAGAGATTGGTAGAAAAATAAATTCAATTACTCGAGTTATTAATAAGACAAGCGTTCTATTATCAAAATACTTTAATTGTTGTAGCCATTCCGTGTCTCGAATAATAAAATGCGTTTGTTAAGCGGTTCGCACTAAATATAACTCCGAGGATTAGGGCCTTAGTGCCACCTGCGGGGAAGGTGTTTTCTCTTCATAAGCCACCTACTTAAATGAGCCCTTTGGGTGCACGTATTAGGGACTAGTATTACATACGGGCAGGATCAGTGTTCTGTAGATTAGGAATCCAACCTGCCAAATGTCAATGTTCTCCACCTAAATTCTGACAGAGAGCAGTAGCCAGCTGATCCTTTGCTGATAGATGTAGAGATTCGACCGAACATGGATTGCCAAGGAAGCCATAGATAACATGGTCTAGGTGTTGATTACAGATGAACTTTGATCTTTCAGTAGAAGCCAACTGATATAAACCGCCTCCCGGGATACCGATATAAACACAATATGCGTTGAAAAAGTTATCAGAATTTCACTTTATTTACTATAATCTGGAACAATGACAACAACCTTTATTTCCCTATTATATATTTGTTGCCAAGATAACCAACAATAGTTGAATCAGTAGTTTATGTATTAAGCGAGTGGTGTGCCTTGTAGGATTATATTGATCACATATTGACATATATATGACGTCGTATATAGGACCAGTTTGCTGATGAATTCTGTATCTGAGTTAAGGTAGTCAAAGCACAATGAAGAAACAAGCCTAACTTTGTATGTGTCTAAGTGTGTGTGTGTGTGTGTGTATTTGCTATGTGGAATAAGGAGAAGCTCGAATCATGAATTCAATCTCTAGACGATTCATCAAGGAACGTTTCTTACTGAGACATATATAATGTCTCACTTATTCCTATGTCGATAGGTAACAAAATTCTAATAACAAAACGAATGAGAGTAACATACTCAGATCACATCACGGGAATTGTGAGAATCTTTATCCCATCTGCCAAAAAGCCTTATTTATTTTCAATTGTTGCATATTTCACCACAAACATGACAAATTTATTACCTCAATTACCGCTGTCTCCAAAGATCAGTTAGCGCCACCTGAAGTAGTCGAGGCGTGACCGCTAGTTGAATTGCTGTTATAAATTAACGTTTATAGAAAACGTAAAGAGTAATAACCTCGGCCCCGTTAGAACGATATAGAAAGATGTTCAGCCTAAACCTAAAGATTATTAATATCAGATGTGGACAAAACAGGCAGCAGCTGGTGAGTGATATATGAAGAGAGTGAAGCTACCATCTTAGTTGTGAACTATTTGTAGCTCGTATTTGCTGCCAATTACCTGAAGGCATTAAATAAAACGTATTGAAGATTGATCAGATGTTGTACAACTGATGAAATGCCAACTTATAGAGTTACACAGGTGTCGTACTCTTTTAGAAACGTTTAACAGTATAGTTTTTATTGCTCTGGCACAGCCTTCTCAGAAGAATTATAATGCCAAACTGAGTTGAAGGTATATGACAAACATGACGCCACAAATTGGCAACTTAGGGTTTTTAATATTTCATAAAACCTGTCTATGGATCTAGTTAAGGTTATAATCTATCTATGACATTTGTTGTGCCTATATTTCATGACATTAGTATACTTTTAATAGATATTAAATGGTTCAGTCATATTTAAATCTCCGATAATGCTGTGGTTTTTATAATATATAACAAATACAGATCTGCCGTAGGTCACTACATGGAAAATAGGTATCGAGAGTATTTAATGCCATATTTCGATTTAGTGTATTATTTATGCAAGTCTCTTCTCTGGTATTGGATCCACCGGATGATGTGGATCATCTGGTGAATCTCTACGATAGTACATTGAGAGACATTGTAGATCAACATGCACAGAGACTGATATCAGACAGTTGCTGAACAAGTCATCTAATGCTTTCTGTGCAGTTGAACCTATGCCTACATGGCTTGTGAAAGATTGTATGGATGTTCTGATAAGCCCTAGTACAAATATAATGAATAAATCATTATCTCTGGGTGTTTCTCTAAGGTCCATGAAAGCTGCCCTTGTAAAACCATTAATAAAAGACACACTATGGACTGTAATATTCTAAACAATTACATACCTGTTTCAAATCTTACATTTTTATCTAAAGTCATAGAAAAAACAGTTGTTTTCCACAAAAACAAATATTTAATCAATAATAACCTTAATAAATCACTACAGTCTGCCTATGAAAGTGGTCACAGCAATGAAATAGCCTTGATTCGAGTGCAAAATGATATTATGATGTCAATTGATCAAGGTAAGCCAGTAATACATGTTCTTCTGGACCTGTCTGTTGCATTTGATACTGTTGACCATAATGTACTTTTCTCTAGGTTAAAAGACATGTTTTATCTGTCAAGTAAAGTACTTGAATTGTTTTGATCCTACCTGGAACAACGCTCCAAGAGAATGTCTGTTCGTGGTATTTTATCTGACATTCATTTTTTGTTATCTGGTGTACCACAGGGTTCAGTTCTTGGTCCTCTGGTTTTCACAATATATACCAGTCCTCTTGGGATCATTGCGCAGCGATATCGGGTTAAATATCACTTGTATGCTGATGACACACAGCTGTATATATCCCTGGATCCTGACAATTAGTTAAATTTCTCCTCTTCCTTGAAGAATTTAGAACCTTGTATTGCTGATATTCGGCTATGGATGACTCAAAATCACCACATTGTGTTAAACCCCTAAAGATACCAGTATTACAGATGGGTGCATCTTCGATTACCCCTAATGGTTCAGTAAAAATTCTAGGGGTTATTTTTAACCAATGTATTAACATGCTTGAACATGTCACATCAGTATGGCGAGCTGCCTACTACCATCTTAAGAACATCCACTGTTTAAAAGCATTCTTGACACAAGAAGCCTTGTAACTGTAGTCCGTTCCTTTGTTACATCTCGTATAGACTATTGTAAGTCCATGTTATATGGCATATCTGATTATAACATTAATCGCCTTCAGCGAATTCAGAATAGTGCATCTCGTATTGTAACAATTACTAGAAAATGTGATCATGTTACCCCAATTCTTCAAAAATTACATTGGATACCTATTAGACAGCCTATCCATTTCAATATTTTGTTAATAACTTATAAATATATTAATGATATGGCGCTAAAATACCTGGTTTCCATTAGAAAGTCATCACGAAAACTAGTGATTGTGCGTTTAGTGTTGCAGCCCCCACTTCGTGGAATACGTAGCCGGCAAATAATAGAAATGCGTCGTCTCTTGAAATTGTTTAATCGCTTCTAAAAACACGCCTTTTTAAAGGTCGCTTTAACAGATAAATAATTAATATCTTTTAAAATTATTTGGGGTATTATTATATTACATATTATTTGTACAGTGTCTTTGAATGGCTCCTGCTAGTAAGGGCGCTTTATTAAATATACATATTATTATTATTATTATTATTATTATTATTATTTATGTTTTGAAAATGGATATCTCAGTTTCTTGAATTGTTCACTGTAACATTCAGTCCAGGTTTACACAGTATCCGCCACTATATATGGCTCTTTTATGAGGAATGTTATTAAACTCATCGCTTCCAAGAATCTTCTCATTTGTGCTGAGGTGATCAGTGTCAGTTCTAAGCCACGGTTCAGTAAGCGCTAGTACCCTGGTAATCAGTCATAGATAACACTTTATTCTTCAAGGATTGAACATTCAGACAACATGCCCATGAAAGGAACTCAAGCTTCTGATCATCGTGTTATGAGTCTGTCGTATACAGACTATGGAAATTAATGTTCCTTGATTAATTCCAGGGTTGTCTACGACGAGGGAGCAGAATAGCATTAATAGCTTGATATCTAAATCGGAATATAATTAATTAATAATTGAATTAATATTAAATAAAGTATTCCCCAGCTTGCTACCAGTTAAAGAAATAATATTGGTATTTACATCTAGAAATGGTATTTAGATCTAGTTGATTGTGATAAGCACTTACCTTGTGGCTAGCAGTAGTGGATTTTAAACTTTTAATATGTGTAATAACTTTATGCCAGCCCGGGTTCCCAATCTTGTGCGACTACGAGTACGTCAAGGTCTGAAACTGTGGCTTTCTCTTCATACTTAGACGTCGTCTATTTTTCACGTTGACCCCCGCACAAGTATTACCACAGGTATTAGCTGTTTCATAGTCACATATTTTTGAATACGTCAATCACCTGTCATTAAACAACTGTAGAGAACTATTTATTTCTAATCCTCACTTCAGTAAATAGAGACATATCGCTTTGATCCATTCATAAACAACTCCCATTAACAACAAACCACTCCATATATTTAATTTCGAATCAAACAACTAGCTCTCATTCAGATCACACTGAATAGCATCAGTGTCACATTTATGTTCTAAAGTCATAGTCGGAGACCTGCACCCGTACTATAAATCTGTCGAAGAGAATCAATTCAAAAATAATACACGATATAAATAGAAAACAAGATGCTAAAAGCCAAAAGAAACAAAGCTGAAAGTGGTAATTGATATATTGTATTATATGTATAATATTGAGTGTTATGGGGTGAAACGTTATTTATCATGAATTGATATGCTAATTATTCCAGTCAGTGGAGGTAAAGCAATATACAAATGAAAATATGCTTGTAATATTAAATGACACTATGTCGCAAGAAGCGACTAATTTAAGGCCGTACTACATGACCTTTTATGTGAAATTATCGCCCAGGAATACTAACTAATTAATAAATAAGCTAACTAATTAGCATACTATATGACTGACTGAGTGGGTGACAAATTGAGTGACTGGGTAACTTAACGACTGAACAAGCGAGGAAGCGCACTCCCGACATCCAACTGGGCGAATTAGTCACTCATTCACCCACTCTATAACCCTCTTTTCAGGTAATAGGCTTATTTGTGTTAATTTCGTATAATATCCTATCTTCTTTTGCCAGGATCCCTTAGATACTCCGATTTCTGTTTATTCAATTGTATAAATATCGTTGTAGATTATTCTTTAAAGAACTGTGTTGTTTTGAAAAGTTTATGAATCAAAATATGGCTTTTAAATTATATATAATTCACCTTAGTTATTTGTGGGAATAGAATTATCTTTCCTAGGTCCAGTTATGTCCAGTCTGTACTATGACATTCAAGGCTAACTTTAGTCTCCTTGTCATTAATAAAATCCTATATTATAATTATAGTTTGTATAGAAGACATTAGGTCTGATTTGAAAATGTTAATATATAGAACGGCAATTCCGCCATAACGGTCTGCTAAAGCGCCGATATGAATTGTTATAATAGTGACGAGTAGGTCATAGTATTTATTGGATTTGTATGTTTATGAGGTATTTGACCCTCCAGCAAATATCACAAGGCATATTATGCTGCGGTTGAGAAAGTTCCGTTTTCTATGCGTGGAGACTATATTTCCCTGCATTCAAGAACAGTTGATCTAGAGCTGTATAATCCATGTACTATTTGCGTCTTTGGAGGCACGCCGTTTAAGTGTTTGGTTTGGTTATCCAGCATTTAAATGACTGTAGCAGGCACAGTACGCTCTTAAAGCACTATAAGTACTCCTGACTCAGGAATAGAAACACTGCATCGCATCTCGAGCGGTGGCATTGGACACAGCTCGTGTGGTTGGTGTGTTTAGGTCAGGTTTGAAAATAATTCAAACAGTACGGAAGCTATGACGCGCTAATACGGTCTGCTTCAGCGCAGATGTCAGTCTTTTAATAGCAATTAAGCTAAACAGTTTTAATAGTAGTCGCTTCGTGACGCCTGCCCGTTGTAAAAACTGATCTTTGAAGCCGGTAACAATTGGGTCATATAGTTTATATAGTATTGCTTGAAGAAAGATACAGCAATTGAAAAATAGCTATAAATAGGGCTGCTTAGATAATTAAGTTTGAATTCACGGTTCGAGATTCTCTGTGCCTGTGCCTTATTATACACAGCTAAAACACACACACACACACACACACACACACACACACACACACACACACACACACACACACACACACACACACACACACACACACATATATATATATATATATATATATATATATGTATGTATACATAACAGCTTCCTAAAAAATACCCACAAGATAGCCTTGGATATGTAATAATCTCTTCCAAAAGTTTAGTCCCTTCATACTTTATAATGTATCTATGTATTAGAATGTCATGTATTGATTCCTGTGATCTACCAATAATATTTTATTTGAAATTGAACAAAACTACTGTTTGATAATTTGAGAACCTCTTAGGTTAAAACTATATCAATATTGAAATCAAATTCTAATAATTAGTAGGATAACCACGTGAGCGGATAACATACCTAAGTCTTCAGGACACGGAGCTGTACATCTTGAGAAGACCATCAGGGGTAATATCTTCCAATGCTCTAAACGGGCACTGTATCGGTTTTATATGTATTTTGTTTAAGGGTGGTACCTTAATGCGATACCCTAGGAACAGTTCTTCAACTGATGTTCATCTGTATGGCTATCAGGTTATCCCAGACGGGAAGTCATACGTAAAAATCACTTTAATCATTGTTATGTCGATCAAACTCAAGTTTACATCAGCTTAAAATCATGTAATAAAAGAGATGATATTTCTTCTTCGTATCAATTTTGAATTGCAGACATAAGTATTTGGCTCTTTATGACCGAATTCGTTGTTTTCTGATCTAAGCAACAACTGAAAAAGACGGAAAATTAAATTTGATAATAATCTACAAATGGAGAAGCAGGTGAATTGTACATGAACGGCCTGTTGTTATCAAATGGTTATTTAATGGGCTACTAAATATGGGAACACCTATAATCCAGTTGATCAATGTGTTTTTAATTCCTACACGTACGCTATTCATGTTACAATAATGGCTATACGTGTGTATCCATTAATATCGGAAATATCCCTATTAACTGATAAGAGATAGACCAACCCTCAATTGCTCTCAGTTGGAGATGGAGATTGACTATATTTAAGACTCTTCAAAGTGGCTATCTTTATTACGATTCCAGTGAATTTAACATTGAGAGACGTATATCTTACCCTGGATAAAAGAAGTGACTATTAGTTTAGCTTCGTACACAGTAGACGTAGACTATTATTGCCATAAGCGTTATTACATAATCTAGGAGTCTATTTCGCGTTTTCCCATCTTGTCATGTTCAGTTGGTGCAGAAGCATTATCTTCCAAAAGTAGTGACAGGATACTGGATTATTTCCGGGGAGAACTGTTCATATGGTACAGGCACCTTTCGTTTTGTATGAAGTGGGTTGATGACATAAGTGATGGGAACCGGTCAATGTGGATTACTATACTTCTTCCGTTTCAGCATGTTTTATGGCAAATAAGGTCATCAGCTAAACAAATATATTAAAGATAGATACGGCACTAATCAAATTCTGAGGATAACTACGATGTTAGGAACATCAAAGGTTAAAACGTATATATTAGGTGCTTCACAGCAACACTATTAAAGCGTAAATGTCCTTATTTGGATTTACAGATGAAAGCTAATTCACTAATATTTACAATTAGTATTCTAGAACCAGTATAGTAGTGCAGTTTACATAAAGTCCACAAAATATCTACTCTATATGAAGGGGAGTAAAAACCTTTTTTTAAATATGTAACTAATACATCTCGTGTTAATGGCCCAAAATAGCAGTTACTGAGTTTATTTGTAACGTATTCGTGTTCATAAAAAAAAACAGTTTACTAAAATATATATATTTAAACAGTAAGTCGTCCTGCTAAATATAGTGAACGTGCTTTAATTTATTTTTTATTTTCAATTTAAGTATGTGAACGATAATGTTTTTAAACAGATAAAATTGTTCATCGTCTTTTTCAACCATATGCGGACACCTAGTTGCTTGGTATATAACAAATGTCTTTCACGAATTTTATTTTTCCTTACATTGAACAAAATGACTTGGCTTTTTTTTAAGCTAAAAATTATTTATAATTAATTCAATTGTATGCATGAAACAAAAATGAACGGTCAATAAGAATAGATATTACTTAAGAATTTATTAAAATAAGTATTTAATATTAAGATCTATTATTTAATAATCTTAATAGGATATTATGTGCCTGGATTAATTGATTTTGACTTATTTAGAACTTATTAAAATATCATATTATATTGAAGAATTATTTCTTAACGTATCTGCAATGTGTAGAATGCTGCTGCAGTCATTTTTCCGATAAACAGGACATATATGACCTGATATTAATACCATGTGCTGTGAAATATGAATGGTTCTCGGTATGATGGTACCAGACTATTTATTGGATAGTTCAGACATTAATGAAAGTGGCTTATGTTAGATAATATATACCATAGATATAATTATGTTTAGAAATATTTATTACAAAAGGATGATACTTAATTATCTTATGACCAACGCGCCCAGGTAGGGCAAACTAATTCACCCACTTGGAGAAAACTACCCGAAGTAGAAAAGTGCCAATAACACCATCTAATGGCACATATTTACATGTAGAAAATGTAAGTATTAGTCATATAAATAATCAGCAGATCTGGAATAAATGTGTCGAAGTATAGGATGTTAGTGTAAGGACATAACCCTCGATGTTAGCTTAATTAAGGAAACTTGTCTCAGTCACATTGATTCAGATTAGAATATTGTTGGTAATGTAAAAACCTATTTCCGAAACTAATTTGCTGTTTTATTTGTACACCGAGTAATGAATCATGAGGCTGTTGATCTTAGGTCATTTCAATATACACTGGGATTGGCAGAATAATACAGATACATACCAAACAACTTGGTGACATTCACAAATTGGCCAATCTCAGGCAACATTGGCAACAACGTACACATAGACCTGGCCACATCCTTGAAATTGACATCTCCAATGAAAAACAAAACTAATTACGTGCGAGACTATATGTTTTATGCTGCCAGATCATTTCCTTATCAACATTGACATAAACAATCTGATTCAGCAAAATGCTATTTGTTATAGAAATACAGGTCGATGGACAAAGATAATGTTCTTGCTGATCTTGGGGGGGGGGGGCTTTATTTTAGTATTAGATCCACCAGATGATTTTGATTGACAGGATAAGGACTAGTTTATACGTTCTTTTAACAAGTTCAGGGTCAGTGAAATTCAAGTTACAAATACGCTTGCCCTTAACAAATCAGAGTATCATAATACAAATATTAAAATATACAAGATAAATAAAAGTAATGTATTAACTGTTCCGAATAAATTACTACATACAAATCAGGTAGTCCTGCCAAATATTATCTATAACAAATATATGGCTCATTATTTTCATATATTTTTTCTGTCAAATGTTATTACATATATATAATGGGTTATCTTCTGACATATTATGCACACAACTTTAATGACACCAAACACGACATAAGAAAAACGAGGAAGATAATACATTCAACAATTGGCAAATTAAATGTTAAAACTGCTACACCTCAAACCTTTAAAATAGATAACACAAATATATCTTATCATAGTATAATAACAAGTAACTTTTGTGAATTCATTACCAAGATTGGCGTTAAATATGCCAACAATATAACTCCATCAGTCAGAAATGCACACAACTACTTTAATCTTATGCAAACTCCATGTTCATTTTGCATGATCATTTTACTACGAAACTATTAAAGTTAATTAATTAATCCCTTGCCAATCAAATAAGCAGTACAATAAAAGAATTACTGATCCAGGAATATTCCCAGATACACTAAAACTTGCAAAACCTAGACTAATAAACAAAGCAGATGCTGTGGACGACTTCTCAAATTACAAACCGATATAACTTCTACCATCTTTGGTACAAATACTAGAGAAAATGATGCATAAATGCACATATTTCTATCTTGACACTAATTAAATACTTGACAAAAACCAATATGAATTTAGAAGGAAATAAACACAGTAAATTACCAAATTTGTTACAGATGCAGCAACTTGTCTTAATGAAAAAAGGGAAGTAATGGCAGTACTTCTGGACCTTTCCAGGGCTTTTAATTCCATTGGTCATAATATATTACTAACAAATCAGAAATTGTATGGATTTAGAGGGATAGCTTTGGATTGGTTCAGACGTTATTTGAAAAACAGAAAGCAATCTGTACACCATGGGAGCATAAATTCTACAATAACTATTATCGAATCTGACATTCCACACGGATCTGTATTTTTGTCTCTTTTATTTATCAGATACACCAATGACCTACGAAAACTTAGTGCCATCATACTTTATAATGTATATATGGATTAGAATATCATGTTTTGGTTCCTGTAATCTAGCATTAATATTTTATTTGAAATTGAAAATAAACATACTTGAAAATAATTTGATAAGGGTAACCACATAATTGGATAACATGCCTAATTTAAAACAGCTTGTACATATATTCTGGTGTGATATCTCCTCATGCTCTAAACAAGCACTGCATCAGTTCTAAATTTGCTAAAGGGTGATCTCTCATGACCCTATTCTGGAACATACCCTAGATAATCATGTTGAGGTCAGGTGACTGAGCTGGCCACTGGAAAACCTGAACATCATGTTCAACTAACCAAATCTATACATTATGCGTTGTATGCACTAATTCATTGTCGTGTTCGAATATAATTAAGATCACGACATCCCCAAACATATTCTCAAACATATTTCCTCATGCTGATCATCAGTCGTCTCTGCTCTACCGTCAGGTCTATTCCACCCCATCATAGAATAACACATAAATAATGTTACCTATTCCAGTCAGTCAGTAATTTGTACAAATAACATTCAACTGATGGTGTTTTTGTTTCCATTTTTAATGCTGCTATTGTCATTTTTCTGTCTAACTAGTTCATGGCTAAAATTCGTAAGATCAATTGTATTTGCAGGTGATACCACTCTATATTATTCATCTCCAAATAACCCACATCTTTATAAAACTATGAATGGGGGATTCGCTCACTGATTGGTTCCAAGCAAATAAGCTCTCACTAAATGTATCAACAACAAACTATATAATAAGTTTAGTCATTATATGTCTAAAAGCTATTATATAGTTATTACTATGGAAGTAAAGCTAACCAATACAATTATAACAAAAAGGAAATTGTGTTCAATTTCTGGGAGTGTTCATTCATGAAAACCTAACGGGAATGAGCATATCAAAGTCATTAAAATAGCCTTGTTATCCGCTGTGCATGGCGGGATGAGGCAATAATATATGTCTTATAATATGTGCATTATTATTTTGATTTGTTTTTGTTTTTTCTAAGCTGTGGAATACTTTTAAACTTTATAATGATATGATCTTGTTAAGCAAATCAAACAATGAAATAGTATTTTGAAATTACCGTCTACACGACTCTATTCCATGGCTTGGGATTGATATAAGCCATTTGCTGGAAATGTGATATGTTAATATCTGTAGATTTGACTCTATGGTTTATGAAAGTGTCAATTTATACTGAGAAGCTCAATTACATATACAGTTAATAAATCATTACCATTTGCTGATTTCCCAAATTTTGTAAATCTATCAATGACGTTGTACCTGAATATCTTTCACAAATTTGCACCGATCAGAAAGTCATCCCGAAATCTCAGGTCTTCTAGTAAGACACTAGTGCAGGTAACTGTGTCTTGACTGAAGTATTATGGCGATTATATATTTAGTGATACAGTCGACATATTTTGGATCATATCAGAAATTCATCGTCTCTTAGAATCATTAAATCTATTCTTAAAGCTCACCTGTTCAAAGGTCTTTATAATCTAAATTTCGAATTGGATTTTAAATAAATCTTATTCGTGATATCATTGTGCTGCTTGTTTGAATGGGACCCATTAGTAGGGGTGCTTTGCTAAATGTAGTAAATTATTATTATTATTATTATTATTATTAGTAGTAGTAGTAGTAGTAGTAGTAATAGTAGCAGTAGTAGTATTAATAGTAGTAGTAGTAGTAGTTGTTGTTGTTGTAGTTGTAGTAGTAGTAGTAGAAGTAGTGAATTGTCATATCCATTTCTTTTTAATATTTTATATCATGACATGATTGACGTTTTATCAAAAACACCCGGGACGAATTAGCATTATTGGATCCACATTTAATGTATTTAGTTATGCAGACGACATTCTGTTAACCAGTTTTCCTGCTAGTGGACATCAAACGTTAATAAATGTCGCAACGTCATATATTGAATTAATTAGATTGAACTTTAACGTGTTAAAGACTAAATGTGAAACGCTTGGTATTCGTACGCTCCAGCCTCGCCCATAATGGAAACTAAACTACACATATCTCACGGAAGCTTAGCTAAAGCTCATATTGACAACCTATTAACTGCAGGGAGAAAACTATTCTATTTCCTACAAGGGTCTGGATTACATTCTGGTGACACACATCCAGACACTGTGATATATAGTTGTAACCGCGCGATAGGCCCACTACTTACCTCTGGTTTACGGTCAATAAATGGGTCTCGCAAATATATGGATTCAATAAAGAAGGCACAGTCCAAACTATTGAAAGCTGCTTTCAGTATTAGCAACTTCTGCTGTAATCCTCCGTTACTTGGTGCCATTAAAACGCACTCAACCATTCTTTAAAAGACTTCCAGAACAATATCTTTGTATTTACATTCACCGAATATGACAGTTACTGGTGAAATGAAAGGTCATGTTAATTTGCTGACAAAAGTGAAGGCCATATGTGTGCCCATGGATATTTTATTTCTTAAATATTCATAGGTGAGAAATACGCCACACAATGTCGATTTTACAATGAAAAACAGTTTCATTGATGACGGACTGGTTGATAGTGTACGACAGATGATATATTTTAATGACCTAATGATGATCGACTGGTTGATAGTGTACGACAGATGATATATTTTAATGACCCTAGGATGATCGACTGGTTGATAGTGTACGACAGATGATATATTTTAATGACCCTGTGATGATTGACTGGTTGATAGTGTACGACAGATGATATATTTTAATGAACTTATGATGATCGACTGGTTGATAGTGTACGACAGATGATATATTTTAATGACCCTGTGATGATCGACTGGTTGATAGTGTACGACAGATGATATATTTTAATGACCCTGTGATGATCGACTGGTTGATAGTGTACGACAGATGATATATTTTAATGACCCTCTGATGATCGACTGGTTGATAGTGTACGACAGATGATATATTGTAATGACCCTATGATGATCGACTGGTTGATAGTGTACGACAGATATTTATTTCATCTGATGATCTCCTTTCCCTATGAAGTCATACCTCAGCTAGACAAACAATATTTGAAAGGATTAAATATGTTTTATTATATGTATTTATGCTTAGAACGGTATATCAGGTAAAAGAGTTCAGCGAAATGCACCGCCGAATTTGCTAATTTAAATAACTACGTTACTAGGTTCTATATTTAGACTGGGAGAACCCACAACATGGCATGGTGCATAAAATTGATGATTAATTTCACTATTCATATTTTAAGCTCGTAAATCGATGATGTACTACAAATAAGAAGAACATATTAAAACAACTTAAGCCAATTATGGAAAACAGAAACATCTAAATCAAATCAACAAGTAGTCATAAGTTTGAATAGTGAATATTTATTGTTGTACATATACACCAATCAAACCCAACACCAATTATCTATGATACATAACACGAAAGCTAGACCCCTTACCTCGTTACATAAATAATATTAATAGATTCTACTGAGCATAAAACCAGAAATACCAATCCTTCTTAGGTTTATAATAATAATAATAATAATAATAATAATAATAATAATAATAATAATAATAATAATAATTGGTAGCCTCTTAGTAATATAAGATACCAGCTGGTGTGAAGATGATTTATCCTTGCAAGATCATATTCAAACATATTTTAGAGCTCATTTAGGAATTAACTTTTTAAGCATTTTATCATGTATGAAAGATGACATTTGGTCATAATTACTTATACTATTACTACTACTATTACTACTACTACTACTACTACTACTACTACTAATAATAATAATAATAATAATAATGTGTATTTAATAAAGCGCCCTTACTAGCAGGAGCCATTCAAATGCGCTGTACAAATAATATATCTGTAAAAATGATTTAAATGATAATAATTATTTATCTGTGAAAGCAATTTGTTTTATTATCATTTGGTTTTAGAAGATTTGGAGTCATCCATAGCCGAATATCAGCAATACAATGTTCTAAATTCTTCAAGTGATATATATAGCTGTGTGTCATCAGCATACAAGTAATATTTAATCCCATATCGCTGCGCAATGATCCCAAGAGCACAGGTATATATTGTGAAAACCAGAGGACCAAGAACTGAATCGGATGGAACACCAGGTAACAAAACTGAACATCAGATAAAATACCATGAACAGACACTCTCTGGGAGCGTTGTTCCAGATAGGCTCGAAACCATTCAAGTACTCTACCTGACAGACCAAACATGTCTTTTAACCTAGAGAAAAGTACATTATGGTCAACTGTATCAAATGCAGCAGACAGGTCCAGAAGAACAAGTATTACGGCTTACCTTGATCAATTGATATCATAATATAATTTTTCACTCGAACTAAGGCTGTTCAACTAGCTTTTCTATGACTTTAGATAAAAATGTAAGATTTGAAACAGGTCTGTAATTGTTTAGAATATTACAGTCCATAGTGTGTCTTTTATTAATGGTTTTACAAGGGCAGCTTTCATGGACCTTAGAGAAACACCCAGAGATAATGATTTATTCATTATATTTGTACTAGGGCTTATCAGAACATCCATACAATCTTTCACAAGCTATGTAGGCATACGGTTAACTACACATAAAGCATTAGATGACCTTTTCAGCAACTTTCTGATATGTTTCTCCATAAAAGACTCAAATGTATCCATCTTAGACATGCATAACTCTTCTACCAATGGCTTACCCTGTGATAAGGTGCTGGAATGGAATCCACTATGTATATTTAATATGTTTTGAAAGAAGAAAATATTAAAACAATCGGCTACGTCTTTATCTGGGTTGATATTATTTGCAAGGACTGTTATAGACTTTATTTATATGACGCTGTCTAGCGAATTGAAACACACACTTACCAACAGGCTTGATAACATTGGTCAAATTCAATGCATATACCAATAACTTAGAATTTCTTCCGCAGCCTATTTCTTTCGTTCGATTCAGTGTAATAATCTTAACATCTGTGTATTTTAACATATGATTATTGATAATAGAATAACATTTTAAACAAATAATTGTTTTTAATTTAATAATATTAATATATCAAAAGTAACAATTAAATCGGATATTTCAAATCCATTACATCAAATCTCGTATAAACAAAAGCCACCAATGTCTTGGGTTTTAATATTAAATATATAATATTTTCCGTTATGATAAATCATCCGTAAACCATTTGGTTTTAATAATATATGCGACTTCCTGTACTTTGTTTATACAATTACTGCCCATATCCTTTATAGTGATATTTCAACATAGTATTAACGTTGATCAGTGGCGATGCTTCTCTAATTGGACAACACGATAATATTCTAGCTAGATAGAAAGCCTCAAAACCAGCTGTTATTCTGATTTTCCCATTAGGTATGTGCCAGTATGCTTTAGTCTCAGATAGTTCTAGTGTCTTTGGGATTGTTTTCCTCAATTATTCCTTCTCCGTGATCTTTAATAATTTGTTTCGCTGAGATGCTCAGTATACATTTGTTGGAAGACACAAATGTATTCTCACACAAATGTATGATCCTTACATATCGTCTTCTGTTAATGGGACCAATAACATATTATGAATAGCCACCATATTAGTAACTGCTTCTATCATTTTCTTAGTACCCATGGGTTATATCACTGTTTGTAAGTTCATCTTTTCTGCTGTATTAATACTTTGTGTTTGCTGTATGTTTATTCTTTACTACTTTGTCTCTTGACTTAATTTAGATTCTGTTATCCGACACATCACTTGTTTAGTTGTTCATGACACGCACTGCTCAATATAAGAAACAGTATTTATATTGGTAGTTGAATCGTTTATATACATCTTTGTATGTAAATTCATTATGTCTGAAATATCATCAATATAGCTTCTTTAGATTAATATCGTGCCCGTGGATCATATCTCCCGCAGGTGATAGCAGTTCTTCATCATGAAAGTATCCTAATCTTGTCAATATTTTTAAAAATTAGATCGCGTCAGAAGGTCTGATATACTGGAATGAGAAAATATATATATATCATTTGTTTGAGTATGTAAATATGTTCCATGTCTGTTTTCCTAATTCAGTTTCATCTCCATATGTTATATTATATTTTCATATTAGAAGAGCCTAGTATAATAAAGACAACACTATCGTATCAATATATAAGAAGGAATTCCCAATTGGTTTAGTTTTAAGGGTTGAATATTTCTGTTTTCAGAAGACATTTGCATCTTGTAGTAACTATGTACTTTGTAATGTTTATTAATAACAGGTGGTAACAATGGGAGTAATTGTATCGTTTATTTTCACGAACAGAATATTAGAATTTGAATACCGTGTTCCACCTTTATCATAGGAAAATTTCATTTATGCAAAAGTAAATGGCTTAAAATAATGTATGTAGCAAATCAGACACTCTATATTTGTAGGGTACTTGATTGAATTGGGGACATGTTCTTAGACAAGTGATCCAGTATCAATTCTATTTTGGATTAAGACTAATTTATCCAGTTTTAAGAATAAGGCTAAGAGCAACTGCATTACCGGCTGTTGCATGGGATAAACATCCATTTTCGGCTTATTTAATATAATGTAAAAGAATTAACAATGCCATATTTCTTACCTATTACTTGTAACCGTGTCACGGCAAAGTGATTATTATATCGCAAAGAGCTTTTTAAGTCAATCCCCGGTCTTAGAGTGTATCTTATTGATCAGTTTGGGTTGATACCTCTTCAAAATATTGGAGTTTTTCAAGCCGTATCGTCGCTTACTACTATAGTCACCATATAATGATTGACAGTTGTTAATGACATGCATGAGCGGGTACATAATTACGACATGGATATTTTCTTAAATATTTAGTTGAATACTTTAAACATCTACTTTACATATGCCATTCGCTCATGGTTTTTAGTATAAACTGAAAACGTCATTGCTGAATATTTTGCTTATCGTACGCTTACAACCGTATACATTGACTTACCTGGCAAACAATGAACTCAGTTATATACATACATAATATGTATATGAGTCTACAATTCAAAATAGAATGACACATCAATTTAAGTGGCAGTAAATACAAATACCTGACTGATAAAATATTGGAAAATGTATGTTCATAAACCCAGTTACTTGAAATGATTAACAGTCTGTGGGGACTGTCTTAACAACACTGTCAATTATGGTAAGCCGTTCATGTATAAACTAAACACAAGTATCGAGCACCAATCGTGCGCCCTCTAAGGCTTCCTCAGGAATAATCAGTTCTGTCTGTTTTTATTCTGGTAATTCAGTAAAAAATAATTTCGTACTTACGTCATGAACATATGCGTGTTTTGTTATGGTTTTACTCCGTTATATGTGTAACGTCACAATTCCCCGTGTACCACCATTGAAACATGCACACATTCTGCTGTGTAATTAATTAACTACCTAGCAGCCCGCTCAAAGTGATCCGTATAAGCAGCAACTTATTAGAACGTTTCAAGTAAATATAAATGGGAATCTTATATATAACTTGCAAGGAATAAGTGATACAGTGACTAAAATTGGCAATAAAAGGTTTAATATTTTCTTATCAGAGTTGAGTGTTTCTTTTTCCTCTGAATCCTGAGTTATAATAAATACTGACACCGTTCATCATCCGTTTATTTGCGATATGCACAGATAAATATTTTTTTTTATCAATAATCATTTGTTAGTCTAAGCTAATGGAAGTCGACAGGTAAAATATTTGAGGTAGGGTGAAACCCGTCTAGTGACATTTGTATTTGGCGACGGTTTAGGCATAATTGGTGGCGGTAAGTTTGAACTGCTCTCTATGTTACGGTGTCGGCGAAGGTTTCGGATATTTCAGCCATCAGTTAGGCTACATTTTTGAAACTCGTGATTATTATGTATTCTGCGATAAAGATGTAATTTGTATTACAATTAAGTTTTTATATTTGATTACTTTATAATTTTGTTATTTTCTTTTTAATCGATCACTTAACCCCTTATGTTATCGCACACACAGCTGTTTACACGAAGTAGCCTTTTTTTCCAATTATATTTTATTGGTTTACAATTATTTGCATTTACAGTTATTTACGTATTTATAGGGAATTCATAATACTAAAGCGCAGTTGCTTGTCTTACGGCATTGTGGCGATAAGGCCATCGAGTTAGCAATGCGTCCACGTAGTGGAAAGCAATATAACCAGATAAGGTCCAAAGCAAGTAATTTGGTCACTGTGCCAATAACATCATCTGATGGCACAGTATATAAGTATTATTATAATAGATTGCCACTCGATCTGTAATAATCCGATGAAATGTCTGATATTATTAAGGATATTAATTATTGTATTCCTGTCATCACACAGACCCAAAATAAGTAAGATCTAGTTCACGTAAATTTAAGAACTATACCAATAACACTATCTAAAGGGTGAGAATATAAGAATTGGTCAAATAAATTGTCAGTCGATCCGTAATAAAATTTATGAATTATCTCATGTTGTCAAGGAGACAGATATCGAAGTTATGGAGTCTTAGCTAGCTGGTACTATTCGATACCAGATATTTGTTGCTAATGTGATTCCAGCTGAATAGTTATTCCATCATGCAGCTATAATCCACAAGAAAGGTGGATGAGTTGGCATTCTTCTCTGTGCTTCTTTAAAACATATCATCTCACTTTTGTATCTATCCTGGTGAATCAGTTACATACTGATTGGACTCAACATTAAAAAAGTCTCAAAGGTGGATATATTTTTAAGGGAATGTTCGGAATTTGTTCATTCTTTCACTATCAAAACTAGCCATCTAATTATCTTAGGAGAATTCGGTATACGTTGGTATTGTCAGAGTAATACAGATACCATACAAATGGCTTACATTATTAGATTGATTCAAATACGAGTGGCTAATACAAGAAACAACACACAGACATAGTCACATCTTAGATCTTGCCATCTATCATAATGTGTTTTCCATGCTATCTGAACAGTTTCTCATTAGCAGTGAAGTATTTTTATAGAATAATTTTGTTTGAGCTAGAACTATTTCATATATGAAATATAAGTTGATTGATGAGGATGCTTTGTCTCTTCTCTGGTATTAGATCCACGAGATCAGTAATATCATCTGATGGATCTCCATAATATGATGAGAGACCCTGTAGATGAGTATGCACATATAAGGATAAAGAAACTGCCAAGAAGACCACTATTTCCATAGTAAAATAAGGATATATAGCCTGCAAAGTGACACAGAAGGTATTGTGTTTGGCAGTTGTATGCTGATTATGAATGGCTTATTGTTAGTAAATGTTATCTTTTGGTGTTTTCCCAAGATCTATAAAAGTTGCATTTATAAAATCATTAATAACAAAACAAATATAATAAACTAATATCATAAAATGTTACACATCTGTTCAAATTCTACCAATTCACAAAGGGCATTTATCAATACCTTCAACGCATCAATACAACTTGCATATACAAGTGGTGACAGCACTGAAACAGCCTTGGTTCGCGAACAAAGCAAGCAGCATAACGTTTTCTTTTATATATATCAGCTGCATTTGATACCCTTTGTTATAAAATGTTTTTCAATGGGTTGAAATACGTATTATATCTGGTAAAGTGTTGGAATAATTTGAATATTTGTAACAACGTTCCCAAAGAGAGATTCAAGATATTTTGTCCACTTTTGAGTTATTGTTATTTAGTGTATCACTGGATTCTGTCCTTGGTTCTCCGATTTCAACAATGTACAATTAGAATAATTGCCCAACGATATTGCATTAGAAACATCTAAATTTAGAATTTTTTAAACAAACTTAAACAAATTAATATTATCTGTTTGTCTTCGCCACATTATCTTACATCATTACAAACCGGCATTACCGATTGGTGCAGTACCTCTAATCAGTGAGCAAAGTATTTCGGTTATGTTTGATAAATGTATTAATATGTATCAATATGTCACATCACCATGCTGAAATGCTTAATACCAACTTTAGAACATATACAGTCTAATACCACTTGTTGAATGGACCATGCCGTTATTATATCATTCTAATCCTATTGAAACGCCCTGCTTAGTTGCATATCCGATTATAACATAAATCGTGTTCAGCAAATGTAGAGTAGTGCAACTTGAATAATAATAAATCCTATGCAATATGAAAATTTAAAAAAATGTCATTGCTGTGGTATTTGAGAACACATTTATTTGCAGATTTTCCGATATTTTATAAATATATAAAATCCCTAGCACAAGTGTGTTAAATTTAAGTGTGTTAATACGTGTCCATTAGAAAATCATCTCGAAAACACAGGTTATCCACTTGTTAACATTTGGAAGTACCCCTCGGTCTCGGCTGAAGTCATTTGACGATAGTGGATTTACTGTAGCAGCCTTCACCTATTTGAAAAAATATCCCTGTGAATAATAGAAGTGTATCATGCCATGTCATTGTTTTACTGATAATTAATGTTTATCGTGCAAATATCTTATTGTACAAAGTATTTAGTATGTTACTGAATGATGCCTTTAAATTGTGCTTGATAGTTGGGTCATTAATTATTTTTATTATTATTATTATTATTATTATTATTATTATTAGTAGTAGTAGTAGTAGTAGTAATTTGAATAAAAACACCAAAATTAAATTATATATTGGTATGGACAAATGAAGTCTTTATCGAATGTGTATTTCAGATCAATCTTTGTTTTTAAATCAGCCGAAAGTGATAATAAAAATGTGTTCTAAGAACTAATATGTCCAAGGTTTCCTTCAGTTAGAGAAATTGCTACATCTTCTGCTTAACATAATACAACTTAAATAATCGACTGGGTCAGACAGTCTATCACTACTGAATATCACAAAGACCATACTCAAATTGTACAGAGATACTCCCTTTAATCTAATCTAAATTGAAAACGTATCTATTTAATATTGGTTTTGATGCTAACTGCTAATAATATTGATTATTATGTATTATATATATATATATATATATATATATATATATATATATATATATATATATATATATATATATAGAGAGAGAGAGAGAGAGAGAGAGAGAGAGAAAATATCTTGTTAAATCAATTTCTGATCTGATGGTTAATGTCACCAATGATTGATGATATCCTTTTAGTAGAAGCTAATGAGGCTAGAGATTATAAAGACTGAATAGTTATACATTAAGCCTCTAACATCCAAGTGGCTGTCGGTGTAAGTATAATTTACCATTGTGATATAATTTAAACCGCTGATAAATTCCATTACGGATCTCCCAAGGCCTAGTAAATCGGGACATAAACTACCGACAGCTTAGTGTTAGTATTGTTGTTAATACCCAACATTGTTTCAGCAATCCTACAGTTATCATTTTCATTACCTATTTTGTTAGAAAAGAAGTACAGATTTAAATATATTATTTTAACAATATATCAATAAATGTAAATAACCTGTCTTTCAAAACGTTTCCAGGTGACATGTTATGAGTTAATTTATATTTCACTGATTCGGTAGACACGGTCAGACAGACAGATAAACAGTCTGACAGACCGACTGACTGATCGACCAACAGACGTGAGTGCACACGTACGCACACAGAGATAGACATAAACATACACATACGCTCACACACGCATATATGCAAGCTGGAAGGCACACACGCACACATTCGCACAGCCACGTATGCGCAAATATCCATCTTTATACATAGATATTTAAACACACACACACACACATACACACACACACACACACACACATATATATATATATATATATATATATATATATATAGAGAGAGAGAGAGAGAGAGAGAGGTGGGGGGTCATCGTAGGAAAATCATTTATAGGTTAGTAAAGTGTTAATTCGTTATCATAGTTCTAATTCACGATAAAGGTATATATCTTCCATACTTCACTTTTCTATAGCTTGTATTTTTATTTTTAACTACTGTTATTCTATTATAAAGTATTTGTAGTACAAATATTTTGTAGTTTTTAAATACACATATTTTTATACCCACACGCACTCAAACACACGTATATATATATATATATATAATATGTGTGTGTGTGTGTGTGTGTGTGTGTGTGTGTGTGAATAGTCAGCCTGTGGCGTTATTTGTAGGTCTAGCTCATTACTCATGTCTCAGTATGTGAAAAGTCACCACTCTGGATTCATCTCCATTGGTATTAAGCTGCGGACAGAGGTTTTCCCCATATTATGAGTAATTAGATTACACTGATATAGGAAATTGTTAAATGTATAGTTATTATAATCCCGACGTGTCATTCGTAGTATCGGAGATCTGCCTGAAATCCGCTGTTCTCGACCATGGGTCAAATAGATAGGCGCTTTAATTTAGACCCCACCACACCTAACTGCATATACGTAGTGACGCTAAATTAGGCGTGAATAAACGTTCACTTAGTTGTGAACGGAAACGTATGAGGGTTAGCTGTCAGGTTCGAGTAAATCATAGTATTTACTCAGGTTTGAGACGATAGTTCGTTCTAGTCCAGTAATAATCCATTGTGCAGTATTGCTACTTTGTTTTTATTTTAGCTAAATCACTTCAGTGAGTCCATAGTGAGTTAGTGTACATTCTCTTGTAGTGAACAAACTGTAATGTTTGTTAACACGCTGAGGGTATATAAAAGGCCAGACTTTTCACTTAGGTTAGAGAAGAACTTCGACGCCAGACTAATCGGACATGATATATATGGTTCATATATGTAGGATTTATTCAGTTATTGGAACCCAGAATAAAGCTGAGGTCAGCATCTGAGGTGTCGAAATGTTTTATATACAGGTGTCTTTTGGACCACAGAAAATAATTGTTGAATGTATACTGTGGTGTCAAAATAGTTATGATATATATGAAGCAAGTTACTATTGAACCACACGCACGTGTTGTTTGTTGCGAGCTGTGGTATCAAATGGCATGTTTTTTACGTGCTTCCGCTTTTTGTACGTAGCCTGCATGTAGCTGTTTTCCTGTGGGCGTGGCATATTTGTCGCTTACGAAAAGCGAATTAGCTGGTTCCCACAGGCTGATGAGTAGACCAGACACATGCATTGGTATACGCACACATCTATCAATATGTGGAGGTATGGAACATTTTATTTTTAGATTAATGTATGTATAGTTGTATTTGTATTTAGATTTATGAGGTAGGTTTCGAAGGATGTTTAGATATGTTGATGCTCTGTGCCTGTTGCCTCTTTATATGTACCCTAAAACACACATGTGCACACGCACACACACACGCACGCACACACACGCACGCACATACACACGCAGACACACATATACACACACAGTATGTGTGTAACGGTATCTCTATCTCTCTCTCTTCAGCTAGATAGCTGCTCTAAGGCGCCTTAAATATTATTATTCCTGACTCAGACCTGTTTCCACCCATCACATATCTCAACTCCCATGGCAACATACAACGCTTTCTGTCATTATAGGCGCAAAACGTTACTCAAACACATAGCCATCGCGTCCTGTCAGTGCAATATAAAAATAATATGCAAAATTGCAAACAAAATATAGCACGTATAATTTGTAGACAACAGAATATGGAGAAACAGGATTAAAATGAATTCGTTCACTTCATGATCCAAGTTATTTGTATATGGAAATGACACATCCCTTAAAATGACTGACGCTAACACAAACTGGATACTAGCTACAAGTTAGTTGAGGCAGTGGCTTAAACCTGTTTTTATAATGTCATTTGATGGCTATTTAGTCGATTTGTGGTCAACGTCTATAATACAAGAATATTGCTACAAGCTGAGATTCACTTTTACCAATGATGATACCAAAAAGGTACTTTTAAGAATATGTTCGTTTTAAATATTACAAAAATGAGATGTAAAAATAGAATATAGAAGAGATTAGTTTAGTTATTGCTTTACGTCGTGAACAATCGTGTTTCCTTTCTTAATTTGCACTCCGTTGTTTAATACATATACATGCATATACATATACCATGATATGGCATATCCAACGTACATTTCTTAAATAGTTCACTTTTTATAACTATTTTTAATTTTGTATACATACATATATAATTGCTTGGCGATTCTTTACAATTAATTGTTTTTGTTCCTATATTTTACATAATGTTTATAATTTGGATGTGTGTTTGCCTTTCCTAAGGTCTTGCTATGAAGTATTTGTGATCTGATAGAAGATTTAATGAATCTCTTTGTCATCCATGGGTCTCTGATTAATATCCTTATTTTTAATGTTGTTTTTGTTACTGGAGCAGTGTCATCCAAGATTATGTTCAGTGTATCACTGAAGTGACGATGGTTCTTAAGTAGTCCCAGTTAATTTGTTCCATGCGTTCTTTTATCAGTTTTAGAGACTGTAGTGTAATATTCCTTCGTTCAATTGTTTTCTTTTTCAGTTTTTCATGAGGGCGTCTCTTGGTCGATATTGGGCAAAATAATTGGCAGATGATCTGAAATATAGTCAAGCAATATATATCTGATTTAATGACAGTGTCTTGCTGGATATAATTATGATGGTAGTGGTGATGGCCTTGGATAATATCATTACCAACTACCAGTAGAAGATGAAGACAATAATTGAAATGTTATATGCCGAAAAGTAAATGTACTTCAAACTTCGCTATTAGTAGGTACCAACTGTGTTAGCGTATCTTAATTTGCTCTGATATTTATTTTGTATTTAACTTTTGAAATTATCTAAAAATTTCAATTGACGCGGTTTAGAACAATATCCCATAGAACTGATTCTCCTGTTGGTAGCATAATTATATTTGTACATAATTCCATCTTGGGATTGATGTGACATCTCCTTTAGCGTTGGGGGAAATTAATTTCAGTGGTTCATCATTGTGTGTCACTTCGTATCATATTTATTCCTCAACATACCTGTTAAGAATTACTGCTTGGGAAGATTTTCCCTAATTGCGATCTCTTTTCTTATCATTGGCTAACGTGTTCTCTAGATCATATGATACCTGCTGAAAATGTATTATTTTCATGAAAATGCAAATGTGATTTCTGCAGCAAATGGGTTATTTTAAATTCATTGCAACTTCTTTTCTCCTCTAAATTAATGCCAGCAAATAGTATTATCCTTGACTAGTTAGAAACTAGTCAACAAACATTCAAGCACGTATCATTCATTATATTCTTGAATCAAGGATCACAACTCCTGATATATATATATATATATATATATATAGTTTTAAGCTAGTGTGTATGAATGAGTGTGTGTGTTTGTGTTTATGTGTGTGAATGTGTATGTGTGTGCGTGTGTGTGTGTGCGTGTCACATTGTTTACAATTATTTTAATATCGCTGTTAATTAGACTATAACTCAACTTTTAGCAACAGCATTTTGAAGCTAGAAAGAGACCAGATGTTCTTGAAGCCTGATATCACCAGGTACAAGCTGTTTGTATTATCCGGTTATAGCAATGTATACAAGTTTCTACCAGGCATATATTTATGCAGTAAAGGCGGCTTTATGAATATTACGTTTAATATGGCCAAAACAGAACTATATCAGATACATTGCGAGAGAGTGCAATCCCATATGGAGATTGCTATGTGTTCTTGTAACTTGTCTACCTAGCTGTCAGATTGATGTAAATGAACTGATGACAGTGTCAGGTAAAAGTAGTTAGTTGATTGAACCCGGTCTAACAGGCCATAGTATACCCCCAGTTCGGAATATACCTGGAGTTTAAAGGGTCTAGGCTAGATTATACTCCGGGTATAATTTGCCAATTCATACCCATCAGACCAGATTATACCCCCATGATATCAGTAGTGTTGATTGATATACACAAGAATTACTTAATTTTTCAATATTTTATTGGGGGTTCAGCTTTGTCAGGTAAGTTAAGTGAGAATGCTAACTTGAACACTCTAAACACATAGACCTTTATAACTTCAACCAGAAAAACTTTAATTAGTAAAGATAATAGTTTTTTTTAATGTTCTCTTTTAGGTTATTAAAAAATGCTTTTAAAATATCAGAAAAAGTCTGAAACCCCTTTTTCTTGTACTCTATGCCATAAAAGAGCTAATAAAATAGTGTAAATATGTCTATTATAAAAGGTAATATGTAAAGCCGCCATTTTGAATACCTGATTTAATTAAGCGGGGCGAATTTCGTCGGTTTGTAAACGTTTTATCACAAAAGAAAGCAAATATTTGTCATGTTTTAATAACAAATTACAACATTCAACTAATTTACAGTTAAACTTAAGTCACAGTACATGATTTAGCTGATACACATTCATTAATGAGACATAATTTGAGATTGACTAACATGTTAGATGGGTATATTCTGGCCTGGAGGGGTATAGTCTGTCCAAAGCTATTTTATACCACAGGTATATTTTGGCCTAGGAAAGTTTATTCCCTAGGGGCATAATCTGGTCTGGGCCAAACTATACCCGGGTTTAACCTGGGCAGGGTTTAATTTGTCCCGCTACCCCGGGAGACAAGTAAGGCCACATTGATGGCTTAGCCAGAACATTTGTGACATGATTCCATCTGGTTGTAGACAGCTAAATGATCACTTGTGCTAGTGGGTGTCAGAACACGTGATTTATCTTCGTCTACCTTAACAATCTGACATTCCACAAAGCTGTAATTTGGATTATTTCCATACGCATGATATACTAGGTATGTTTACTCAATATAATAGTAAATTTTGGAATAACCTTTGTTGCTAATAAAAGTGTCATAATACGTGAGAGTGAACTTTTCCTTTAAGCGGCTATGTATATATGAATGTATATTTGTATATATGTTAGTGATTGATTGATCGATTGATTAATAGTAAAAGGTCCAATAATGGGCCTAACGGGACAGATTGTGTTGCCATAGGAATGACGACGTCAGAAGGTAAGTGCCTTAATGTTCGGTTGCCACAAGGATCGGTACTTGGACCACGTAAGTATTGTTTGTATTCAAAACCAATTGGTGCGAAATGTAGCCGACATAATTTCCCCTACCACTGTTATGCAGATGATACCCAGGTTTATATGGCGATCATGCCCAAAACAACTTGGTCCGACGTTGCAAAGAAATTGGAAGCTTGTTTGGCTGATATCAGTACTTGGATGAGTGGAAACATGCTTAAGTTAAACGAGGAAAGGACAGAGCCCGTTATCTTTAACCCAAAACATCAGGTTAGGATAAATGAGCAATTAAGGCTTCAGGTAGGTAAAAATACTGTTTCTGTACCATCGCCAGTAAAGAACTTAGGAGTATATTTTGATACATCCCTGACCATGGAGAGGCAAGTAAATGCAATATCCAAAGCCTGTTATTACCAAATTCGTAATATTGGTCACATCAGGCGGTACATCATATTGGATTCTTCCAAAACACTGTCACACGCACTGAAAACATCTCGGCTAGATTACAGCAAAGCTCTCCTGTATGGTCTTCCAAGCACACTAATGACACGGCTACAGAAAGTACAGAATTCTTCTGCCAAGTTAGTCACTCGCACTCATAAAAGAGAACATATAACACCAGTCTTGAACTCCCTGCATTGATTTCCGGCTATATATAGGTCGTGGTACAATATTTTGATGTACACTTTTGGGGCACTTCAACGGACTCAGTACTTAGAGGAACTTGCCGTTCCGTATCAGCCGACAAGGTCTCTACGGTCTGAGTCTGAATTATGTGTTTGGCTGCAAATAATTATGTATTTTTAAAGATGTAAATATGTTACATCCATATAATTATTTACTGTCAAGCGCCTTATAGTTATATAGGGCGCTATATAAAGTTTGTATATTATTATTTTGTATTATAATCGAGTTCGACCTACCTAAAATATCACACTATTAGCATCATAAACTACTATAGAAACAACAGTGATTACAGCAATGAAATAATGCTAATAGATAGCCACCATTTTATTAGCAACTTCCCCCAGCAATACATACCTTCACACCTTCCTCAGCCACAAGTGTGTCAGCATATCGTCCCTTTAGAGACTTCTAATACAGTAGATTACTGATGTGTGCAAGTTCTTTGACCCTCTCTCCTTTAATAGAATAAATATATTGGTAGTGTGGTGCCTCTTATCTCGGCATCAGATATGATTATAAGACGCGGATAGTCGTCGTGAAATAAAGACTACGATGACCCTGGTCTAATCCCATTAATTGCTTCCTTCATCATGAATGACCTGGAGAGTTCTTGTTTATGACGCTTATCGTGGAAGTGGATCATTGCTCCTGATAATACACCTTTCATAAATACACAATATACGAGCTAAGTTTGGTCTCTTGCATCACCATGTAAAAATGTATTATCGTTCTGAAGAATGGTAACTTTTAAGTCGATCCCAATATCGGGCCGAGTCGCTATCATCCAAACGGAATATGGAATAGAAAATTACCGAAAATACACTGGCACTAAAAAAAGTTTATGAGTGCTCCATAATAGATACTTAAACGATGAAACCTTTGGAACATCCCATAAAAAAGCATTGTATAAATAAGACTGGATTCACTGACCCTGTTTTATGACTGAATCAGGTGTCCCGTACTTTACACAATAATGTTATATACTTTCCAGATCATTTAACAAAACTTTGACGTTGTCCTCTGATAAATGTACCATAAGACGATAAGTCACATGCGTTATCGTTCTTGATCAATATTATGAAACCTTTTCGGCTTAATCAGATTTGGGAATGCGATTTAGTTGTTTCAGTTTGCAAAATATCACAACAGAAAATGGTATATAAATCTTTTACCTCTGGAAATAAATATTTCTTACAGTGATGGCTTAGACAAATGTAATGAAATCATCTGCTAAAACGGCAAAGAAATAAATGAACAAAACCCCTATGAATATGATAATTTTTATCAGTTAGGCCTTGCTAATGATTAAAAAATAGTCGAAGTATCATAACAATATGGTTTTATCATTTACAGGTATATACAAGTCTCTACAGCTGGAGTTCCTTAATTACCTCTGCATTTCGTAATAGCATTAACGTAGAAATGGGCATTTCTAAAGGCGACAGCTTTTAGACTTTAGCCATACATTAATTTAGGCCAATACTTAAATGCGATAATAATATGTTATTCCGAATCAGTCTACAAAGGGAAATAGTCGAATGATTATGCTTAAAACAATGGAACAATAACGGGAAATAAATTACTGCTGGACTCAAACGAGACATGGCTTCACTCCTGGGTATATACTATCATTTACTGACCTCAGCTTTATTCTGGATTCGAATAACTAAATAAATCCTACCTATATGAACCGTATCGATACACGTCCAACTAGTCTGGCGTCGAAGTTCTTCTCTAACTCGAGTGAAATGTTAGGCCTGAAATAGGCCCTCGGTGAGGTAACCAACATTACCGTTTGTCGACCACGTGAGGCAATGTACACCAACTCCGTATAGAATCGGTGACGTGATTTAGCTAAAACAAAAACAAAGTAGCAATACCGGACAATGGATTATTACTGAAATAGAAAGAAATATCATCTCAAACCTGAGTAAATACTATGATTTACTCGAACCTAACAGCTAATCCTCATACGTTTCCGTTCACCATTGAGAGAACGTTCATTTACGCCTAATTTAGTGTCCCTATGTATATGCAGCTGGGTGAGGTGGAATCTAAATTAAAGCGGCTATCCACTTGATCTATTGGGCCCATGGTCGAGAACAGCGGATTTCAGGCAGATATCCGATACTGCGAATGACACGTCGGGATTATAATAGCTATACATTTACCATTACCATCAGTGTAACCTAATTATTCATAATATGGGAAACACCCTGTCCGCAGCTTAACCCTATCCGCAGCAGAATTAATAGGTCGTTTCGCCAGACAACATAAGAGGACAAAAATATCGATTCGACATTATACATAACAAAGCTAATAGACTGAAACATGTTGAATAACGACATAGCTTTCTTACATCAGTCTAATATGGAATCTGAGAATCTAAATAGATATGGTGTCTGGCACGGACAATGTGTAGAGAGAGAGAGAGAGAGAGAGAGAGAGAGAGAGAGAAGGGAGAGAGAGAGAGAGAGAGAGAGAGGAGAGAGAGAGAGGAGAGAGAGAGAGAGGAGAGAGAGAGAGAGAGAGAGAGAGAGAGAGAGATACATGTAGCTTTCCTGTGGGCGTGACATATGTGTTGCCTACGAAAAGCGAATTACCTGGTTCCCACAGGCTGATGAGTAGACCAGGCACATGCATAGGTATACGCACACATCTATCAATATTTTAGATTAATGTATGTATAGTTGTATTTGTATTTAGATTTATGAGGTAGGTTTCGAAGGATGTTTAGATATGTTGCTGCTTTGTGCCTGTTGCCTCTTTATATGTACCCTAAAACACACACACATACACACACATACATACACACACACACACAAACACACACACACACATATATATATATATTATATATATATATATATATATACAGAGAGAGAAAGAGAAAGAGAGAGAGATATATATAGATAGATAGATAGATAGATAGAGAGAGAGAGAGAGAGAGAGAGAGAGAGAGAGAGAGAGAGAGAGAGCGAGATAGATAGATATATTGCTTGCTTGCTTGCTTGTAGTTCGGGGAGTATCCCCAGGCTGTCGCTTGTTTGGCACAGCCTCTATGGTGGAGTCCTTCTCCGTAGAGTTTCTGTATCTGAAAATGACTTTGTAAAGTTCCGGTCCCGGACGTACCGGTGCCGAACCTTTACAAAAACTTTACTGTGTGTTTGTTTTTTGCCAGATGTAGGGATTTTTTTAAATAAGGGTATTATTATGTGTGGCGTGGCTGTGACTTTGCGTATTACAATGACTGCTTTTTCTGTGTCGGTTAGGTTGTGTTGTGCCGGAGTTAAGAGTTGTTTAAGAGGTTGTCGGCAGGCTGGGAAGGCGGGACAATTAATTAGATAGTGGACGGGGTCGAAGTTTTGATTGCAATGTAAGCAGAGTGCTTTATTATTTAGGCCGACAAAGCTTTTTGTGTACACCCAGCAGCGGAGGCGGCGTATGTGTACGTCTGCTATTCTGTTATTTATGATGTGAATGCCGGGCACAATGGTTTTATTGTACCATGTACTTAATTTGGCTGTGTCTTGATTTGGTGTTATTTGTTTGTGAAGATATTCTGTTATTATGTGTTTGTAGGCACCTGGTGTCTGTTCTGTGGGTAGGATGTTGGTTAGGTTAGTGGCTTCGTTGGCCAGAGCGTCGGCTCGTTCATTACCCTCGATATTTGTGTGGCTGGGAACCCAATGTAGAGTGGTTAGACTGCCACGTTGGCTTAATGCAGAGGCGCAGTTAATAATTTTAGTTGTGATTTCTGGATATGTTAAACAATTAAGATATATGTGATTTACCAACATATTACTTCTTAAACTGGTATGCTATTTGGATATGTGATTGTCAATATGGCACATAATAATCTGTCGAAAATAGGGACTAAACAATGGACATGGTCAAAGGTATTTATTAATACAAACATGTATGAGGTAACGAAAGGACACACTTATAGTCAACATAAGATAAGATCATAATTGTTTTCCTGGGTTATTCCAGGCCGCAATTATTATACATAATATTCACAAAACAGTTCAGATCAAAATAAGATTATAGCAAATGTGTGTTAAAATATCAACTGTTATAGTTATAGTCCAGGTTAATATATGCATTTAAATATAAACAAATTTCTACAAAATTATTGCGTACATTCGATGAACATAACATAGTTATTTTCATAACTTGCAGATATATGGAACATTAGTGAGGTGTATGTTTAAGTATGTTTAGATTTAGGTTTGTGAATATATAGATAGAGCAGTTAGTTATAAGGTAGGACTCGTAGCCGAAGGGTTGCGAGTTCGAAGCTCCGGCACCTGCAATGCTAAATTAAAACTTGACAGAGCGTGATGGTTATGTGTTTGAGTAACGCTTTGTCTTTAATAGCAGCATGCGTTGTATGCTACCTTGGGAGTTGAGATGTCTGCTGGGTAGACACAGGTGTGAATCCGGGATAATGATTCTGTACAACGCCTGATAACATGGTTACCTGATTGTGGCACTATATAAATATCCAGTATTATTATTATATAGTTTTGTCCCTGTTTACATGTATGTATTTGTACATTTATACATGTATCAATTTATGAGGGTATAGGTTTGTGGTTGCTTAGATCTTGATGTTTTATATTAAGCATGAACCAGTATTCAGTAAATGATGAACGTAAGTACGTGACAATTAGCTGTTAGGCTTGAGTAAATGCTAGTATTTACCCAGGAGTGAAGCCATGCCTCATTAGAGTCCAGAAAGTTATTTATTTAGCGTTATTGCTATTTGTTTTAAGCGTAATCATTCGACTCTTTTTGTTTTTAGGCTGATTGGGAATAACGTATTATTATCGCATTTAAGAAGTCTTGGCCTAAATTAATATATGGCTAAGCCCTAAAAGCTGTCACCATTAGACATGCCCATTCGTATGTTAATGCTATAATGAAAGCCAATGGTAATTAAGGAATTCCAGGTTTAGAGCCGTCTGTATACCTGTAAATGATCAAACCATCTTGTTATAATACACGAGTATGTGTGCGTGTGTGCGTATGTGTATATGTGTGTGTGGGAAGTGTGTGTGAGTGTATGTGTGTGTTGATATGAGTTTATTAATTTAGTACTATACATTTATTATTGTCTAATTTATCAGTGACACCTAATCTGACTCACTCACATCCCCTAGAACCAGCTGAGGCTTAAGTAACAATCGTCACTCCATGAACTCACGACCAAACTCCCGCATCAATCTCCTTTCTATATAAGAACATGTTGTTTTTGTAACAATTACCTTAACCGTGTTTAAAGTCGTGACAAATTAGCATATACTGCATTGGGTTTCTTTAAAAATAAGTGCAATCGAAAGTATTGTCGTTGTCGAGAAACAGAGTTTGTTAATTTAGTAATATATATTCCTTTTTGTCTAATTTATCATCTTTTGTAATAAAATGACACCTAATCTGAGTCACTCACACCGAGGTTTAAGTAATAATCGTCACGGCCAGACTCCCGCAACAATATTCTTGCTATTTAACACGTTTCTTTGTGAACAATTAACTTACCCGTTTTTAAATCCTACGAAGTCTATTTAATAAGCTTTGGGATAAAAGCAGCTCTTGATTTTTATGTAATTCAGAGGTTATGACAGATTAGCATATACTGCATTGGGTTTCTTTACGCCAGGAAAACAAGTATTTAAAATATAATCTCGAATGAGTATTGTCATTGTCAAGGAATATTTTTAATAAGATTGACTGATTAAAAGAGTACTTCGAATTCGGGCTTTTTGAAAGAAAGTTCCGAGACAATAAACATTAGCTTGCAAAAGCCTCAGAAAACCAAACTAAGTTTTAATAATAATGAGTTGTTTAAAAAACACCAAGTTGAGAGTACAAGCAATAATTAACAATTTTAGCTTGATTAGATGTTTGTACAGTTAGTTATATATATAAATATCGCTGATGTCTTTGGATGTGAAATCACTTCTCTATACACATATCCCTACCAACAGCTTCTACATTCTTGATAATTTCAAAAAGAAAACACCATTTCTCTGAAAATAACATCTGTTTAAGGTTTTAAATTATGCCTCGTTTTATATTCAAGTTAGGCGTTTTCCTGCGATAGTGACTGATATACTGACCCTTCTTATGTAATAAATCGACTTATACAAAGGTATATGCGGTAGTACTTCTGTCTTCATAATATAGACACACCCAGATATAACCAGTGCGGAACTTTATGGCGTTAAATATGACTTGCATGGTAATGTCACACCGCTGTAGATATTACTAGTTCCTGATAATGGATTTAATTTATCCTTTTCTTCGGAAAATTCAGAAGATTACATGTTTGACATTTGGCTGCCTAGAATTAAATGATTCTAAAATATAGATTTTCTATTTGCCTTCAATATATTACGTTAAAGATTATAGTTATTTAACTTAAACGTGTCAATACAAATCTAAGTGTTGTTTTATTTAAAAACATATTAATATAAACGAAGAAGTCAAACGTGTATGCCGAGCTGCCTACTACTCTCTTAAAAACATATAAATTGTGAAAAGGTATTCTTGATACAAATATTCCTTGTTACATAAGCCCATACCTTTCCTTGTTGTACCTTATATTATGAGAGCTCCATATATTATAACATATATAATCATAACATCAATGATCTTCAGTAAATTCATAAAGTTGCAATTTGCTTAGTGACAAATACTAGCGAAGGGGTTTTATTTAATCATATTAATAATAACAACAACAACAATAATAATAATAATAATAATAATAATAATTATTATAATAATAATAACAACAACATAATAATAATAATAATAATAATAATAATAATAATAATAATAATAATAATAATAATAATAATAACAATAATAATAATAATATTATTATTATTATTATTTTATTGTTGTTGTTGTTGTTGTCGTTTTATTTCGAAACTTGTAAATCTGATGTGGGCCACTATCGAGGGATTTTATTATGGTTCAATATACAATTATTATTACGATACGCGCCCCACAAACATAAATCTTATGCAATATCACTCTAGTAAAGAGTATTGTCTATTTGAGTAGATCATTTACGAATACTATTATCTATCAAATGAATCACTCTGATACTGAATTTTAAATGTAAGCTTTGTATTGTAATTTAAGTTTTCAATTTGAAGAAAACGAAAATAATGGATACTGCCGATGTGTAAATAATACATGTCTATGTGCAATGACGTATAGTTGTTTATCTGACGACATTATCAATGTTATGCCACTAATAGGTAATTAGACAACTCTCTTCGTATAAATGGATGTCACATTAACTCCCATATTCTTGTGCAGGTGCTAAATATATGTAGTAAACCTAGACGTTGAAAAGATACTTATAACAGCCGCGACTGAACTCAGTACGAACTATTTAAATAAACAGGAAATTATCCTGCAATGCAATATTTATGAAAAATACTTAATTGTTTGGGCTAACTAGCACTAAGGCTCGAGCATTAGTGAAAACAACAAAATCCAACACGTTTTAGAAGTCACTTCTTCACATTGATGTTGTCACACCTCTGGCTATCATCAGTAACCAGGTTGTCTATTTAGGAGAGCCTTTAAAACAAATTGTCGACTACTTAATAGACAATGTCTTATATTTACTTTCTATAGTAAGCTATTGCCTCGACATATTGTTTTTCGTACATTATACATATATCTCTTCGCATGAAAAGCTCAATTTGTGGAAAGGAGATGGTTTAAAGAATGCGATATTGCAGTAATACATGTTACCCCAAAATACCCTGAGATTGGAAAAGCAAAAACAAATTACTAATAAATTGCTGTCTTTTAGAAAGAAAAGAAATTTGCTTATACTAGATATTTATCCGACAGAATCACCATTAACACTCAATTATTACTGACATACGGCTCATACCAGAAGATGAGGAACAAAACATATTTCGCACCTGACAGTGTTGTGTTGATAAAAGTAATAAAAATGTAATTCCTTCCTTAAAAATAAAGCCTCAACAGATAGGAGAAGTTACGTAACAAAAGATGTTATTGTTAGCGAAAATATCTCAAATAAATATTATTGCTGTAACTTTTACAGCAATTATATTCATTTGATTAAGCTAGGGATTCATAATTCAGACACCTAAATATATCAAGAAGCAAGTACTAAACTCGCCTTCATGAGTTAAACAAACTAAACATTTGTCTGAACTCATAAATAGTTTTAGCTGGTGCCCACCCTTCACTGTTCCTTATTATCTCAACACAGCATTTAGTTTCTTCGCTGAACCTTCTAGCTTATTGTTAACCTAGAATATTCCTATTTGGTATAATATATGCAGTTCCTTTAAAATGAACAACACCTGCACACTTTCGCTGTGATATAAAACGGTATTTAATATTACTTGGATGCAATTATTAAATGCGGAGATTCGTCTAATTTTGTTTTCTTCCATTAATACACTGCTCATTGCATTCACCTCTTATAATTGCAAACTGTCGGTTAATACTGATGCGTGCTTACGAGACATCTGTTGAACTATCTGAAGGTTCTAACAAGGGTAATAACATTCACGAGTGAGTTAATGGTGATATTCCCATGAATATAGTATTACCAGCGCCACACGTTTGTAGCTAGCATGAGAAGGAACAAGTACACTTCAAGAGTAATTACTGCACCAACAGCTTGTTAGTTATGTTCTTGCGACTAAATGCGAAGTAGGAGATGATAAGTGAAACGTAAGAGTTTGAATACAATGGCTGACATCGTTTATTTATTCACAAATGACAAACTGGACTGAACATGCCAAACAAATATTTGAGTAGCCTGATGATTGGTACACTATCAGTAAAAATGTTTGCTTATTAGTAACTAGTGAATAATTGTTTTCGTTAATCTCGTCGCTGACATCACATGAACTATATGTTGAACTAGCTAGAACACCGTGCTGAGGTGTAGGCCCTAATCCGGCTCTTGTTGCTGTTCTTTATGGGATTTATTTCATTTTGCACTCACCAATTGGTCACTCATCAAGCTATCACCAGCACCGAACCTAAACATCTGAACTCAACTCAACTTGGAACAGTTGGCAGACTTACTAAATTCCACGAAAATGAGTAGATTTGACGATTTTCTTGGTATTTCGCTGGACCAACATACGACAGCAAATGGCGACGTTTGGAATGACTCATACGCTCTCTATTTTTAGAATGCAATGAACTACTAATAGCACCCTGTTTATTCCCCGATGAGTAAATATGAGGTGCTGGCAAACATAGGGTGAATTCCACACACACACACACACACACACACACACACACACACAATATATATATATATATATATATATATATATATATATATATATACTGACGTATTTTTAAGTACAAGCTTACAGACACACACGTACATATGTTTAGCATTTTGCAATATAACAGGTCGAAGAACAGCAAAATTACATTTTGATCGAATTTTCTAAATATGAAAAACATACTTTTTTTTCAGCCGACTGCAGAGTTACTTGACCATAATAATATAATCATCTATTTTCAGGTAGACGTATAGATTTTTAGATGTTTAGATTTGTGAAATTACAGATTGTATGGATGTATCAAAATTTGTGGATTTATATAAGTGTTAGGAATTCATACAATTTAAATTTTATCTCTTTACGTCAGTATACTTATTTGATCAGCTTCGATAACGTACACCACTAACATATATTTTACAGAAATTAAATTCGTTCGAAATATTTTTACTAACAATAAGATTTTCCTTTGTTACGTAACTGCTCACATCTGAGTAATTATATTTATCATATCTGACCCTAATTATATTGTCTTGTAACTATTAATTATATTGATTAATATAATTTCTACCATCTACGATAATACGTAATAAGGGTTATTTATTGACAACAAACATAAGCAAAATTGCATTATGTACTTATCGTATATATTCCTAATTAGCTGTGTAGAGCCTGGTGATTGTTTTCACTTTCATGATCTAACCATTCTCGAGGCTTTATTTTTTAAGCAATGAATATCATTTTTATTCCTTTTATCAACACAACACTGTCAGGGACGAAATATATTTTGTTCCTCATCTTCTGGTTGTTGACCGGACAGAATGTATCTAAAATATAACTGGCAACAATATGTGAGAAGCTTTCTTAGTACGAGAGCAGGAATTTCGCTTATTTTATAGCTTTTGTCGGGATGCAAACCCAGTCATTATGAATTCGCTCAAAGGAACTGGTTTTATTATAAAGAGTTACAATGGGTTATACGTGATAAAATAAAACAAAGACCGTATAAACAAGAATGTGAAAATGCTCAAAGCGTCCTGTACAATGACATATGATTACATCTAAAACCGGAATTGCCAAATAAATAACATGTGGTCAGGGGTAGCCGAAATCAAGCTTTATTTTGGGCCGTATGTCAGTAATAATTGCTTATTAATGGCGACTCTATATACTCTGACCATTAAAGGAAACGCATTTGCCATTATGCACTTACATACATGATGTCATAGTGAAGAATATAGACCTAAACATCACTGGTATCAACTATTTATCATGAAAAAGATGTCTTATTTTACTGTTGACATTATTTAATTAACAGCAGAGAAGATGTTAAGTATTTAATGTATTCTTCATAGTCACTTGTCAGATTAATAGCTATTATCCGCAGATTTATTTTCTTTTTAAGAAGCAGCAATTTATCACCAATTTATCACATTCTTTTTCCACAAACTGAGCTTTCCTATACGAAGGGATATATATAATGCATGAAAAGCAGTATGTCCAGGCAATAGCTTACTAGAGGAAGTAAAGATAAGACTTTCTCTATTAAGTAGTGGATAATTTAGTTTAAGGTTCTCTTAAATAGACAACCTGGTGTTTGATGATAGCCAGACAATCGTGTTTTGTTGGAAATTACATTAAATCACATGTTTTTACTTTTACAGTTTTTATGACATTCTTTATTCATGCAACATGTTTTGTTTGTTTTCGCGTGTTTTTCTGTGGGTGTAGTTCTTAATTATTTCATTTACCACGGCTCTTGTGTTCTTCAAACAGGAGCGGAAATAGTTATGTCAATTGTTGATATCAACCCGCATAGTTGTGACAACATCAACATGAAGAAGTGACTTCTAAAAACATGTTGCATCTCATTGTTTTCATTAATATTCGAGCTTTAATGTTAGCTAGCCCAAAGAATTGAGTAAACAAAACTCAACAAGTCGATTTTATTAAAATGCTGTACAACATGTTTCATAAATATTACGCTGCAGCGTAATTTCCTGTTAATTTAAATAATTCGTTTTGCATTTGCATAAATGTGACATGTTCATGCATGTTAATACATTGGTCAAAAATAACCCCTAGATTTTAACTGACCCATTAGGGGTAATCGAAGATGCACCCATCTGTAATGCTGGTGTCTTTAGGGATTTAACACAATGTGGTGATGCCAAATATAAAATATTTGTTTTATTATCATTTAGTTTTAGAAGATTTTGAGTCATCCATAGCCGAATATCAGCAATACAATGTTCGAAATTCTTCAAGGAAGAAGAGAAATTTAACTCATTGTCAGGATCCAGTGATATATACAGCTGTGTGTCATCACCATACAAGTGATATTTAACCCCATATCGCTGCGCAATGATCTCAAAAGCTAGGGTGTACATTATGAAAACTAGAGGACCAAGAACTGAACCCTGTGGTACACCAGATAGCAAAACCTGAACATCAGATAAAATACCATGAACAGACACTTTCTGGGAGCATTGTTCTAGATAGGATCGAAATAATTCAACTACTTTACCTGATGAAACAAACATATCTGTTAACCTAGAGAAAAGTACATTCTGGTCAACTCTATGAAATGCTGCAGGCAGGTCCAGAAGAAAACGTAATACTGGTTTACCTTGATCAATTTACATCATAATATTATTTATCACCCAAAGCAAGGCTGTTTCAGTGCTGTGACCACTTTTATATGCAGACTTTAGCGATTGATTAAGGTTATTATTAATTACATATTTGTTTATATGAAAAGCAACTGCCCTTTTTGTATCTTTAGATCAAAATGTTAGATTTGAAACAGGTCTGTGATTGTTTAGAATATTACAGTCCATATTGGTTTTGTATATTAATGGTATTACAAGGATAATGATTAATGTAATACTTGATTCAGCAATCTGAAACAGTCCCATGTATGCTTTGATCTTTTATTGTTATATTTTGATTTGGCAGAGGGAAGGGTATTTTAACTAGGCTTTTATTTCCCTTGAACATTTTATAATGAAGACACAAACCGGTTTTAATCCACAGCGTCTCACAATACCTTCTTTTTGCAGCTTGTATGTTCTTATTGTACCATGAAAGCATTGGCATTCTTGGCATTTCCTTTGTCCTCAAATGTGCACGTTCATCTATAATGTCCCCTCAATATACTAACATAGCGATCCACCAGATGATCTACATAATCCGGTGAATCCAATACCACAGAAGAGATCCGCAAATCAGCAAGAAAAGCCTCCTTGCCAATCGACTTATATTTCCTTTATGCAATACGTTTAGCTCAAAGAGATAGTTTCTGTAAAGATACATCAATGTGAATAAAGAAATGATCAGACAGCATCTACAGTCCTTAGGCATTCCCAACATATATTGAAATCACCTAAGATCAACACTGGCCACTGTTGGTATCAAGAGAGTCATCAAATTCCGAACATTCTTTGATGAAATCTGCAGCATTCAATGCAGTTTGCTTAATTGAGTGTAACCGGTAGATAATACACTTATCCCCCCAGATACAAAAGCGAGTTGGTAATTTTCAAAAGAGTTAGCCTGAAAGGGCAAATGGGTTTCACACTTGAAAGAATCACGGAGGAGAAGCCGACTCCCCCACCTTTCTTGTTAATCCCAGCTGCATGTTGGAATGATTTTCTGGTCTGAAACATTACCTGTCAGCCAAATCTTTGTAATGACAAGAACATCAAGATCCCTATCCTTAACAACATAAGATATCTCATCAGATTTAATACAGATCGACTGACAATTTATAAGACCAATATTAACATTTTGTAAGGCTCTGCCATTATAATGCGTTATTGGGAGAGTGATCAAATTACGTGCATTATACCCCATATTCCCCTTTTCCACTACATGAGCGCATCGCTAAACAAATGATATTACCATTATGGAGTCGTAAGGCAAGCAACTGATCCTTAGTATAATTCATTATCTAAACATGAGAAAGAAATAAGTGAAAATGAAATTCTGGTGGTTACACAACAACACTGTTAAGAACTCTCGACCATTAACATCCACAACCAAAAATTCGGTTATTTGTGTAAACACTGGAGTGGCGATAATATAGGACGTCAAATGATCGGTTAAACGGAAAATATATGAAATACAAAATAACTAAATATAATCAGTTTATACTAATATAAATTGAATCTATGCTGTAAATCATCTGATAGCTGAAGTATCCGAGAAATATTCCGGTGCCATTACATCGAGAGCTGGTAATACTTCCCGCCATTACATATAAATCTACCGTATAACTATACTATATAACTGCACCATATAATTGTGCCATATAGCTGTACCATATAACTGTACATATGTTCCTACGTTAATGCCGAGTAATATTAAAGTCGATTAACGAAATAAGGCTGTCCCAATTTAAAGAAATTGATATGTAGGCCGTCGTGATTAATTAAGATTATCATTAAATAAATATTTGTGAACTTACTGTATATTACTTGCTTGTGTTAATGTGTCGGCAATTTCGAGCTAAAAAAAAACAAAACGGGCGCCCATATATATTTGCCCGATTCCGCCTCTGCTCGGGAGTGTATATTTCTTGAACAATACATTTGGTAGTTTTAGGAAAATTTCATAAACTGTTCTGTTGATATGATTATCGGAATTGGTAATTTTGTCAAACATCATATAGAAATTATTAAATAACTGTTCAATGCAATTATTTTTCTTCGTAAAATTTGTTTGGTTTACTAAGTCTTTTGCAAGCTAATGTTTATTGTCTCGGGACTTTCTTACAAAAAGCCCGAATTCGAAGTACTCTTTTAATCAATCAATCTTATTAAAAATATTCCTTGACAATGACAATACTCATTCGAGATTATATTTTAAATACTTTGTTTTCCTGGCGTAAAGAAACCCAATGCATTATATACTAATCTGTCATAACCTCTGAATTACATAAAGATCAAGAGCTGCTTTTATCCTAAAGCTTATTAAATAGACTTCGTAGGATTTAAAAACGGGCAAGTTAATTGTTCACAAAGAAACATGTTAAATAGCAAGAATATTGTGCCAGCGCCTTAACTATCTTTATAAAACACACACCCACAGAGAGAGAAACACACACACAAACAGAGAGAAAGAGAGAGAGAGAGAGAGAGAGAGAGAGAGAGAGAGAGAGAGAGAAAGAAAAGAGAGAGAGAGAGAGAAACACACACACACACACACACACACACACACACACACACACACATATATATATATATATATATATATATATAAACACACAATACACACACACACACACAAACGCGCGCACGCACACACACACACACATGCACACACACACACACACACACATATATATATATATATATATATATATAAACACACATACACACACATGAACAAACATAGAGAGACAAACACACACACAGAGAAAGAGAGAGAGATCACAAACAAAAGACGGACACATAAACATGGCCACACATACACGGATAGTCCTGCACGGGCGAGCACAAACATGGTAAGACAACAGATGAGGATAAAATAAAATATGTTTTTGTCACCGTCATTCGATTGTGTTGATGCTGTTATCAAATCACAATTGAGTAACACAGTGCATAATAATTTAGCCTCTACAGGAATGTTCTACACAACCTGCTCGATAACTACCAGTCATTCCCAAACTGCAGATGATAGGAATAATACATTTCAAGTCATATTCAGGTTTTATTATTGAAATCCTATCACAAAAACACCGTACATATGAATGTTACTATAAGCAGTTGCAGAATAAGTGGTCTACATATAATTAAACCTTCCTTTCTAAAATGAAGACGAATAATTAATTACGTAGTAGGAAGACTGAAGAGGAGTCACCCATCTAGTAGACGAAATAAACAAAGACACAAACAGATAAATAATAATCCACTATTATCTGATATAAAGAGTATCCAATTTTATCTGGTATTATGAGTACCCAATGTTATTTTGTATTGTGAGAATGTACAATAGTTTGTTATTATGGTATTATGAGTATCTACTTTTATCTGGCATTGTGAGTATTTTATATTATTCGGTATTATGAGCATCCAATAGTATTTGGCATTATGGCTATCCAGTATTATTTGGTATTATGAGTATGTAATATTATCTGGTATTGTGTTTCTAGCATGATCTGGATTTATGACTCTCTAATCTTATCTTATGTTATTGGTATCCTAAGGTATCTGGTATTGCGAGTATTCTATTTTATTTGGTAGTATACATTTCTAAAATTATCTGCTAATAAGTGATATCATGAAAATCCAATGTTATTTTGTATTATGGGTATCTAATAATAACCGGTATAATAGGTGTATTGTATTATATGATATTATTGGTATCCCTATAATCTGGCATTTTGAATATCTAGTATTTTCTGTTATTATTAAATTATATGAAACTCTACCATTATCTAATATTATGGGTATCCAATATTATCTGGTATCATGAGTATCTAACATTATCATATACTACGGGTGACTGGCTTTGTGTGGTATTGTGGAATGACTGGTATTGACTGATATGAATATCCGACATTGGCTGATTTTATGAGTATCTTATTGTTATCTGATAGTTTGGATAACCAGTATAAACTATTATGGACATTAATGTACATACATTTAAGAGTGGGGTGGAGGTCGGTCTATTATGTATGCCCAACCCAAAGGTATGCTTATGATAGAATATGAGAGTGAAGTTGGGATATTGGGTTATTGACCTGTACCTATGGTACATCATTTTGTGGCTGTGCATGAGGATCGGTTTTAGAAATATGTCTCGTCCTAGTGTTGCCTCTTGGATTATCGTGCTTATAATTATGCGTAAGCATTTAGTCGATTTGTGGCTAAGCTCCTGTGATGCGGTCTTTCGGGGTCGTGAAGGGTTTACATCTATGTTGCATCCTTATTCTAACAGTTAAAATGGATGATAACAATATTGATAATACTACGGATACCTGAAATTCTTCTCTGAATGAGTTTCTTAAGGAAGAAGATGGTTTTGACAATCCATTTTCCCACCTAATGATAAATAGTCCGTATTATGACTTAAATGGTTTAATAAATAATCTGATAATTAAACAATCAACTGATATATTTCACGCTAAAATACTTTATTTAAATATCCAATCACTAGCCTCTAAATTTGATAGTCTAACCACTCTACCTGATACCATGCAAACAATATATTCGGATTATATTTTTATATGTGAAATGTTTCTTCTTAATGAGCACCTACCGGGCTATAATCTTATTTCAACATTTTCTGAGTAGACTAGAGGAGGAGTAGCCTTTTATTTAAAAGAATTACTTCAGTAGAAACTCAGCGAAGATTTTCATTGAAGGAAAATATGAATCCATCTTTATAGAAACAAATATTTCAAACATTAGAACTATAATTGGTGAGATTTATAGAGTGCCCAACAGCAATGTTCAAGTAGAGAACGTTATTAGTTATTAAACAGAAAATGCTAAAAAGGTAATTGTACTTTTTTTAAATATATATTAGAGGCAGTTTACTAATATGGGAAACATTTATATCCGTCAGCCATTGTTATTGTAAATAACTTATACTACTACGTTACATAAGTAGGCTCAATGAAATAGGAGAGCTTCATTAAATGTTTTCACAATACAGCAAAATGTAAACAATAAACTAAACGCATTTCAATTTCATACTCATGTGTAATACATTTTATATTCTTGAGAACATACCACTTAGACAAATCGAATCATTAGAGAATTTGACTACATAGTTTAAATAAATCGCAAACATGCTTAGAGGTTATAAATATTCGTTCGAAAATGTAAATGGGAAAAACAGTTTTCGACTTTTAAGAATAATTAACATTTTTTTATCAAAATGATGTTACGTTTAACAATATTACACCTTTTGCTGCCTCAACATTCGGATAATTAAACTGAAGATAGAACAACATAATAACTATTGATATCGATGATTTATAATAATATTTGTGCTCTTAGTTCTCTTTATTATCTTCTACTGAGACAAGATTAATTTAGAAAAAGAAATATTTCTTATGAAGTTCAGACAATAAACATTAACATAGAGCTATGACCCGCTGAGTTGTGCTATATACTTTTTCTTAACTGAAGCGGAACCAAATATGTCTGCGTCAGCATCACATTGTATTTGCTATATTGCTATTGAACGGGTTATTTAGGATGTTTAAATATGTTATTTGTTACTGCTACTGACATCCATATCGAGGTGTCACCCGACATTTAACTACACGTCAATGTCCATTACTTTAATAGCTGGTTATCGACTTAATGACACTTTATTGATACTCTTAAAGATCAAACTGTACGTTTTCTATGGATCATGAGTAGTTCAAACTTGTTATTTTTGTTTCGCCGTTTTAGCTTCCTTTCATCTGGATATCAATTTGCATATAATTAGGATAGACCACCGAAGGAACCAAAGGACGTGGCCATACAGTCATGTTTACATAAGGATAGATAAACGGTGAAAAGGGAAACAATAATCATTCATCAATCAAGAGATAATTAGATGGACGTATACCAACACACATACATATATATGTAGACAAATATACACAACATACACAGACATGCATATAGACACACATGCGCGCGCACACGCGCACCCTCACACGCACATACACACGCGCACATACACCCATACACACACACACACATATACACATTCAAATCTACACGACGGTATATATATATATATATATATATATATATATATATATATATTGTGTGTGTGTGTGTGTGTGTGTGTCAGCAAGAAAAGTCGCCACTCTGGATTCAGTCCCATGAAGAAACGTCCAGAGTTTGAATTCACGGTTCGAGATTATCTGTGCCTGTTCCTTATTATACACAGCTAAAACACACACATATACATATTCAAATATACAAACCTTTATATATATATATATATATATATATATATATATATATATATATATATATATATGTGTGTGTATATGTGTGTGTGTGTGTGTGTGTGTGTGTGTGTGTGTGTTTTAGCTGTGTATAATAAGGCACAGGCACAGAGAATCTCGAACCGTGAATTCAAACTCTGGACGTTTCTTCAGGGGACTGAATCCAGAGTGGCGACTTTTCTTGCTGAGACATGTGTAATGTCTCACCAGTCCCTAAGCCAAGCAAAAACAAAAAGCGAATCACCTACAGCCGTGGAGTTTGGGAGTAGAACACCCAAGTCAGATCACGGCAGTAGTGAGAATGTTTAGATTAATTATCTAAGCAGCCCTATTTATAGCTATTTTTCAATTGCTGTATCTTTCTTCAAAGCAATACTATATAAGCCATATAACCCAATTGTCACTGTCTTCAAAGATCAGTTTTTACAACGGGCAGGCGTCATGAAGCGACTACTATTAAAACTGTTTATCTTAATTGCTATTAAAAGACTGACATCTGCGCTGAAGCAGACCGTAATAGCGAGCCATAGCTTCCGTACTGTTTGAACTATGCTATCATTTTCAAACCTGACCTAATTTATGCTATTCTAACTATTGTAGTTCTTAAATGTTATTTATGACAAGCAGATTAGAGCTAATCTTGAATGTCATAGTACAAACTGGACATAACTGGACCTAGGAAAGATAATTCTATTCCCACATACAACCAAGGTGAATTATATAAGTTGTTATATAAAACCCACCAACCGCGCGAGCTGTGTCCAATGCCACCGCTCGAGATGCGATGCAGTGTTTCTATTCCTGAGTCAGGAGTACATGCTTTAAGAGCGTACTGTGTCTGCTACAGTCATTTAAATGCTGGATAACCAGGCCAAACATCTAAACGGCGTGCCTCCAAAGACGCAAATAGTGCACGGAATATATAGCTCTAGATCAACTTTTCTTGAATGCAGGGACCGGGAAATATGGTCTCCACGCATAGAAAACGGAACTTTCTCAACCGCAGCATAATATGCCTTGTGATATTTGCTGGAGGGTCAAATACCTCATAAACATACAAATCCAATAAATACTATGACCTACTCGTCACTATTACATCGGCATTTGCTGGAGGGTCAAATACCTCATAAACATACAAATCCAATAAATACTATGACCTACTCGTCACTATTACATCGGCGCCTTAGCAGACCGTTATGGCAGAATTGCCCTTCTATATATTAACATTTTCAAATCAGACCTAATGTCTGCTATACAAACTATAATTATAATATAGGGTTTTATTAATGACAAGGAAACTAAAGTTAGCCTTGAATGTCATAGTACAGACTGGACATAACTGGACCTAGGAAAGATAATTCTATTCCCACAAACAACTAAGGTGAATTATATATACAACTAAACTTGTTATATAAAACACACCAACCACACGAGCTGTGTCCAATGCCACCGCTCGAGATGCGATGCAGTGTTTCTATTCCTGAGTCAGGAGTACTTATAATGCTTTAAGAGCGTACTGTATCTGCTATAGTCATTTAAATGCTGGATAACCAAACCAAACACTTAAACGGCGTGCCTCCAAAGACGCAAATAGTGCACGGAATATACAGCTCTAGATCAACTTTTCTTAGAACGCATGGACCTGGAAACATAGTCTCCACGCACAGAAAAAGGAACATCTCAACCACAGCATAATATGCCTTATGATCTTTTGTTTAATACTGTTTAATACAATCTTTTGTTTAATACTGTTTGGGCTATGAATGATTTAATATTTTTGTCTTGAAGTCTTTAATCTAGACCACATAAATGCACGTGTCTTTATTGCAGCTCAAGTAATTAATACAACGCAACGAAATATAATTTCATCTGATTGAGGAAATGTATTTTGTGTTGGAAAATGTTTAATATATTCTACGAATATTTCTTATTAGGTTATAGATAAACCATATTTTTGTGTACTGCACACCCTCTTCAATAGATCCTGATAGTTGGATGCATTACCAAATATTGTATTATTATTATTCGTATTATTATTATTATCATCATCATTGTTACTTAATTCCAAAAAGGTAGCTGCAAGCATGACTTAATAATGAACACGTAAGATGTAACGAGATCTTTCTTTTTATCGAAAGATAGATTAAAAGATATTTGGCGAATGTTGTACTGAAAAGAAACCGAAACGGATAATATAGTTCAAATCTATAGATTGATATGATGATAAATACTAAATAAAGGGAATCGTAATTAAATTAGCTAAATATGACAGGTTGGAAACATCAATTGGGAAAAGGAAATCAACAAACAGTAACATAAATGTAAACAACGAGAAATATAATAAGAGATGGTCGTAGATTGGCTTAAGGAGATTTTGTCATTAAATGTGAGGGAATAAAATTTGTATTTGATAGAAATAATTGAAGAATGTTTAAGTGTTTGTTACATTGATGTCATAATATGATTTAGAAAACAATATATGCCTGTTAAAAGATAAAAATCAAACCAAACATGATATCAGAGACGAATATAAATACATTTATTTAGGAAAGGAATTCCTGATATTGGGCCTGTGATTCATTTGGGGCATATTATTTCGTTAAATACAACCAATATGCTTTGGTATTTAGCAAATAGCCATAAAAATAAACAAAACATTTAAATATTTAATTTATCACACCATTTGTACATAAAATATGCAACCGTTATCATTCATTCACACGAACCTAAATTATATTCGTAGCTACCCAAAGTTATTACTGAATATATAAATTGTCACATTGTCTGGCACATTAAAGACAGTTGCATCAAAGTATTCATTATTTAGGAAAAGGAAAGGGGTTGTAAAATCAGAACAAAATGTTTATTAAATGATACACTATATTTAATTATATAATAATTATTATAATTACAAAAACTTCTATTGCGCCAATATCCTCTAAAATAATTGAGCTCAGTGACGCACCTAGCACAGAGGCTAGGCAAACTCATAGTCAAGGTACAGATGCAGTGGAAACCTAGGAAGGATAAGCGAGTCTGAAAAGGTGAGTTTTCAAATGGTGATTGAAAGGGACATTGCTATTTGATGACCTAATATGTTCAGGGATTGAATTCCAAAGAGTAGGGACAGCAACTGAAAAAGCACGAGTCCCAACATGAGGTTTAACCCTGGAAGCAGACAACAAATGTAATCCAGATGAACAGAGCTCTATGGGCTTGGATGGTAGAGAAAGCATGGAAAACAGATACAAAGTTTTTTCAGCAGACAGCGTATGATAGACAATAGCCCAGAGTTAGAAAATGATTCGAGATTGAACAGGGAGCCAGTGAAGAGATTTCAGAAGTGGGACAAAATGGGAAAACCGAGGAAACCGTGAGACAACCCTAGCTAACCAGTTCTGAACACTCTGAAGTTCTAGAATATCCTTAGATGCAATGTTTTAAATCAGAGAGTTGAATTAATCAAGCCTACCAGTAATGGATGCTGTAGCAATGGTTTTGGCGACTGAAAGAGAATTAAAAAGACGATACGGTAAAGGTCACGAATATGATAGAAGCAATAGCGACATGTCAGAGAAATATGTTTTCTGAATTTAAAATCACTATCAAATGATACACCAAGATTACGTACAGTGTATGATGGTGTGGTGCTATGATCAAAGATGGAAGTAGCGAAGAAAAGAGCAAGTTTACTGCGTTGTTGTTTATCATCCAGCCAGGGATATCACGGATACAGTCATCTAGCTGTTTAAGAGAAATATATGTGTCTTCTGTAGGTATAGTTATGTATACTTGGGTGTCAGCTGCATATACATGATGGTCTAATTTGTGGCTATGAATAATTAGCTTAGTGGTGTGGTATACAGAGTAAACAGTAGCGATTCAAGAACATAGCATTGGGGAACACCACAAAAAAACACTGCCTTTGGAAAATAGTTTCTTCCTTATATTGTGGAAAACTGTTTATTAAGAATGAGCGGATCTAAGTGAGATCCAGAGCTTAGTGATAAATAAGCTTCTTAGTAATTGGAACAATTAGTGTATTAAGACAATAGTTTTGCAGAAATATAAAGATAGGATCAAGTTCATAAAACGTATTAGGGGATGATAAAATCAGTTTATCAACTTCTGTAAAAGAGGCTGGCTTACATACCCTGCAAGGGTGGTGTAAAACAGGAACATCAATATTACAACTGGAAGCATAACATGCAAAGGAAGCATGAATTTGAGTGATCTTATCCTTGTTTGGAAAAAGATTTGCAGAGTGCATTTGTTACATCATGAGTTTAATCTATTCGGAAAGTAAAAAAAACATACTTTAAGAGTTGCACCGAACTAAGAAGAACAAGATTTTTCCATAAAATTGATGCATTAATTGTTTATTTGTACGGAATTATTTGTTTGATCTGTAATATTCTAGTATATTGGTTATTAACTACATTTATATAATTAAATGTGCTTGAGTTTAATTTACTTAACTGAATCGATTGTTAAGAAATTCAGCTGCAGAAGACTTAGATCATTTATTCAGATCAGCCTGAATGTGCCAACATCAACTGTAAATATTTATCGCCTTAAATCACAGATACGCTTGATATCAATTTCAGAAAAATCTAAATAAAACATCGAGAGGCAATCTCCTTTTATAATATATTACAAAACATCAACTTCATAACTTTCAACATAACTTCTTTGTAGGAAAAGATAAAAGGCGGGTCTGCTTTATGTTTATTAAAACAAACTAAAATACTCTGATATTAGTCACACAAACTAAAACACTCTGATATTAGTCACAAACACCACAAACATTGTTTTGCCAGACTAAAATGTCAACCTGCTACTGCTTGGCAAGAGTATCACCATCAATCCTATTATACTGTACCCACAGCAGTAAGTATAGATTTGTTCTCTATCTCGAAACAATTGGAGTAAGTATGCATTTGTTCTCTATCTCAAAATAATTGCTAATTTATTTGACTTCGTATGTTTCCTTAATCCAGTTCTGAACTAGTAACAAGGAATGAAATGTCCTCAGTCCGATATAACTGACTGAATTTCTGATTATGCAAATCTTAGTTCACGAAAACACATAGTATTCGACATAGCAAAATCAAATGTGACGTATTATGGCGATCCTGCATTATGTAAATGTTAGAGAATAACTTACTTTTAGTAATATAAAAAATGTCAAAACAATATCTGGCTTTAAAACTGATCCTATATATTGCTTATATCATTCTGTATCTGTCCACTTACCACGCCTTATACAATTGTTTTCGGTTCCGGTGAGTTTTAAATGAATGTATTATTATTATTATCATCATCATCATGGTTGTTATTTTCGTGAAAGAGAAATATATGATATATATATATAGGTATATTACATATATAATATATATATATATATATATATATATATATATATATATATATATATATATATATATATATATCAAATATGCACACTGGCTGTGACATCGTACATGTGCATTTAACCAATTACAATGGTCTGGATACCTTAGGCTCCACCCACAACACGGTGACCCCACACATAGCATGCCTGTAATCTATATAGAGATATTGCTATTTAGGAATGTACCCCCTTCAATGTTTAAAACAGGCAAAATTAAGTTAAATCCACAAATTAATTTACCATTTAATTTTTTAATTCAGAAATATTTCTTCCATGACATTCCTACTTGGAATATAAACTACTTTGTATTCCAAGTAGGTACTCGGAGTATCTACTCATGGTAAAAAATATTAAGCAAAAAAAGAGTCGGAATTGACCAAATGGAATTGAATGGAATTGATATATATATATATATATATATATATATATATACAATAGAATGTTATGATGTAATACTATATTACTGTATGTCTTTTACAAGTGGAATCTTCAAAAACGAGGAAGAAGTATAAAAAAAGAAATATCTTACTTATCGTATTGCGAGGTTACATATTAAATATACATTATTCGAGTGAAAAATGATATTATGATGTCAATTGATCAAGGTAAGCCAGTAATACTTGTTCTTCTGGACCTGTCTGCTGCATTTGATACAGTTGACCATAATGTACTTTTCTCTAGGTTAAAAGACATGTTTGGTCTGTCAGGTAGAGTACTTGAATGGTTTAGATCCTATCTGGAACAACGCTCCCAGAGAGTGTCTGTTCATGGTATTTTATCTTACATTCAGTTTTTGTTATCTGGTGTACCACAGGGTTCAGTTATTGGTCGTCTGGTTTTCACAATGTATACCCGTCCTCTTGGGATCATTGCGCAGCGATATGGGGTTAAATATCACTTGTATGCTGATGACACACAGCTGTATATATCACTGGATCCTGACAATGAGTTAAATTTCTCCTCTTCCTTGAAGAATTTAGAACATTGTATTGCTGATATTCGGCTATGGATGACTCAAAATCTTCTAAAACTAAATGATAATAAAACAAATATTTTATATTTGGCATCACCACATTGTGTTAAATCCCTAAAGACACCAGCATTACAGATGGGTGCATCTTCGATTACCTCTAATGGGTCAGTTAAAATAAGGGGTTATTTTTGACCAATGTATTAACATGCATGAACATGTCACATTAGTATGTCGAGCTGCCTACTACCATCTTAAGAACATCCACTGTTTAAAAGCATTCTTGACACAAGAAGTGTTTGTAAGTAGTCCGTGCCTTTGTTACATCTCGTATGTAACAATCGTAACTCCTTATTATATGGTATATCTGATTATAACATTAATCGCCTTCAGCGAATTCAGAATATTGCAACTCGCATTGTAACAAATACTAGAAAATATGATTATATCACCCCAATTCTTCAAAACCTATATTGGCTACCTGTTAGACAGCGTATCCATTTCAAGATTCAGTTAATAACATATACATCTATTAATGATATGGCGCCAGAATACCTGTGTCAACTGGTTTCCATTAGAAAGTCTTCCCGAAAACTCAGGTCATCCAGTTAGATACTATTGCAGGTGCCAGTGTCTCAGCTCAAGTCATATGGTAATTGTGCGTTTAGTGTTGCAGCTCCCACTTTGTGGAATAGGTTGCCAGCAAATATTAGAAATGCGTCGTCTCTTGGAAATGTTAAAGCTTTTCTAAAAACACACCTATTTAAGTTCGCTTTCACTGATAAGTAATTATTATCTTTTAAATCATTACAGGGTTTTTACAGAAATATTATTTGGGATATTATTATATTACATATTATTTGTACAGCACATCTGAATGACTCCAGGTAGTAAGGGTGCTTTATTAAATATACATTATTATTATTATTATTATCATCATCATCATCATCATCATCATCATCATCATCATCATTATCATTATCATCATCATCAACCAAATCCTATACTACGGTTATATGTATATATATTGGTCATTTATAGTAGTTATAATGCTCTAGAAAAGCAAACAACACAATGTACTCTAAATTGAAGTAACTGGTGTGAGCCAGTTATATAAATGGCATGCTTTTACTACATTTTTCACATGAAGTGATAAATTATAAAAAGAAAAATATGATCGTTAGCAAAGAATAAAAAGAATATGACTGGCACACTGTATTGAATACACATTTATATTATTGGTCTTCGTCATAAAGATTAATCATATCGATTTATTATATTTCGTATTTCTGTTACAATAAATATGCAAGGTTTATAGATTGTTTACTGTTTGTTCTTCTGGAAGATGAAAAACCAAAATTCATATGAAACAGAGTCTTGTTACGTACGATGAATATATTATAATTAAGATAAATATGGTAACTTAGGTAAATGTTTGGTTAAGTAGAGAAAACTGAAAGCAATGATTCACACTAAACTGAATTACTAATATTTCCAAGGAACGATAATAGCATTATTTATTCAATGTTAATGCAAGTGAATTGTTATATATAATAAATTAGGAATTATAATCACTCGCGATGTTATCAGATGAAGTTTGTTTAAGGATTACAACCCATTGTACACGTTTTATATCATAATGTTATTAGAACATTTATCATGAAGTTAGTTAAGTCGGAATATTTAGTAGGTATTACTCAGGAATCTTCTTTATTTTCGTGGTGAATCCCAGTGTCATTATGTCTGTTGATTATACTATCTATCAATAAGATTCAGCATCATCAGGAGTAAAGACAATTCATCAATTTATTTCCATTTCAGGTTTCCTGGAGATCAATAGGTGGGTAGCCCTTACTTATATTATCAATTAGTTATCATGCAATTGTCTAATGAAGACATTATCATTTTCTATTACGTTAAAGTCATTTTATAAAACACATTTATCATGATCGTTATAAATAAAATGCTTATTTTTGCTTATCTTTGAAATATAAATTACTTTAAATTATATTGTATTTTCACATTTATACAAACTAACTGCAATTTATTATGAACAGTTTTTTTTCAAGGTCAGATATTTGTTTTTATACACGTCTCCCTTACATCTCCGGTACGGATAGGCACCAACTACATGGCGTTGTATCTGATGCTGACTCGTGTAAATTAATGAGAATATTTATAGACATTAAAAGCAAATATTACATCTTATATAAAGATATTACGAACATTACAAGCAAATATTATATCTCTGCAATTTATTATGACCAGTTGTTTTCAAGGTCAAGTATTCGTTTTCACAGGTTCTCTCCTTCCAACTCCAGTACGGATAGACATCAATTACATGATATTGTATCTGATCCTGACTAGTATAAATTAATGCTAACGGGTGTATGGCCATTACAAGCAAATATTAGATCTGTATCAACTATCAAGGGTAATATATAACGATATCCTTAAAATACACCACATGAGGTAAAGCGGTACAATGACAACATATTTACCATACGATGATGATCATCATCATATAAACTAGCCACTCTGCTATTTCGAACCTTGATTCTACACGAAAGGATTACTTAAGCTTGAACATCCTCTACCTATTTTCTGTCATGTATTTTATCCCTATGAATAATTGGCTAGTATCTTCGCCATCTGAATAAAGCCATGCTTAAGGGTACATTGATGCTGAATGTTATCCTACTGGATGAACATTACTCCGTCTCGTTTATGTGATACAAGGAAGTTGCCATATCCATAGTTGTTCCATTATCTGGACAGTTAGATCTAGATCAATGTAATATTTCACTGGTTTGTTATATTAGCTACGTAGTAGCGTTTTGCTTCTAAATACATTAAATCGGTTTTGAACATTATTTGATCACCACTGGTAGTTCAAATACACTTGATTCTAATCGTAATTCGGTTAATAACAATGGTCATTCAGTAAATGTTGAGAATGACTCATTTATGCTATATCTGTGTTACCTCAATAAATGTACCAATATAGCCCAAGATGCAATATATATATATATATATATATATATATATATATATATATATATTTTGCTAATTCTGTCAAGTTGTAATGCTGATCAATGCTATCATTTAGGGTGTTTTTAATGTTTGACGATAGGCTCACTGATACCCATATTCGAATCAATTTTGTTCAGGGAAGTCTAGATTCCACCACCCACTGTAATAGAATATATCCCAAGATGATTAAATCTGTATATGTACTGCGCTCATTTTATAATTGCATGTGATTGGTGGCCATCTCCAAACGTTCTTTCTATGCCCTACTATGAATTGAGTGTTCTTTTAGATAGTCATACACAGTACCTGGTTAAGACCAGCATCGTATTGGTGAAACTTTGTCAACCTTTAATTTATGCTGCCTAAGGGATTTGTTTTGGTAGTTTTCGAAGACATCTTGGTATCGATCAGGGTGTATAGGCGAAAATATATTTGGGGCAATTTATGGCTTTTGACACTACTCATTAGTTCATTTCAAGAGTAATTGTCTATTCCCGTTGTTTAATTTCTCTAGACCACACTGATACGTAGTGTACATATAATCGACAGTCTGAATGTTGTGTCGTTATGTCATTTTTCTAGATAAAATGTTTGAAATATTTCATCCGATCCTGTGTCATTATGCACTATGATCTTGACTAAACTAAACCTATAGGTGGGTCATTACCATAAATGAAATCAAATGTTAAACTGAGAATCCAAAAGACCACCGAGTATTGAGGAAAGTATACTACATGAAATTAATTATTTGAAACCATATTATCATAATAATATGATTCTACTTTTAGTCCTCGATCTGTTGGTCCGTCCATTCATCGTGTCTGTTGGTTTGTGTGTAGGTGTTAGTGTTCCCAAGAGGTGTTTTACATTCTTTGGAGAAACATAGTGCGACATATATCTGTAGATATACCCCAGTATGCCTACATTTCAGTCTGTATGTGTGTATGTATGTATATAATAATAATAATAATAATAATAATAATAAATGTCTTCCGGGCTGTATGTATGTATGTATGTATGTATGTATGTATGTGTGTATGTGTGTGTATGTATGCGTGTATGTATGCGTATGTATGTATGTATGTATGTATGTATGTATATATGTATTTATGTATGTATCTATATGGGTGTGTGAGGCAATATAAGTATGTGTGTGTACTTCCATGTGTATTATTGTTACCTTGTTTTCAGTATAGTTCTCAGGATGTTATATATCTATAAACAAAACACTCCCTAGCCTGATTGATTTAGACTAGTTTAGAATTTTGGTCCAGGCTTAAGGGTCCGTCAACCTTTATTTTATTGTATTGTTATGGGAGTGTACTTAAAATTGTTTTATCTACAAGGAACAAGACATCGTCTTTAAAGAATGCCTAGAAGATACCAATAGAGAGCCAGAGAATACTGTTTGATTGCACTTAAGAGTAAAACACTATGTCATTCTGGAAGACACCAACAAGACGCACTAACAGCTACACAGTATTAGAGTAATATTAATGGGAAATACAATACATACCACTATTAATTATTATTGTTGTGATAACCTTTTAATTGTGTATGAATAATAGAATACATCACCGTAAATTTGAATGATGAATAGAAGAAGGCTAATACCACTACCTGTTTGTAACCTACTATCAATATTATGTTATCACCAGCATAATCAATATAGTCTATGTGTTGTTACATAACCTGGGTTATCGACTACATACTGACATATATAACACAAACAGCCTAGTTAAGGATGTGTTACACAAACGGTAGTTCAGTAGTGGTTTTTAATGATATTGCTAGACAAGAATTACTTATTAACTAAAAGCTTGAGAACTATCGTAGAACCTGAGATGATGGAAATGTAGATATCTAAATTAGTTAATGCTTATGTGATATATGTGTAAGCAACGAGATGAATTGTTAATCAGAAACGATATTTCGTGGAACATTAACTATTTTAGAAATCTAATTCGCTCTCAAGAGTATAGACACTCCCAATATTAAACCCTGAGAATTGTTGATGGGTCTCTTAGACTTAAAATGGCATATTCATGGGAATAATATAGATTCTCGGCTATTAATGCAGTTAATATTGCTTCCACTATGTCACATCAATAAATTATTGATAACATAGTGCATAAGGTTTCTGTTCCATTACACAGACGTGGAGGTTTAACATTACGAGGAAACATCATTGGTGTTCCTGCGACCGGATTGGGAGAATGTGATGGGACTCCTGGATAATTGATATAGGCAGTTGATGATTTGATCACAGACTGTGACAAGTGATTTGTTCTGCATTGTGCATCCAATATGTCTCACATCTCAGTGAAATAAACACTGTTCACGTGGAATTTATTTTAGAAGTTTAATATATATATATATATATATATATATATATATATATATATATATATATATATATATGTGTGTGTGGTGTGATGTGTATTGGACAATAGGTAAATCAAATATAATTCTCAAACAAGTTTAATAGCAATTTAAGATAGCTATTATGTTGTATTGATAAAACGACTTCAGTAATCAGTTAGTGACCCATTCATCAGTGTGCTTTGTTATTTGTCTTTTTCTAACATAAAACACTGTCTAATGTTATTGAATGTTGTTGTAAACAAATTGTTTTGCAAAAGGTAAATTAGCGTAATTTCTAACAGGATAGATTGCTCCTTGAATGAATATCCACTCTGTTTAATGGAGAAGGAAATTTACAAACCCAGGAGACTATGTTTTAACGTGGTGTGAAAAACATTAAACTTTGATTAAACACAGCTATCTCATTTTCATATGTTTTTGTAAAGCCAAGAATCAGTCTCATTGACATGTTCTGGGTCCTTTGAAAATTGAAGAACACTAACTGGGATTTGTCGGCCACAAGTGAGTTGCAATGATTATATCTATATTATATAAAGGTATCAACCAAGGGTATAATAAATCCACGTATGAAAGCAACGTTTTGACCATGATAACATACTGCTAAAAATATATAACCATCGTGTTTGTTCATAGGCTTATGAGTAATAAATATAAATCAAAACTAGGAATAATATAAATATTATAAACTGAATATTTTCAATAACGCACTTTTCGGCATTTGAATTTGGATGAATAAAAAATAATCTCTGTTTTGACACCATTCATCTCAAGCCTATTCACTCTGATCCAATTCTGACTCCCCCAAATTCAGGTGTCAAGTAAAACTTTGCTTCAGTAGCACTATTTGTGTGAGAAGTGTCAAATAAAATGCATACTTTGGTATCGCCAGCATGTAAGCGATAGCCTATTCCATGACGACGAACGGTATTACTAAATAGTAGGGTGTGTTTAGAGAACTGATCCATCTGAAATTCTAAATTACAGCCAGACCAAATTTAGCTTGAAAAGGAAAAACAGATTAGATGGGGGTCGATTTTCTTTTGAAACATCCCTTAGGTAGAACAGATTATTTCTGCGAAGCTACAAAGGTAGCTTATGTCAGGCTATCTAGTACTCTATTACCTAATATAGATCTATATGATATCTGTCAAACCAGGCACTAACTCCTGAAGATGTTTTTCAGCAGCCACGTAACCCAGAGATAAAAACAAGATGCCGATGAAGATTTTGTAATATTCTTGTGGACTTTATCACATGCTGCAATAGTTCTATTTTAAGTGATGTTTCATTGAGTTGTGAATCCTGGCTATCAAATCCTTCGAGAATTTTCTTTTTCTTATACGAGAATAATTGACTGAAATTATGAAACCATGCTATGATGTCGAGAAACATGCGGGGGAAAACGTGAATCACCCTTGTTATGGAGTACCATGTTAAAAACATTGAATAGACATAGACCCTTATTATCACCAGCACCTTCAGTGAATTTGCTATTGAAATATGTGGCTTTGGTATCACGATTAATACTTGTAAATACAATTTTTGGTCTTAGAATATTTAATGATAAAAAGCCAGAGATATTCTTCTCTGTTTTCATTCAAACTGTTGAAGAAATTATTTGGATTCATGGATCTCAGTGATATTCAGTTCTGCCCTCAACGTAGTGTTGAGCTCCAGGTACATAGCAGCGTGGACCGTTTGCATGAAAAGGACATGTTCTGAACGAATATGGTCATCACTAATACACTGGTGATTTATAAAACGTTTGCGGGACTTGTAATCTTTTTATAAACAATGAAGGGAATGTTGCCGAAGGATAATAGAAAATGCTTGTCACATAGCGCGAAGAACAGATAATGTTCTAAATAAGATAGCTACTACTGTGGGAAGCTATCATATTATATTTTAATAACGAATAGACACATAAACGTGAAGTAACTATGTACTGCGATATGTATTTTACAATGATCGTAGATTGAAGAAAAGTGCTTGGTCTGAACATAGGACATCGAGACAGGTACCAATAAGTTGGTTTCTGTCCTAATATATCGATCCCCATTTTCGAAGCGTGATTAATTAACTATCTATCAGGCGTTACGTAATTAGCAGCAACCTGTCTCCCGCTTACCTGGCCAATCGAAGTAAGACCAATGAATCATAATAAACGGTCATGGCGTCGTGGCCTAGTACTGTAAAAGCACCATATGTATATGTCTAATAAATCTATGTGTAATCAAAATATAGATACAAATGTTTTAACTGGTACGATAGAATCGAAGCTTTCAGCTCGATTTATAATAAAAGTTTTTCAGGAACTATAATACGGGTAAATTTGCAACATAATTAAAATATAGATGTATGTATATAATAGTGGTATATATTGTTTATTAGTAAAATATATCAATTTTAAATGATAGGTACCTAAATCTAATTAGGTTTTAGTCATATTCTGATTCCTTAATTCGCTTAAATCACGATTTTTCTGTTGGTCTCATTTTAATGATACAATCGTATGAAATGATTATATTGGGATCTGGATTTCATGAGATGTAAAGATTATATGAATGACCATTAACTACGATAACGAATAAATTTGTCGTAGTATAGATATATTGCTAGAAAATAATGATATTGTGATAGATAATTATATATATTTGCTGATATCAATGATTAACGTGATCTAGAAGTAGATTAAAGTATGAGGCTATGCATTCAGTGAGTCAATAACCCTCTCGCATAGTATTCATTGTGAATCTCCTTAGTAATATAATAATACGTGACATTTATATAGCGCCCTATTCAGCTAGATGCTGCTCTAAGGCGCTTTACAATAGTATTATCTCTGACTCAGACCTGTTTCCACCCAGCACACATCTCAACTCCCAAATGAGCATACAACGCATGCTGCCATCATTGGCGCAAAGCGTTACTCAAACACGTGGCCATCGAGTAGTGCTGTCACGTACTCATTTGTTTATCGATGAATGAACCAGTCGCCATATGGCGGCATTGCAGCTCACGGAGCCTCGAACCCACGACATTTCGGCTATGAGTCCATAGCTCTAACTAACTGCGCTGTCACCACTAGCTAGCGAATTAGTGTACGATTCTATTAGACACCCTTTCCGGCGGGCGGTTGACAACTGTTATAACCTGCTGAAGTATAAGCACTCCTTCATGTTATTCCCTTTAAATCTGAGGCTATCTTTTATCCGAGAAAGAGTAATCTAAATATTATGTTTAGAAGTTAGCAATAAATCTTAGCAAGACGTTTCCTTGTAGATTATATTTTGTCACCTGTCGTTGAAACACACACACTTTACGCGTGTCTGTCACAATGGGTTGATGATCTTATAATGGTATTGCGATAGTCAAATATCACACTAAGTGTTTTTAATGGTATTTCATGGCATGGAAATGTGTCACAATATATTAGTTAAATTTTTATATATTCCACTGTAATTATTACAGCGGCTTGGATAATTATGGTAATAATTCGGACGTTTCAGCATCTTAGAACTAAATAATTCAGAAGTTTAGATGAGAACTCCTTATGGTTTGTTTTCTCTTTACTTGCATGTATAAGTCTGAAATATTTAGTTATCAACATCAATTGTACACCAAGAAGCAAGGACGTACATCAGAAGAGGCTTCCCAATCATGACCAGCTAGCTGCTTGCCAGTTCATTGTAAATACAGGATAAATGTGTTATCTATAACGAGATGGAGAGTTTAAATGACTAAATAAATATAGAATCGGGTACCATTTGAATGCGTGAACAGAAATACATACCTTGTTATTGTTATGTAGCATGATAAAAGGATTAGTTAGTTACCCTTTGGAATTTTGTATTTATACTTGCCTGATTAAGCACCGTTGAATAACTATTAAAACAATTTGAACACTATTGGCTCAAATTGAATATATCTGAATTTCTCCCTTTTCCAGGTTACCTTTGAAAAGGGGAATATCTTTTTAAAAAAGTTTGCCCAATTCTTTAAAAAAAATTCTTTTGCCATATACATTTTTAAATATATTTTAAAATTTGTGTTTAGAATTTTACAAATGAGTGACCCCATCTGAATATTTTATTTAATAGGCTAAAAAATTTATTCTTTTTGGGGGGTTTAATTTTATTTGTTTTATAATTATTAAAAAAATTTTGTTTGTTATTTCCATAAAAATGATTTTAAGTTTATTTTGTATTAATGGAAAGGGGGTTTTTAAAGTTAATTATTCCATTGAAAATAATTTTTAAAGCAAAGGGGCTTTAAAATTCAGCCGTTTTCAAAAAAGTAACTAAGAGGGAATCATCTTTCCATTAAAAATGTCCAATTCGATTAAGAAAGAGGAAAGGTTCTTTTGTTTTAGCGTTTGTATAAATCGATACTTTTAATGTAATTTGTGTTTAGATCACTACGAATGTAGTGCACCAACATTCATCTGAATAGCTTTTATGTAACTAGGCAAACAAAGTCTGTATTCTTTTAGATGGCGGATTTAATTTAGTTTGTTTTAGTAATTATGTAAGAAAACTGTGTCTAGATATGAATTGATATTCCATAATAAATGAGTTTGGAAGTTTATTTTGTATGTAGATGGCGCCATTTTTATACTTGGTCTAGGATTGTTAAAGTTAGTTATTATTCTTCTGTGGGATTAGAAAATAATAGTTTAAAGTATGGGCATAAAATGTAAATTCAGACCGTGAAAGATTTCACAGCGCAAATGTAGAGACATTTTTACAGCCCATAACTGAACCAAAAAAACCCAACTAAATTAGATACCTAACTAAACCGACACCCTCTGACATAGATGTCTAGCACTGACCTATCCTCGTGGCTGCGATGACCCGCTCATTCAATGTGACGGCATAGCCTATGCAGTAGATAGGTCTGTATACAATGTAATTTTCATCATTATGACCCTTGACCCCCAGCTTTGCTTTTCAAATGCGTCGATAAACGCTGATTGACCTAGAATTACAGTATCTAGGTAATGCTTTCAAACAGAAAATAAGCATGAGCTATCCTCATACTTAACAGTGGAAAAACCCAGTTGGCGATTATTTTGTACCTCAAACTTATTAACTAGAGATAGCCACATAGTCCTGTTTTGTTGGAACGGAAATCCTAATCCTATTCATATTTACAGCTTTTAATAATCCTATATCTGCACTGATTGGGAGATACAGATATATTATTATTACCTGGTGTTGGTTTAGAGTTGCATAATAAGTTTGTAGTTGTTGAAGTAATTAGTTATACCTTCAAGTTGAACTATTCACTGGAGGAACGTTCCGATAGCACAGTAGTTAGAACAATGCGCTAACCAATTTGTAGGTAGTAGGTTCAATTCCAGCTCTTACCTATATGATTGTCTGATGTTTCGTCAAGGACTTGCAACTTGACCAAATGTTGCAGTGTGAACAGTGTCCAGAATATACAAATCAAGGAAGGCCTCGGTGAAATAATAAAGCTAACTGTAGATTTTAATTACCTTTTCATAATGTCCAGTGGTTAAGCAGGTATAATCATGTTTCTTCTAACATCTTCTATCAGTGCAGTCATATTATAATTATTTACACGTTCATATAGCATCCTAGTTAATGGACCCATCAGTTGAATGAAGATACAGTATAGATTCACTAATAAGATTTACTTCTACTGCGTATTTAGCGACCGTAAGTTTATCAAGAAGTATAGCTAGATCTTTTTGTAGGATATATCACCACCAATAAACGATATGGTGATTGTCAACTGACAGTTAACCGGGAAAACCTGTTAATACAAAGAGCCAAATATATTCATAAGATACATGAGTTTTTTAATCCAGCGGTAATAAATAGTTGTATGGCCAAGATACTTCAATGTCTAGCTACATAATTAATTTTGTCAAACACTCTGAAAGCAAAATTAGCTATCAAGGTTGCTAAGCGGTTAAATAAAAAATTATTTATTTTTCAATACTCATCTGCACAATTCAATGTTATTACTAGTTGATCTATATGAAAGTTTTTTTTACCCTCTCCAAGTTACGTAAAAAGATGTATCATTATACAAATGCTGATTAAGTAGACATGGCAATTTTACTTGTGACAAATTATAATGGCTTTTATATCGATACAGGTTGACACAGGAAAGATGAGTTTCTCGGAATTCGGTCCCTGAGTTGGTGAAATGACCATCACTTAACAAAGGAATCGCTTTTTATAGCAAGTGTCAGTCACTAACTAGGGCTCAGTGTTTGTAGTAGATGACAAATTGGGCATTAGTACAAAATAAAATGTTTTTATTAATTTGATCGAGCTTAGATAAATGACACTCACCGCAATAATCAAACCAACCAATACACAGGAACACACATATATACCTACACATACAAACACCGGTTAAGCAAATATATGCAGACCTAACCACACACAAACACATACACATAATTTCCCTCAAATATGCGCCACTGATAATAATACAAACCTATCCCATAAGCTAATATTGATTTGACAGTAATCAGATGTAATCCGGTAACCACCACATGTCTATGAAATGGTGTTGCCCAGTACATGTTTCAAACATATTTAGGTTGTATGATTTATATCAGATTCTATCAGGTTATATAAGATTATAACATATCTTAGATCAGAATATTGCAATAGCCAGAATCCGAATTACCGTTTACACATATGAATAACCATTCCTTTCAGAAAAAAAGACAAGACATAAAATAAATTTAGGATAACAATAGGTTGATGGAGAGCCATTTATGAAAAGTGAGTTCATTTTCATATATCCAATAAGTCTTTGATCTATGTCACAAAATAAAAGTCTCAAAGTTACTTGTTTTACTTGAATAATATTACTAGTGGTCTGCTTCTTTCTTGTTCAATATGGTGTATCTCACATAGAAACTCGGTATAAGGAAATTTGTACTTGTTACTTGTTTTACTTGAATAATATTACTAGTTATAATTACTTCTTTATTGTTCAATATGGTGTATCTCACATAGAAACTCAGTATAAGGAAATTAGACAAGCGAAGTAGCATAAGGCGTATTGAAGTATAGATAAGGCCATTCTTCATTGAACGGAAAACAATCAAAACGTATCCGGACCTGTCCCTTTGTTTATAAAATACTATAATAACCTTGAAGAGATGAATATCAGATATTGATAGAGGTATTACAATTTACCTACGTTGCTGTTGTAAACATAGGTTTGATGAAGTCTGCTAGTCTTATTAGCTAAAGAGGTGTGCATTGATAATTACGCTGCTTAATAATTATGTATGACAAATATTAAATTCATGAAGCCATATCACCTAGACAAGGCAAATAATTAAAGAATTTGATTGAATCATCTAATAATATGCTACACCTGCATACTAAATAGATTATGCAAATATAAAAGAGAAGATCGTTATCGCTTGAAAACAAAGACTATTTCCTTTATATTTCAAAAGTTGACACATTCTTTGCTGCCACAACATCTCAGCAAATAAATTAATATCAGACTGTTGACATTGATGTTTTGAACTATTTTAGTTGAAGGTGTTTCTCGTAGGATGCCGACAACAGAAAATTACAAATGTAACATTCAGGCTGAGCGTGTATCATAAGTCTGATTACCTCAAATTGAACCAAATGTGTTTCTGACAACATAACGTTATTAGCTGCTTTTCAACGAGTTCTTTAGGATGTTCATACATGATATTTGTTGACACTGCTGAATTCCAGATTGAGGTTATAATCCGAGTGTCACATTACATTTACGTGGACACCAATAGTAATTAGTTCGCAGTTGGATATCATCTTAACGATATTATATGGATATCCCGAAAGAAAGAGCCATACATATGGACTAATATCTGGGATTATTTTTACATAAGAGTAATAAAAATGTTAGAAAATGGCTCATTAAATTGAGTTAACGATATTATTAGAACCATTCAGTATCACACGCAAGTTCATCATCTTCGCTTAAGTCAGTCTCTCCGAAATAGCCGAACCTTCGAGTATCTGCATACCCAGGTTTTCTATTAATCATGAATTCAAATGTGTTATCGTGGTCTTGACGTACTAGTTCGTTTTCTTCTGAATAGCAATATGCATGTAATTAGAATAGGATTCCGAGGAAAATAATGGATGTATCCCAGAAGAGGAGGATAAAGAAGACAGGAAAACAGCCGGCTATCCACCCCGTCAACCGCATGTAGAAAGGTAGGCAAATAGGCAGGGAAACTAGCCAGCCAGCCGCACAGTCATTCACATACATCTAGATATGCAAATAGGTAGGGAATCGACGTATAGACACCGATATAGAAATACAAACACAGAACGAGATATAAACAAATGGGGAAGTACATCAAAAAACCAAAACCCACAAACATACACAAAACACATATACGCACACGCACGCACGCACAAACACACACATACACGGAGTATATATATATATATATATATATATATATATGCGCATACACGTACACACGCATAATCATCATCATTATTATTATTATTATTACCACTATGTGTAGCTGGAGCAATAGGCAAAGACTAATATAAACTGGAAAGATGTAGCGGATGTTTTTTAATATTCATATATATATATATATATATATATATATATATATATATATATATATATATATATATCTTTATATATATATATATATATATCACATGGGCTTGTATAATTATGGAAGAGAACTGAAAAGATATCCCGTTTTTTCTGTGAAGTTATTTGAAATAACTGTTAATTAGGATTCGTCACCATTAATTACTACTGGGGGAGGTGTGGTCTCTTAAATATTTTTAGTTAACAAACAAATTGACTGAAGAATAAAATCGTGTGATTCCAAACAAATTATTTCATATTATGTTGTGAAAGGGACGAGCATATTTTGGTTAGATAACTTGAGGCACACAGATGAAAACACCAGAACTCTGAAAAAGTGGGCAAACGAATGAAAAACCCATTTAGTGAATGACGTACTAGGCCAAATGTGATTATTAGATACAAACGAGCAACATAATTCGATGCACCATTGATGTGTTGAATGGGGAGTGGGGAATCTGTCTCATTCGTACACCAAACCATTTTTGTTTTATAATACGAGACACAAGAAAGTAATACGGCGCAATTTCTTTGTTTCATTATTTTACGTAATCTATTCTGGCACAATATTACAGTCGATTGCTCAAGTTATATCCAATGTCGAAAAAAAGAACCCCGCCTAATATAGCATGAAATATAATTAAAAGACATTATACAATTATCAAATAAGAAGTGCTAAATGATTGTGAATAGAGAATCATCACAGTTTATTCTAAACACAGACTTTCCTTGGTTTCTAGCAAAAGTTTAGAAAACGTTGTGTAAATGAATGTCCACTGGAGCTCTGAATAGGTTTTCTGGTAACATTAAAACGCAATTACAAATTTCTCAGCCACAGTAATTACTTTGGTAAAACAAAGCAATATTTCTGAAGTATAGATCTCAACCGAAGCTGCAGCAAACGTAAATTAGTGACAACAGTCAGATCTCAGTACACACACTTAATTCATATTAATAGGTGTGTTTTGACATGTTTGGCTTCCTTACATATATGAAAGCAAAATTGCAACATTAGTTTATTTTCAATTGCTCTGAGCAAAACAGTTATTTTGATTGAAGTAACAACGCATCATTCTAGACAGAGACTACAAAGGCTAACAGTTTCTAGATTCTTGTTAAAACTAAAACAGTAGATACTGAATTAGAGCATGAATATTATATTAATATATATGTTTTATTTTCAATTATAGCTGTATACATCAAATGTACTAATAGATGTATATTTCCTTTCTATTTAGGTGTTGGTCATTTGGTCACAATTCTGTAAGATGCATAAGCATCATGAAATCCTGAGCCCACGCCTTTATTATATGTTACATAAATTATACACAGGTCGTGCCAGGTCATAAGATGTTTATTATTTTACCCATTATTGATTAGAGACAACATTAACATTTTTGTTTACGGATACTTTTGTTTAGTATATTAACATTTATTATAAGGATATAAATCAACAGATGGTGTTGTGTGGAGATGCAAGCACAAATAGATGGTGAGGTTACCAAAGGCTTTGTTATAAAATTAACTCATTTAGATGATTGATCAAATCTGGTACGAAGATTCGTTTCGATATCGACTATGTTTATATTTCTAGGTGCGAAATGAAACGAATATTCTTGTATCCCATTACAGTTATTCCATTTCTAAATAAATTGAAAATATCAGTAACATCGGTTTGGATTATTCTGAAACACAGTTTATTTTATACAAATCCATTCACAAAGCAAATAATTGCTTTGGCAGGAAATTATTTAAAGGTACTAAAACACAACAAAACAAAACAACTAAAAACTTTAAAAGTACTAATTCAAAAACATCTAAGGTAAGGTTTGTAAAATGAGTTTGTACTATAGCAATACTATATAAACTATATAACCCAATTGTTACCGTCTTCAAAGATCAGTTTTTACAACGGGCAGGCGTCATGAAGCGACTACTATTAAAACTATTTAGCTTAATTGCTATTAAAAGACTGACATCTGCGCTGAAGCAGACCGTATTAGCGCGTCATAGCTTCCGTACTGTTTGAATTATTTTCAAACCTGACCTAATTTATGCTATTCTAACTATTGTAGTTCTTAAATGTTATTTATGACAAGCAGATTAGAGCTAATCTTGAATGTCATAGTACAAACTGGACATAACTGGACCTAGGAAAGATAATTCTATTCCCACATACAACCAAGGTGAATTTTATATACAAGTAAACTTGTTATATAAAACACACCAACCGCGCGAGCTGTGTCCAATGCCACCGCTCGAGATGCGATGCAGTATTTCTATTCCTGAGTCAGGAGTACTTATACTGCTTTAAGAGCGTTCCTTACCTGCTACAGTCATTTAAATGCTGGATAACCAAACCAAACACCTAAACGGCGTGCCTCCAAAGACGCAAATAGTACATGGATTATACAGCTCTAGATTATGGTCTCCACGCATAGAAAACGGAACTTTCTCAACCGCAGCATAATATGCCTTGTGATATTTGCTGGGGGGGTCAAATACCTCATAAACATACAAATCCAATAAATTATATGACCTACTCGTCACTAACCCTTTATATCAAATATTACAAAATTGGTAAAAAGAAAACACGAACCTCAATGTCTGGCACGGGCAATGTGTGTTTTAGCTGTGTATAACAAGGCGTGTATGTGTGTGCATGTATGTGTGTGCGTGTGTGTGTGTGTATTTTAGCTGTGTATAATAAGGCACAGGCACAGAGAATCTCGAACCGTGAATTCAAACTCTGGACACATTATGACAAAATAGAATTTCATTTCATAGAAAGAAACATTGGAAAGAAGTCTGCATATTCTTTAGTCTGGTATCGGATGAGTTGTGTTGCTGAGACACAGCGCAGGTTATACCCGGGATGTATGAGAATACAACAAGGTCGTTGCGCAGCACAATGATTTAACAACAGTGTCATCTGACAGGCAGATTATTTAAACAGATAGATCATCGCATTTAAATACATGGATACTGATAGACTCGGAGGTGCATCACGAACTTTATTATTAAATCAACCTATGTCGTTAACCTAGTCGGCAAGATGAACAATATTTTTTTCAACCACCCGAGACTCTCAACGCATAAGACGATTCAAGTATTTCAATAATCATGTTCACACCATATGAGGCAAGGTAAGGAAACACATCATCGCATCAAAGGTAAACAAGAAAGGAAATATATCCTCAGGGATACATCTGTAATGAACAGAATGATGGATGACTTAACAACAGAAAACAGTAATCAGCTACTAAGCATAACTCTATCGAAAAGAAGAAAAAATTACATATCCGAAACCACTGAAATAAATATCTCATTTACCATTGGATTCTAGAATAAGTATAAATCATGACAAAAGTGTCCTTTTTACTGCCATATGCTGAGATTGTAAAATCATTTTAAAGATGTTGACCAAAAGTATCATTTCCGGGAATACTAATAAAGTTTCTTTTGTTCTGTATTTGATCTTTTTTTGTTTGTATGATCCCTCGTGCACGTGCGTGCGTGCATGCATGTGTGTGAGTGCGTGTGGGGGTGGGGCGCACGCGCGCACTTGCAAGCGTGCGTGTCTTTTAGAATACATATAGAGAGGCAACAGGCACAGAGCATCACACATATTTAAAAATATCCTTTGAAACCTACCTCCATAAATCTAAATACAAATACAACTATACATACATTAATCTAAAATAAAATGTTCCATACCTCCACATATTAATAGATGTGTGCGTATACCTAAGCATGTGTCTGGTCTACTCATCAGCCTGTGGGAACCAGCTAATTCGCTTTTCGTACGCGACAAATATGTCACGCCCACAGGAAAGCGGCTACATGCAGGCTACGTACAAAAAGCGGAAGCACGTAGAAAACATACCATTTGATAGCACAGCTCGCAGCAAACAATACGTGCGTGTGGTTCAATGGTGACTTGCTACATACATATCATAAACTATTTTACACCACAGTTTACATTCAACAGTAATTTTCTGTGGTCCAAAAGAAACCTGTATATAAAACATTTCGACATCTCAGATGCTGACCTCAGCTTTATTCTGGGTTCGAATAACTGAATAAATCCTACCTATATGAACCATGTATCAATACACGTCCGACTGGTCTGGCGTCGAAGTTATTCTCTAACCTAAGTGAAAATTCAAGCCCTATATATAGCCTCAGCGTGTTAACAAACATTACAGTTTGTTCATAACAAAGAAAATGTACACTAACTCAGTATGGACTCACTGAAGCGATTTAACTAAAATATAAACAAAGTAGCAATACCGCACAATGGATTATTACTGGACTAGAACGAAATATCGTCTCAAACCTGAGTAAATACTACGATATACTCGAACCTAACAGCTAACCCTCATACGTTTCCGTTCATCACTAAGGGAACGTTCATTCACGCTTAATTTAGCGTCCCTAAGTATATGCATTTAGGTGTGGTGGGGTATAAATTAAAGCGTCTATCCGCTTGATCTACTTGACCCATAGTCGAGAACAGCGTTTGTGCGTATGTACCCGTTCAAATTTTCTTTTTATGGTAAATATTAATATATTATATTATATTATGTGTTTATTCGTGTGTGTGACTGTTAGCGTTTAAATGTTAGTGTGTGGGGGCGTGTTTTTGTACGCGTGTTGAGTTATTAATCAAAATTCTTTATTGTCACACTGATTGAGGACAATTTTGCAAATATTGGTCTGCTTCGCTTCTCTGTTTTGGATGTCAGTCCATCAAGAAAATGATCTTCTCTATTCAACTCATTTCCCAAGAGATATGTACTTAAACCACATGTTCCGTGTGAGATTGGCACATATATACCTAAAGCCAATGCTATTTACTTGGCAGTTGATTGTCAGTTTAATTACCCTATGCTGATATTCCTAAATTTTGAGCCACACATATGAATTGATATCCAACTATAATTTCATAGAATAAATTTAGTACAGCTTAAATACTAATGACTGGTTAATTTGTGTTAACGGAAGACATAGAAGTAGTCATGAATCACTATAATTTTAATGGCCTGTCTTAGTCTATCAGAAATAAACAGGAATGTAATGCAACGAACAACGAACAGAGAGAGAGAGAGAGAGAGGGAGTGAGAGAGAGAGAGAGAGATTTCTATAATTAACAATCATTTGATATATAACTTCACTCAGTTCTATTGTCTTTATACTCCAATTGTGACGTGTGCATTAACGAGTTATTTTGTTCTCTCTCCTTTAGTGAAGACAGAGACACCGAGAGTTAATTACATTAATTACTCATGACTTGGACGATTAAATAGATGATAGATACATTAGCAAAGCCATTACGAAGAATGTTTTATTTTAATTAATTGATATCATGTATATTTATGTCTGACTCCCCGTTTCTTTCTCTCTCTCTCCCTCTCTTTCCTAATAATGGGAACTAACTTCGTAGTGTATGAAAAATCAAAGACAAACCAGAAAGGCTTAACGTGTGCTTCGCAAAACGTTCTTATTTCAAACTCTGATACCATTATTATACCTTGTGATTGATCCACTTTGATATCTGGAGTTTCGTGGTTTTTGTAACCTATAAAGTACCTTTCGTCAATACTACACTGATAATGGACCGGATCTTCTGTAGGTAATACGAAAACTGTTTGTACCTATTTAATTTTAAACCAGATGAAAGGAAACCTCCATTTGTAGTCATCTCGTTTTCAGATACTTCGTTGTTTGCGTGATGTAAACGTCTTCGTGAAAAGCTACAGCACATCTCGTATGTTTTCTGGATATTTGGAAGCGTAGGGGCGAAAGTTTCGATTAAGTTTATAATTTCTGTCTGGATTATCTTTTATTCAGTGGAGGAAAAGTAGGATAGTGAAGTCTATATTTTATTTTTCCATCATGGAGTGAATGAGTACTTTGTTTATCGTTAGCGGTACTTGCACCTGCTATAATATAACGTAAGAGGGCTTACACATGGAAACATCTCTGTATATAATTATATTACAATTATTGTTGTATTTCACGAATCTGTGTATGTATTTTATAACTTATACCGTAAAAGAAAACATATTAAAGTAATTCTATGAATTTTAAAGTTAATTGGATTTGTATTAATACCACGTGTTCGTTTATTGTTTTCGGTAAAACATTAAATATCGATAATGTTGCTAATTTTGCTAACTTCAGCTGAATTTAAATGGTTGAAGATGATACTAATATAGACTGATTTAATGGTTTTGCTTCAGTGGCTTGGGGCGAACGAAGCCTGTTATATAAACGATATAAACAAATCCTTGTAAAAAGGGTGATGTCTCATAACTATTACAGATTGCTTAGAAGTAATAATAATAATGTATATTTAATAAAGCGCCCTTACCAACAGGAACCACTCAAAGGCACTGTACAAATAATATGTAATATAATAATACCCCAAATAATATGTCTGTAAAAACCTGTAATGATTTAAAAGATAATAATTATTTATCCGTGACAGCGAACTTAAATAGGTGTGTTTTTAGAAGGGATTTAACATTTCCAATAGACGATGCATTTCTAATATTTGCCGGCAACTTATTCCACAAAGTGGGAGCTGCAATACTAAATGCACAATCACCATATGACTTGAGCCGAGATACTGGAACCTGCAATAGTATCTGACTGGATGACTTGAGTTTTCGGGAAGACTTTCTAATGGAAACCAGTTGACACAGGTATTCTGGCGCCATATCATTAATAGATTTATAAGTTAGTAACAGAATCTTGAAATGGATACGCTGTTTAACAGGTAGCCAATGTAGTTTTTGAAGAATGAGGTTAATATGATCCCCACGTTTTAATGAACCAATTTTGTTTAGATTTAGGATGTCCTGAATTTGTAAAGGAATTTTAACACTGATAATAGAGGGATGCAATAGCTATTTAAACCATTAATATTCCGGTAGCGTATAATCAAGACTTGCGCACCTCGTTATATCACAGAGAATTAGATACTTATCACAGTCAATATACTTAAGTTTAGTGATATAAGATATTTAGCTATAATACAAAATATTAGTTAAGTTGATGTATAATATAAATTGTATAATATTTACACAATTCCTTTGATGCTAATTACTTCCAGTCAGTGGTGAATCTCAAGCATGATTTCGTCTGGAAAGGCTGATTTAGATTCCATGAGAAAGAGAAAATATACTAAGATAAACTATATGAAAAACACTTGTATTATTGATGTTGATGGTCTGCAGAGATCCAGAGCTTTGGACAAAGCTTCACGAAATACTCCATTAGTCATGTTTTCTTGTTCGATATGCCCTCTTACCTCATCAAGGTTATCATCAAGTGTGCTACCAGAGATTTACTATGAAACTGGATCGTCGGAAAGCTGGTCCTGCTGATACTCCAGGTCCAGTTGTTCAGCATCTACTGATCATGCAATTTTCACTGCATCTTCTGTAACAGTGAGAGTCACAAAAAGAGGAATATGAAAGGAACATGGGCCACATAAGGAATATCAGAGACTGATCAAGATGGATGGAGAACAATACTAGAAACAGTAAAAAAGATAAATAATAAGAACGTATTTACTCGTATACGAGGCCATGATTTGTTTGCATGTGAAGCGAAGTATCACCAGTCATGTAGGAACAAATATGTTCAGGACCCTACCAAGTGGTGCAGTACAAATAAAGATTACAAATCCAAACAAGGAGCATAGAAACAGGGATATGCTGCGGAATTATGATGTGTGTGCAAGGTTGCTGACTTGTGTTCTTTGTACATATCAAGCTTGGCAAAGTTACTTTAACCAAACCATCATCACCATGCTGAGAATTTAAAATACAAGCTAGATAAGTATTCCATTGGTCCAGTATCGTTCTGTTCGATGGGACTGTTCCACTCCTATATATTGTATGGCAGAGACATTGATATTTAAAGAGCGATGAAGTACCGGTATGGACTTAGCTCAAAATATGTGTTAGAAGTGGCTGGAATTTACCCGCATCAGGTACGTTTGAATGTTTACTACGCACATCATTGATGAAATAAAGGATGTGTAATTCATAACATCTATCATGTATATGAATCATCACGCACAATGAGTGTGGCGCTTCCATATTTTACTATTATTGCACATTGATATTTATGTTGAAACATTCCTTTAATGTTCACCTTCTACTTTATTTTCGGAGAATTATATCAGCCTTGAAGTGTAATCAGAGGAGTTAAAATGGCCATCAGGTGCACCAGGGTTAAAACACATAGAAAATGTTCTACCATCGTCCGTGGAGAAAGTCCTGTCATCTGTATTGTCCGGCAAGCCGCCTGCCAATACAGATAACACATAGCGACTTATGTCATCAATTGAACCTGGGTATAGGTAGGGCTGCTACCAACAGTTAGTGCAATCTACCTAAGCAGATACTTGTTTATCTAACTCGTCTACACATGTTCAGGATTAAGCGTCTCATTACAATGATGAACAGGTTTCTATTATTTTATTTTAGTCTATATTATTAATTTGTGGTAATATTTGCATTGGGATTCAATCAATACAACGTCGTTAAGCTTTAAAATACGCAGATAATGCCAGTCATCGAGTCCTAAAATCACAAAAAGCTAGTAGCATATACATATGTACAACTCTCAAGACGGGAACCTCATAAATAATCATTTGTAATTAAGCATCAATTTGATATGTGGCGCAGTGATATATTAACTCACAATTATCTCTTAAACTTGTTAAGACATCCGGAGAGCTACTCATTCTCGCTAGACCTGAAGACAGCCATAGCCAAAGCAGCTGAAGAATCTTCACACTTAATCCGAGATCAAATGCTATTTTCCATTCAGAGTTTGATAACTTTGATCAATTTATTAATGTTGTAACATATAGTGGCTGAGTGCACACAACATATGGCATTATGTTCAAAGAAAAATGGTAGCCGATAGTTAGATCCGAGAAATATTTAATTAGCCGAATGTTTAAAAATAATTAATAATGGATTTATTTGCTTAGATGGCCACTGGCCCCAAAACAAAACTACTTGTTTTACAATATTCGTGCGTGGTCAAAGAGTGCAAATGTACAATTGTGCAGCATGGTGTATTAAATCATCATAAAGTTATTGTGCAGTTTAAATGTATGATAGTTAAATACAGAGAGTTTATTTATGATCGATTGTTTAAACCTAGACATTATTTCCGAAAATCTGTGTATATTTACAACATTTACTATGTCTAATAGAAACTCTGCTCTAACTTCCCTGTACAATGGACATTCAATTATGAAGTGGGATTCATCTTCCATATGGTGCTTATATATATATATATATATATGTGTGTGTGTGTGTGTGTGTGTGTGTGTGTGTGTGTGTGTGTGTGTGTGTGTGTGTGTGTGTGTGTGTGTGTGTGTGTGTGTGTGTGTGTGTGTGTGTGTGTGTGTGTGTGTGTGTACGATATTTAAACAGTCTATTGTGTCTAGGAACTTGACCCCTCAATGTGTTCACGCCCAGGTTGTTGCTTCCTGTTCGAAGACGAGCACAAGCCACTTGATGTTTCTTCCACTCTACCTCACTCAAATACAACTTCGACTCTAATGTGGATTTGTATGAACAATACATCGTGTTCTTTACAATATTACTGAACTAAGTTTGTTTCGAGTAGTGGCATATGCGTTGTTTGAATATATTAATAAACATATATAAACTGCCAACCCCTTGTGGTATCGACAGGATAATAAACTCGTTGGCGACCAACACGTTCTTTATTTCACTAACCCAGGTATGTTTTCTGGCATCATCGATTATTTTCAGCACATCATAACTGGTTTGACATAGCGATGCTCAGCCCTAACTAATATCAACCAAAATTTAATTCACTTCACTGCATACATAGAATACAAAGGTAGCCTACCTACCAGACATGGGGTCAATTCAATTCCGGAATTGGAATTGATAATATAAAAACAATAATTGGAATTGGAATTGAGAAATTTTGAATTGGTATTGGAATTGAGAAGTTTGAATTGGAATTGGAATTGAGAAATTTTGAATTTTTGGATTTAATTTATTTTGTAGGAAACTTCAAATTCAATATATATATATATATATATATATATATATATATATATATATATATAGATATGCACACGGACTTTTGCACCCCAAGTGAGCATTTAAACAATTAAAATTGTCTGGATACCATGGGCTCCGCCCCCACTGTGACACCACCACATAGCATACCTGTAATCTATATAGAGAAGAGATATTGCTATTTAGGAATTAATTATTTAATCATCTCACCGGGAATGCCAATCTGGAGCCAAAGTTTGCCCGTCCTCTCCTCAAACTGTGATTACTATAGCCTGTCCCCAGACCTAACTGTACATTCGTTTCAAGGCTCCTACTGAGCAGTGGAATATAAACACACCTTTGATCATTAGAAAATATACTCTTACATGGGGATGCACCCAAGACTATGATCCACCACCTGATGTAATACCCTTTTAGCTAAAAGCGCATTGTGGTTAGGCTTGCGCTAATTTTACCATGTTAACACTTACATGGATACGTTGGGTTCCACCCACAACACAGTGACACCACCACATAGCATGCCTGTAATTTATATAGAGATTATGCTGTTTAGAAATTTACCCCCGTTCAATACTTAAAACAGGCAAGATTAAATTAAATACACAAATTAATTTACCATTTAATTTTTAATTCAGAAATATTTCTTCCATGACAATCCTACTTGGAATATAAACTACTCAGAGTATGTATTCCAAGTAGGTACTCGGAGTATATACTCATGGTAAAACAAATATTAGGCAAATAAAGAGTCGAAAAAAATGAAATTGGAATTAAACATTTGGAATTGGAATTGATAAATTTGAGGTGGAATTGGAATTGGAATTGACCAAATGGAATTGACCCCATGACTGCTACCTACCTCACTAAGAACAACATATCATAGTGATGTACTAGATGCCACAACGAGTAATACGTGTTAAATATTGTTTTGATTTAGTGCATGTTTGGATTGCAATGCTATGGTTTTCAAAGCCTGACCGCATTTTAATCTGGAAGAAATGGTAACAGTTCCTATACGTTTGCCTTGTTAAAACCATTTCTCATTTTGTCTGAGTGTTCCGCCGTTGCGAAATACTACGATCTTCGTTTTCGTGTTATTGACACGTACCATAGTTACTACAAAACGTACTTAAAGTGTTAAATACCGCCTGTAAGTGACCAACCGTACCATTTATCCTGGCCAGATCATCTGCATACATGAGCAAATGGACAGCGGGGTAAGTTTCATTCATATATATACCGTGACTGCATGCCTGACTACGCACAGTTCCCAATATATTAATATACAAGATAAACAGTAACTGGCTAACCAAACAACATTGTCTTGTGCCCTTTAGACAATTAAAGAACACTGTGAGACCATCTGGTGTTTTCACACAGCATTTAAGTTTGCTGCACATAGATCTAAATGTTTTGATGATTTTACCATGTAAGTCTTCTCTGATGAGCCTATACCACAATTTGTGTTGGGGAATAGAGTCAAACTCATCAGAATAATTTATGAATGTACAAAAGAATACGCCGAGTCATCGTGTATAAATTTAATATATGGTCACAAGTCGACCGATGGCGTCTATATGCACTTTGACCACCATCTAATTTATGATTGTCCAGTTCTCAAAATACAATTAAATATCAAGTGTATATACTTCATCATAATGTCAGATCCGATTTTGATAATTTCCTAAAAACTACCTTCAACACAAGGCGTTTTGCTACTCGGTAATTGATTGATAACATCAGTGATTTCAGCAATAGAAATATTCCTATATACAATTTCACAATCAATACTTACGTCATCATTTGTACAAATATCACATTCACTGTCATGTTGAATCATGGTTGAATATTCCTCTATAATACTCATACCATTTCTGAGGAGTTATACTGCCACAATTACTTCTTGATATTGTATTGAATGTGTTAGGTTTGTTCCAAAAATTGTCTCTTGGGCTACATGCATATTTAGGACTATGAAGCATGTTTGATTTCGTTATTCCGGGATGCATTCTTGTATGCTGTACGTGGACTTGTATCCACTCAAGTGATGAAGGATTCTTGGCAAAGAACAGGTCCACCAAACGTCAGATAATATGGCTAACTGGTCGGATCGTGTTTCCAGAGCAGAACTTTTTCCAGGATTATCATAATTCTTCTCCCAGATAAGGAAGGTCCCAGATAAACTCAGCGTTATATACTACTACCATATCGTCCAAAAAACAATCACTGAATATAGCTCCATTCAGGAATGCCTTATATACGCTGAGTAGGCTGCAGTGGAAGCGAATCAGCACTATTCTTGGAGGTGATTCAAGTGGCAAAACATCACAGCTCTAGGTCTCCTATATGAACCACGTATGGCTGATGTTGTCTTTGCTGGAAGCTGTCAAGGATAATAACTTTATCTGTATGTCCACATTCTGAACACGATGCCTGATCTGATCTGATTCATGCGAGGTAACTATAATGATGTTGATAAGATGATGGAGGAGACGTTCATGCGTCATGCAGAATTGCGTGGCTCTTATTTACAAGAGCTGTTCCAAGAGCAGAAACCACAGCTACTGCAGCCCATAAAGTGAAAACACCTGCGAACCTGAACAGAGTAAGAAAGGCACAACCAGCAATAACAAGGTAATACAAAACAGGCAACAGGTTAACAGTGTGTTCCAACTATTTGTCACGTGTCAAAGAAATGAAAATATTCACATAGGTCTCGAGGAGCAACTGGCGTATCCTATGACTCAAGTCCCCTACAGTTTGGCTACCATATACGGCCTCTTTGCAAGGACTGCCAAGTCTAAATCATCCGATTATATGAGCAAGAATGTAACCAATGCAACCTTGCCACCATTGAAGGAAACGCTACTCACTTATAATGGTATTGCAACTTTATACTTGCTGAAAAAGGTTCCAGGAACTTTCAAACTCACTTGTCAGCATATCTTTGACATGATGTCCAATAGAGGTGTTATATTAAGCACATACTCATACCAGTCAACCTCTATTAAATCGTTTGAACGACATCGACGAGTATCAGCGGTGAAACCTATATTGAAACCACTATGGTACGATGCGATGACACTACGGGCCATTCTCGTGAAAGTGATGACAGTGATGACGATGATGTGGACTGTCCTAGTGGTGATACATACACCGTTCAACATGGACATATGGATGCAGACTTTAATAATGATAGTGATAGTAATGATGAATAAAATAATGCATTTGTTCAGTTGTGTAACTGAATAAAATTCACCATATTCATATGTTCTATTGAATTAGAAAGTAATCATAATCAATTGTAATCGACTACATTACTCAACATAAACAATACAGCATATTGGCCCCAGATCGACATATAGGGAAACACAAGTGGGCATTAGACGGAGGTCAAAGGTCGAAGTACGGAGTTTGGAGGTGGTCCAGTTATAGAATAAGAATACACTTTTAAAGCGTGTACATAATTTAAGTGAAAAAGTGGTTCATTTACATAGGTGGTCAAGTTACAGAGGTGGTCGGAGTTGGGGATTTACAGTATTCTAGTTATCCAATATGTTATATAGACCTTACCTGACTATAGTCACGTCACACATGATACATTTCATTACAATATATATATATATATCCCAAATATTCAAACAATTACAATTCTCTTTACATTTACCATAATATATTTAAATGGGATATTAGTACTTGTATGTCCTTTAATTATCTCTATATTAAATAAGTCCAGCAGTGATATTGTTGTCAAGACAACCAACCACAACTGGTTCATATATAACTAGACATTTGGTGGTTTAATTAGCGGTATTATACTTGTAACTGAATGAATATTGATGAAGAATCACATTCATGTTTGTGTGATATACGTTGTATTGATGATTGTATTCATGAATGAGTACTTTACAATGTAATCGTAATCGTAATTACATTCATAATGGATGTAATAGTAATCATAATCATAGTATTCTTAAGTAATCGTAATCGATTACCTTGTAATCGCCCCAACCCTAATATGGCCATATGCGTATATTATATCATATTAATATGGTTGATATACCAAGTAAAAAAGTAATAAACAGTCCTTCGAATACTACCTATATATAACGTGTTAGTATTAAATGTTACTTATAAACAACATTATGTCAGCATAGCAAATCAACATGTATAACGAATACCGCCCGTCGGGATTATATGCCACCCTAATATTAATGGTCAAAACAGCTATTGTATCAATATATTATCACTGTTAAAAAGATAGCAATGCTCCTGTTTTGATTTGTATGCGGTTGTCAACACGTGGCTTAATATTATGATATGACGACGCACCCAAATACGTAATGTTTCCAAATAAAAGGAAACGTGTGTTAGGGAATAAATAACGGATCCCACAGTTTGAATGTTCCCCATTGCAACGCATGTAAACCTTTAGAGACCAGTTATTCTTATGTAAGCTACCATAACAACATGTGGGTAACAAATGTATTACAAGAACACTTACCAATGTTTATAAATTTAAAATAATTTTCGTTTATATAAGACTTAATACTTGGAGCTTATTAACCGTATCACATATTAAATAACTGCCGCTTCCTACATCTCAGTATAAGTAATTAATATGACGTAACAATATATATCTTGATGAAAAAGAATTTACCCATATCAAAGAAACATATTTTTATTTCAATATTTTAAGGTGTTCTTCAAACATTTCTAACTTTATATACATCATATTTTGGCTTAATGCACGGCCGTTTGAATGGCATCGGCTAGTCAAGGTACTTTGATAAGTGTTATAATTTTGTAGTTATTGCTATTAATATATTAATAATATTAATAATAATAATATATATAATATATTATTATTATTATTATTATTATTATTATTATTATTATTATTATACATATCTGCGGCAGTAATATAATGATTAACATTGACTGATAAGGCGTGGTATTGTCTTTAAAAGTTTCAGGTTTATTAACTTTGACCCAAAAAGATAAAATATCCTGCGAATTGCAGATTAGCGATAGTCAGCTTGCAAGATATCAAGTCATTTTCCGTTAAGTTATTTAAAACCATACTTATCTAGGATTGGGCATCCTTTATTACATCACGGAAAAGTGTTTGCTAACAGACAAAATCATTGTAAGATATAACAGCATGGAGCAGAAAGATGAGTTGATTAGAATTGTGAAAGACTGCAGAAATGAACAATAACCATATTTAGAGAATGTTATACTGAGAATATGAATATATATATATATATATATATATATATATATATATATATATATATATATATATATATATATATATATATATATATATATTAATAAATCTTTATTTCAGACTCTCAGTCCATATTAATACAATACAAGTAACTAATAATCATAGTAAAAAGGAGGTTATGTACAACATCAGGCATATAATTTTCATGACATCACATTAAAAAACATCAAGTTATCAGTGGGGCATAAACATAATTAAAACAGAGGATATACTGAGCATAGAATATCATTTGCTAGTATGTAAAGTATTAAACCAGAAGATAAAACAACACTCATAATAATACTATTTGAACTGGACTGAAGCCTATGGATAACATTTGTAATGTGTTTCCTTTGTAATTCACCAGAGGCAGGTATGTCATAGTGAACAAACATTCCACTTGCGCTACAATGTTTATCCAGTTTCATTAGTCAGCTATGGCTATTATTATAGCCTACATATAGTTTTTTCATAAGGGTTTCAGAAGAATCATACCAGAATTGTGTACAGTATAGGTTAGTACAGTATGATTATCTTTTCATATCAGATTTACATGAGTAGGTTTCTATTTTACACCTAAATATCTACAGTTATTAACATAGTCTAACTGATTATTACACAAGTACAATGGTTGAGATTTAAGATCTTTAAGTTTCTTTGGTCTGAATATGATGGACAAACGTTTCTTACTATTATATATAATATCATGATTAGACCCATATTTTTGCATTCCACAGGGCGACATACTCAACTTACACAAATCATCAATCAGTTAATAAGTCTTCCACCTAAACGACAACCAATGTTACTTTTTTATAAAGTCAAACTCAAATCATCAATGTATATATTAAAGAGAAGGGGTGACAGCATACCACCTTGCCTGACACCAATTAGTAACAGTAAAAGTAGTGGAGGTCGCATTTCCCCATTTCACTGACATATTTTGATGTTAGTACCAAAAAGCAATAATACGGATTAATTAGCTAGCGCAATTGACTTGTATTTTCTTTGTTTGATAGTATGCCATTTTTGTTTTTAACAAGTGGTATTATAACAGAATCAATCTTATATTTGAGGTAAAACCTAAAAATAATAAAAGTAGGTCTTTGACTTCAGTATATAAATGCTTCACCATATATATATATATATATATATATATATATATATATATATATATATATATATATATAAAACCTATCTACATATGTATCTATCTAACTCCCTCTCTCCTTCCATCTCCCCTCTTTCTTTCTCACCCCCCTCTTTTGACACCGTGTATTGATTTTTTGGTATTGATCAATTTCAGTTTGTTTCAATATGTGGCAACCTAATCCCTTATACAAATCTACCTCCTTGTTTAATAGCATGGAGATGCTCTGCATCATTTGTCTAACCATAGGTAGCACACCAAATAGTTCATATATTGTCCAATACCTTCAGCTTTTGGAACGAAGCTCAGTTTCCTGTGCCATATCTATAAAAGACATACTGAATCGCTCTCGCCGTAGTTATGATGCATAGATTCGGTCAATAAAATAAAAATTGTGAATAACCTTGACCCTTGCAAATCAGATTATTGCAATAATCAAATAAAAGCATGCAAGGAAAAGCAAGTGATTGCTTGTGGATAAAGTATTGTATAAAAATAAGACTCTCCTTCCAAATATTATTAACTCAGACAGGGTTCCTTTCCAACACCTTATCACAGGGTATGCAATAGGTAGAAGAGTCCTTCGTGTCCATTATACATCAGATAGTTGCTGTAAAGGTCATCTGATGCTTTATGTGCAGCTGAACCTAAATCTGCACGGCTTGTAAGAGAGTATTAAAAATCATTATCTCTGAATACTTTTACAAGATCCGTTAAAGCTGCTACTTGAAAACTATTAACGAAATACCCAGTTTGGACTCTAGTGTTCTAAACAATTACAAGACAGTTCCAAATCTAACATGTTTCTTTAAAATCAGAGAAATGGCATTTGTTTACCTTCCAAAAAAAATGTATTCAATAATAACACTAATGAATCACTACAGTATCGCGCATAAAAGTGGTCACATTACTAAAATAGCATTGGTTCGGGTGAAAATGTAATATTATGAAGTCAATTGATCAAAGTAAACCAGTATTATGTTTTCTTCTGAACCTGTCTGCTGCATTTGATACTCTTGATCTAAGACACTGTATCACAAATGATACTAAAAATTGGTCGATTATAAAGAGTTGATGTTTTATTGAAATACATGCTATAATAGAATATAAATATACCATATCTTTATATATATATATATATATATATATATATATATATATATATATATATATATATGTGTGTGTGTGTGTGCGTGTGCGTGTGCGCGCGTCTGTGTGTGCGTGCGTGTGTGTGTGAGCGCGTGCGCGTGTACAACAAAACATATAACACAGTGGATAGATAAACGCTAGAAAATATGGAATTTTCCCGTCTAAAAGGGAGCCATGTTATCAGTCGTCACTGGTTGAGGTGGATTAACTATCTTCTGGCGATTAGCTTAAAACGATGTCCTACAACAGAACATAGCAGTTACGAAGATGTTTATGATAATCATAATGTCATGAATTATGTATGTTTCGAGCTGTGATCAAAACGCATAATGACAAAAAATATTGACTGATTTAATGTACATTATGTCCCTAATACACGCCATTATCCGTACAGTCCTTCCACAAAACGGGATAACCATCTGCGCGTTCTCTTCTTATGGCAGGATTTAAAGACGGCAAAATCTCGTGTCAACTGAATGGAATCGAAGTGCGACTCCCCATTACCTAAGATTTATCTCCAAGTAATAATATCCCAAAAGTGACTTGCCAAGCTTATCCCAGTCTGGTAGTTTATTATTACCGTGTCAGTTGGCTTCCTGTGATACCCTACAACATTGATGCTTGCTTTTGTAAAGCTCATTTGCCTGAGCCGTTGCGTTACACCAATCATTGTATGACCAACCTGTCCATGCTGCCTATTTATCTACATATCATTTTAAAAATCCAGCTGCCACTCAGCTATAACGTATTATGTTCATTCTCAGAGTTCCCACAGCCGGTTTATGCATGTATACCAGATGCATACGTTCAGTGTGTTGTCTACAACCATATATTTGTAATATAAATATATACTTATGTCAACTAAAATTATTGACGAATGATCTATTTAATAACTTTGGACATCGCATTGCCGAAGGTAATAGTCAACAAAAATAACACACTTGAAATGAAAGATGGATAGCATCACAGATTAATTGCTTTCATATGGGATAAATATTATATAACTTTTCAAAGAGTCATACTTATCCGAACTTTTTGGACTATGGGATACAAAAATATTTATTTATGATAATTATTATCATCAAATATATTTCACGTTTATCGTTAGCTTAGAACACTGAAACTCAAAAACCTAATTTCACTTTGAAGTTAAAAATTATTATATTTGTAATATATGATGTTTTGATAATTCACTACATATGCAAAAGATCCCGCTGTAAATGATCCTATTAAGCAAGTTATATTTGTGGGACATTCCGTAATATGTTTGGATGGCTTACCTACGGGTTTTAATGAATATTCAAATTTGCCATTGAGAGAAGTAAAATATGAGGACAAGTGGACTGTGTTCAACCGGAAGTCTGACACAATAAGAAAGAGTATAACATAAAATCAATAGAAATTTTCGTAATATTTTTCTATTTAACTTTATATTTTCTACCCAGTAAAATAACTTTAGTAACTAGATGTATATATGTTCTACATAATGCACTTTTTAAAACAAAAATAGTATCACAATAAATCATTATTATAATCATAATTATCATCATCATCATCATTGCCATTGAAATAATCTCCTTTATTAATATTCAACTTTGATAATAACTGGCTGCTGTTACCTGTTCGAGGTATATTTCATATTTTGTGGCTTGTCCCACTGAATTGATTGATTGACTGACTGTCTATCGGACTTATTGATTGGCAGACTTACTAAGTAGACTGACAGACACCAATTAGATTGACTAATTGACTGACTAACTGACTGAGTGGCTGACTGACTAGCTTGTTCTCTGGCTCCATCGCTCGTTCACTAACTCAATAGCTCTCACACACACACACACACACACACACACACACACACACACACACACACACACACACACACACAGACACACACACCACACACACATATATATATATATATATATATATATATATATATATATTGCAACTGAACTGAGATATACGTTTATATATCATTTTCAAACGTATGGGTTTGTATATACCAATTCCAATTATCCCTGGAAAGTTGTATGGGTTGCATTTGGAGCCACTGTATCAGAGCTGAAGTGAGGAGTACAACGTTTTATCTCTGTTTAGATGACTTAATCAATCAGTAATGTGTCACTACAATCTGTGAAATTTGCAAAAGGATGGTCTTCTTTCGGGTAAACGTTGTCGTACTCAAGTTCTAATATTCCTTTAATGTAATGTGTATAGATAATATGTCCATTAGCATGGTTATACAAGCTTAATGAACGTGTTCTAAGAACCATATACTATTATACATGACTAATACATATTTATGTTATTGTAATACCACAATGAAAATGAGGATTACTATTTATTAGTCATATAACTGATAATAAATTCACAACTACTGATTAACAATCACGTTATGGCAGTAAATGACCCGATACAAGTGCTCTTTCACTAACAACAATCATATGGACAATGACATGTTTTATAAATTACAATATTCGACAAGCGTAAAGACAAGTTTTTTTTAAAGTGCTAATAATGTTATGACAAATATACTTGATCTGTTCAGAGTTGTGGCTGCATTCAGGATAGAGTAATGATCACAGCCGATACAATACATTTAAGGAATCGTTCACAGTTTTGTATGATAATATCACATACTCATCTGGAATCTCTACCTGTACATATTTCGCCAAATATGTATGGTATAATATGACGACAACGCCTATCTGTCTACCAACCCTGATTTCTGACATATGAATTGACACCGGACTTACCGTATAAGAAATATTCCCTATGAATATTGTTACGTTTATACTGCATTTGTTTTATTAACTATGTTTTGAAGAAACAATAATATCGCATGCACTGTAACTGCCTTACTGATAATATAACACAAATATCTATCCGACCCTTCACGGGTGAGTGAATACACATTAAAATTGTTAGATGCTAATCGTTGTTCACCTGGCATGTCCGTTATCGCCAGAAATTGTCGCATCCAATATTATCAGGCTAGATCTCAGGGTTCATGATATCAATAAATTGTTGCTTTCAACGGTCACACTATAGGATTTAGTCCATGAGTCATCCTGAGATAAGAATTCAAGTTCATGTACATTTACCTGACTCTCCTTCGGATAATCTGTAATCATCTCGTCAGTGATGTCTTTATCGTTGCTGAATACTAATAGATGTTGTCTGTGAGGCCCATTGTAGAGCCTTATCGCGTACTGTGCATCGGCTTGGTTTTATATTTTGTAATACTGTTTTTGTTTATGTCGTCTCAACGTCTATCTGTCACTGTCTGCGCTGGCACTTCAGTTGAGCGGATTGCGGGGTGAAGTCATCGTCAGCATCTACATGTTGTGGCTGATCGTTAAGTAATGGCGGTAAAGACACCTTTAGGGACACAACATAGGAATGCTTTAATGCATCATTTGGTACAGTGGCATCTGAGAAATTCGATACATTGGTTACAGAAGCTGTTTCCATGCTATAATGATGCTTACTATAATTAGTAGCCAAATAAACATATTGGACAGAATATCTAGCTTCAATAAATTTGGTATTGTCCATGATATCTTCAATATCCTAATCAGCAGCCCTCTTATGGCGTTTTATTTGTCATTTTCTTATGGCATCATATATTATATCAGCATAGTATAAATGTAGTATCACATTGACAATATTGTCCACAGGATAGCTATCAAGGTGATATTATATATAAGATAGTTGCTCACTTACAACCAAACTTAGCTCTGTACGTTGTTCACCATTTTCTTTTATATAGTCCCCAAGATGACGCTCAACTACACCCGTTTTGTCTGACATAATCACAACGGGAAACTATAACAAAATCATGACTTCATTTAGCGTGACAAAACTTTCATAGCATTCACCAACGAATTGTTTTACCTGTTTGTTACACATATCCCATGTTTGCAATACATAGGTATACCAGGTTGCTGCTCACTATCACGTCACATACATTCTTTTACCTGGCAGAAGAATTAGTTACTTTCTATAGCCGTGTCATCAGTGTGCTTGGAAGACCATACAGGAGAGCGTTCCCGTAATCTAGCCGAGATATTATCAGGGCGTGTGCCAGTGTTTTGCAAGCATCCAACGAATTTGGTAATAACAGGCTTTGGATATTGCATTTACTTCCGTCTGCATGGTCAGGGATGTATCAAAATATACTCTTAAATTCTTCACTGGCGATGCTACAGAAACAGTATTCTGGCCTACCTAAAGCCGTAATTCCTCATTTATCCTAACCTGATGTTTTGGGTTAAAGATAATGAGCTCTGTCTTTTCCTCGTTTAACTTAAGCAAGTTTGCAGTCACCCAAGTACTGATATCAGCCAAACAAGCTTCCAATTTCTTTGCAATGTCGGACCAAGTTGTTTTCGGCATGATCGCCATATAAACCTAGGTATCATTTGCATAACAGTGGTAGAGTAAATTATGTCGGCTACATATTGCACCAACTGGTTTTGAATACAAACAGTACTTACGTGGTCTAAGTACCGATCCTTGTGGCACTCCAAAATTCAGGCACTTACCTTCTGATGTCCTCATTCCTGTGGTAACACACTGAGATCTGCCACTCAGATAAGATTTTATTCACGAGAGGGCACTTCCAGTTACTCCAAACGAGTGCTCAAGGCGCGTTTGAAGGATCTTGTGATCTATGACATCGAAAGCAGCAGATAAGTCAAGCAGAATTAATGCCGCCATACACTTCCTATCTAAAGCTTCAGCAATGTCATGATGGACCCCAGGAGCGCGGTCTCTGTAGAGTGACAGGTACGGTAAGCAGACTGAAGTTTATCTGTGACTACTAAAATGGGTCCCCAACCGCTTAGCAACCAGCATCTCTAGGATCTTCGACAAGAAAGGCAGATTAGACACTGGGCGGTAATTTTCCAATTCCTCTTTATCCATATTTGGCTTCTTCAGAAGTGGTCTAATATTGGCCTCTTTGAAAATAAGCGGAACCTTGGACTCCACCAGTGATTTGTTTATAATAGCCGTAATCATAGGCAGTAGGTATTCCAGCACTTCTTTCAACAGGTATGAAGGTAATGGGTCTAGTTCACAAGATTGTGAGGGAGACTTAATGATAATATCACGTACCTCGTCTTGAGTGGCAGGCGCAAGTTTTATCAGAGGCTGCCCTTCAAATTTGATATCAGCGTCGCTTATTTGAGATTTGTGATTATCAATGTCGTCGCTAATGGTTGTGATTTTCCTCAGAAGAAATCACTAAACTTGTTGGCCAAGTGCTCATCAGATGAACAGCTTGGCAGAATGATTTCTCCTTTATATCCCATCAAATTCTTAGTGATTCTGAACAGACGGTTCCCGCATTCCGCTATCTTGTCTGAATAATAAGTTCTCTTGGATCTCATGAGAAGATTTCCTACTTCACGACATTTTTCTTTGAATAGCTGGTGATGGATCTTCAGCTTTGGTTTCCTCCACAGTTGTTCAGCTTTCCGACGATTGTGTTTTCCTTCTCGAAGTTCTTCAGTATACCAGGGAGCATTTGGCCTCAGAGTTATAGTTTTCCTCTGCAGAGATACATGCTTATTAATTATTAACACCCGGATTATATATTTCCACAAGGTCATCTACAGCGCCAGTTGTACACAATAAGGTGGCAGATGGGTTGATGTCTTCGATGAAATCTGGCACAGAAATAGCACAATGCCTGCAGAAAGTGATCTCTTTTTTACTATTCTGTGGCTTCGCACAATCCAGAGTAACCTGAATGGCAAAATGGTCACCTGAATCTTTACCTCTACTATCATACTGATATGGATCGACAATAGATGGACTTCTCTTGATGATGGAGCTGTTTTCTCTTGTAATAATAACATCTAGCGTGTGGCCACGGAAATGGGTCGCCCCAGTAACATGTTATACAAGACCATAAGCATCAAGTTGCCCCATGAATCGACGAACATTGATGTCTATAGGATCATTAAAATAGAAATTCAAATATCTAATAATAATGACCTCCTGAGGTATGGTTGTTAGGCGGTCAAGATAATTTGACCACTCGTCTAAAAACATCGTAGCTTTGAAGCGATTCTGTTCAGAAGGAGGTGGATGATAGATACTACACAATCCTATCTGGTTCTTTCCAGCTTTCATGGACAATTCCATGTGTTCAAATTGCGTAAATATACCGCCCTTAGTGTATTGGATTATATTCAAGACTAATACCTCCCTGAACAAACCGCCACAGTGCCGCCGCGTTTATCTCGTCTTGCCACGCGCAGAATATCATAACCAGGAGGTAGCAACTCAGACAATACCTGAGTATTGATGGAAGTACCCAGCCAGGTTTCTGTCAAAGCCAGTATATCGATGTTGCGAGAAGTCACGAAATCAGCACTTGACAAGGCTTTATTCTTGACTGATCGGCAGTTTAGAGAGGAAAGCGTCAAGAGCTTAACCGTCTTCAAGGAATCTTTCACTGGTTTGATTGTCTGCAGGTTTGTCATATTGGTCTCGTTGCTGGTAGCAGTCGGAAAAATTGCAATTAGCCAGCGGGATGAGAAACTGTGGTCTTCTGTGATGACGTTTGTCACCATCAGCTTCTTTGTTGTTGTACTTTCTTCTCATAAAACATGGTATTGCCCTAATTATCCCAGCTCTGGTTCCTCTTCTGGTGCGGAACACAGGTCGACACGGTTCACTGATCTGTGTTTGCACTAATCTAAGTGTCAGAAGTGTAGCTCGGATGTAGGTTAATATCATGCTTCAGTGCAGATATATAACCTATTCAACGAGATTATCTGGATAATCTCACCAAAATCCCACAAAAATCTAGATAACGCTTATTACTCACGAAATTTCAAATTGTGTTGCAGTGATAGTAATACAGAAGTGTAAGAACGTTCAATTTCCAGAAGTCAACGGATCAACCACAATTATCACTTTGTATGAGGAGAAATGGGAGCACGCTCCTCACCCAGCGCTCACCAAATCCATGCATACCTATAAATAAGGTAGATTTGAGAGGTAAGATACATATTCTAAACTTCTAATGATCTGATCTGGATTTGTTACACTCTGGCAGACTGTTGTGACATTACATATGTTTCTGAAGGATAGCATACCAGATGAATAATATTGAAATTGAATTCATGGTTCGAGCTTGTCTGTGTGTGCCATCATATTTACATTATATATATGTACAAACACAAACACCAAATTTATCAGCCGATTGATAGAGTAAATTACATTACTTAATCACTCTGAAATATCACTCTGTAGTCAATATACTCTTACAAAGTGCACTACTTGCTTTACAACTTAAACATCTGATCCAGTAATTGTTATTGATCCGCGTAACAAATTTATGAACAGGAAATCAAATGTACTTGTAGCTGATGGTAAATAAGGTGTGATTCTGGCCAGTTACTCAACGTATATTGTGCTTACATCTACACAATGTGAAACGGTTTGCACCAAGAGTTGGCTTTCTTTGAAAGATCAAAGTTTAACTGAGACCTTCTAGTGATCCACACCTGGACAATGTTAGCTATGACTCCCTTGGCAATCATTGTTCTGGTCGAATCTCTGCATCCATCTGCTAAGGATCTTCTGCCTAGACATCTCTTTATTATAATTTACACTGATACTGGTTATATGGAGCAATATTGTCCCAAATGCGAATGGCCTATTTAAATCGATGGTTTATGATGAGAAAACACATTTTGCCGTTTTCAGGTGATGCTATAGCCATTATCCTAGAAAATATACTTTGTGGAAATCATACGACAAGTGTGTTTATAATGTGACTCACATAATGGTACATATTTCAATAATAAAAACTGTATCTTAAGTATGGCTTTTTATGTCCAGTTTATGTTTTCCCTTAATCTCTGTAGCAGTTAATAAGGTATATGTCGTTGCAGTATCGTTGATCAAATCTAATCGATAATCGGTTCTGTATTTCATCAAACCCTCGACCATCAACGCCTTGAAATATATTTATTTTAGCTCTACCTTCTCTTAATTAGATAAATAAAGGGCAAATCCCGTTCTTTAAGACTAAATTAAATGTAATGCTGCCAAATAATCATCGATCATATCCATCTTTATAAAACATTTATATTTCCATACGAACCTATAATACACAAAGCGGAATATTCATAAACCTATACATGTATTAGCCTAGAGACCCATAGGGCGATTCATTAACAGTACGTGCGCATCAGGTAATGCGTGTTACAAACGTATCCTATTACGTAACCAATTATATGTGACCCTTAAATTACTTAAATCTGAAACTATTCCATCTGTAGAAAACTTAAATATCACTAAACATATCCTATGATCCGAAGCCATATGATTTAAGTAGACTTTGGCTTTGAGTGAGGTCAAATATAGATCATGTATTTAAGTAACGTTATCTATCCTATCAATAATAATAATAATAATAATAATAATAATAATAATAATATTTATGATGATGATGATAATAATAATAATAATAATAACGGGTTTAAAAGTTTGAAGAGAGGACGCATTAATAATATCTGCCGGCAATCTATTCCACGAAGTGGGGGCTGCATCATTAAATGCACAATCACCATATGACTTAAGCCGAGAAACAGGCAGCTGCAATACTATCTGACTGGATGGCTTGAATTTTCGGCATGACTTTCAAATCGACACCAGTTCACGCACGTTTTACCAAGTGATACTTAGCGCGATATCGCTGCGCAATGAACCCAAGAAGAAAGGTATACATTTTGAATACCAGAGGACCAAAAACTGCACAGATAATAAAAAATTGAACGGATAAAATACCATGAACACACACTCTCTGTGTGCGTTGTTCCTATCTTTTTAATTAATAGTTTTGTGGTAGTTAATGTTACGAGATTATACTATTCTTATAATATATATATATATATATATATATATATATATATATATATATATATATATATATATAAAGAAAGAGGGAGGACTTGTGATCTTACAAACATGCTCCAACTCAGGTTAACACACAAAAACACACATATATATACACACACATATGTATGTACTCTCTCTCTCTCTCTCTCTATTTTTTATATATATATTATATATATATATATATATATATATATATATATATATATATATTTTACGTGCTTCCGCTTTTTGTACGTAGCCTGCATGTAGCCGCTTTCCTGTGGGCGTGACATATTTGTCGCGTACGAAAAGCGAATTAGCTGGTTCCCACAGGCTGATGAGTAGACCAGACACATGCTTAGGTATACGCACACATCTATCAATATGTGGAGGTATGGAACATTTTATTTTTAGATTAATGTATGTATAGTTGTATTTAGATTTATGGAGGTAGGTTTCGAAGGATGTTTAGATATGTTGATGCTCTGTGCCTGTTGCCTCTTACTATGTACCCTAAAACGCACATTGCCGTGTCAGACATCTTATCTATTTCCATCCAGATTCCTTATTACACCAATGTAAGAAAGTTATGTCGTTATTACAACATGTTTGAGTCTATTAGTTTTGTTATGTATAATGTAGAATCTATATTGTTGTCCTCTTATGTGGTCTGGCGAAACGACCTATTAATTCATACAATGCTGCTTGATGGATTTATACTCCTGGAGTCGTTTGTTACTCCGGCAGGCATCTCCATGGGTATTAAGCTGCGGACAGAGTTTTCCCATATTATGAGTAATTAGATTACACTGATATAGGAAATTTGTTAAATGTATAGCTATTATAATCCCGACGTGTCATTCGCAGTATCGGAGATCTGCCTGAAATCCGCTGTTCTCGACCATGGGTCAAATAGATCAAGTGGATAGGCGCTTTAATTTAGATCCCACCACACCTAACTGCATATATTCAGGGACGCTAAATTAAGCGTGAATGAACGTTCCCTTAGTGATGAACGGAAACGTATGAGGGTTAGCTGTTAGGTTCGAGTAAATCATAGTATTTACTCAGGTTTGAGAAGATATTTCGTTCTAGTCCAGTAATAATCCATTGCGCAGTATTGCTACTTTGTTTTTATTTTAGTTTAATCGCTTTAGTGAGTCCATACTGTGTTAGTGTACATTCTCTTTGTTATGAACAAACTGTAGTGTTTGTTAACACGCTGAGGGTATATATAAGGCTTGAATTTTCACTTAGGTTAGAGAAGAACTTCGACGCCAGACCAGTCGGATGTGTATTGATACATGGTTCATATAGGTAGGATTTATTCAGTTATTCGAACCCGGAATAAAGCTGAGGTCAGCATCTGAGGTGTCAAAATGTTTTATATGCAGGTTTCTTTTGGACCACAGAAAATTACTGTTGAATGTAAACTGTGGTGTGAAAATAGTTTATGATATGTATGTAACAAGTCACCATTGAACCACACGCACGTATTGTTTGCTGCGAGCTGTGCTATCAAATGGTATGTTTTTTACATGCTTCCGCTTTTTGTACGTAGCCTGCATGTAGCCGCTTTCTTGTGGGCGTGACATATTTGTCGCGTACGAAAAGCGAATTAGCTGGTTCCCACAGGCTGATGAGTAGACCAGACACATGCTAGGTATACGCACACATTTATCAATATGTGAAGGCATGGAACATTTTATTTTTAGATTAATGTATGTATAGTTGTATTTAGATTTATGGAGGTATGTTTCGAAGGATGTTTAGATATGTTGATGCCCTGTGCCTGTTGCTTCTTACTGTGTACCCTAAAACACACACGTACGCACGCACACATAAAATATAATATAATATATTAATATTTACCATAAAAAAAAATTTGAACGGGTGCCTACGCACAAACGCTGTTCTCAATCATGGGTCAAATAGATCAAGTGGATAGGCGCTTTAATTTAGATCCCACCACACCTAACTGCATATATTCAGGGACGCTAAATTAAGCGTGAATGAACGTTCCCTTAGTGATGAACGGAAACGTATGAGGGTTAGCTGTTAGGTTCGAGTAAATCATAGTATTTACTAAGGTTTGAGACTATATTTCGTTCTAGTCCAGTAATAATCCATTGCGCAGTATTGCTACTTTGTTTTTATTTTAGTTTAATCGCTTCAGTTAGTCCATACTGAGTTAGTGTACATTCTCTTTGTTATGAACAAACTGTAATGTTTGTTAACACGCTGAGGCTATATATAGGGCTTGAATTTTCACTTAGGTTAGAGAAGAACTTCGATGCCAGACCAGTCGGACGTGTATTGATACACGGTTCATATAGGTAGGATTTATTCAGCTATTCGAACCCAGAATAAAGCTGAAGTCAGCATCTGAGGTGTCGAAATGCTTTAGATACAGGTTTCTTTTGGACCACAAAAATTACTGTTGAATGTAAACTGTGGTGTGAAAATATTTTATGATATGTATGTAACAAGTCACCATTGAACCACACGCACGTGTTTGTTGCGAGCTGTGGTATCAAATGGTATGTTTTTACGTGCTTCCGCTTTTTGTACGTAGCCTGCATGTAGCCGCTTTCTTGTGGGCGTGACACATTTGTCGCGTACGAAAAGCGAATTAGCTGGTTCCCACAGGCTGATGAGTAGACCAGACACATGCTAGGTATACGCACACATTTATCAATATGTGGAGGTATGGAACATTTGATGTTTAGATTAATGTATGTATAGTTGTATTTAGATTTATGGAGGTAGCTTTCGAAGGATGTTTAGATATGTTGATGCTCTGTGCCTGTTGCCTCTTACTATGTACCCTAAAACACACACACACACACGCATGCACACACACACACACACGACCATACGCACGCACACGCTTTTTATATATATATATATATATATATATATATATATATATATATATATATATATATATATATATATATATATTGAAATGTTTTAAATATGTCAACAACACCAATGAATAGCAAGTTAAAAATAAAATTCAGCAATCAAATTATGTTTCTGATAACAACATATCCTAGGTAATGTACCCGAATATGATATATTTATTATATTATATAATCTTAGAATACTTGAAAACTTTAATACACTTTTAGATTGGTGTTATACTCTGGTGATCCACAACAAGTAGTTATGCGATTTTGACATAAGAAAGCTTTTCAACTATTTTATTTTTGTCACCCAGGTTATGTCGGGTTCTGATACATAAATGTTAACAGCGGGAAAAAAATCAGAGTTTTATTTTGACAAAAGCATAATCTGATATAGCCTAGGTTTAGGTTATAACACCTCGTATGAAGCCATTCGCATTAAACCCTTTCCAGTCATTCCACTATAACGATCAATGGGTACCCACTGTTCAGCTTTCTTCGTAATCAGGGAAAGAAAGAAGATCCAAACACATCCCATCAGCCATGTTCACCACGAAGTTCATATATCATAATCTGCTATTTATATCTAAAGCTGATTACGCAAAATTAAGCTATCAATTATAGGAAAATCTCACCGCATTAATCGGATATAACCAAATAACACATTCTTCTTAGTTTCTTCCTAATACCCTACTCCCCTGTCTGTCTGTCTGTCTGTCTGTCTGTCTGTCTGTAGTCTGTCTGTCTGTCTGTCTGTCTGTCTGTCTGTCTGTCTGTCTGTCAGTCTGTCTGTCTGTCTGTCTGTCTGTCAGTCTGTCAGTCAGTCAGTCAGTCAGTCAGTCAGTCTGTCAGTCTGTCAGTCTGTCAGTCTGTCAGTCTCGTCAGTCAGTCTGTCAGTCTAGTCTGTCAGTCTGTCAGTCGTCAGTCTGTCTGTCTGTCTGTCTGTCTGTCTGTCTGTCTGTCCGTCCGTCCGTCCGTCCGTCCGTCCGTCCGTCCGTCCGTCCGTCCGTCCGTCCGTCCGTCCGTCCGTCCGTCTGTCTGTCTGTCTGTCTGTCATGTATTTCGACATTGTCCCCTCTTAATCTACGTTTCTGTCTTCAAGATCGATTATTGATTCATTGAGTTATATATATTTTTTCTGTGATGGTTCTGCTTGTAGCATATTCTTATCCTCATGTTATCTGATAATAAGTTACCCAATATTTAATTATAGCTAAAGGCACTAAAACTCAATGTATAATGGTGGCCTAAATATGGTATATTTAAAATACTGTGAGAAATCTTTAACATTCCCTAAATTGCATCCAATCAACAAGTTTTAACAAGGCAACCTGTTACACAAGGTGAGAGCTGTACTAAATACACAATAAACATTTGTCTTCAGCCAAGATATTGAATTACCTGAATTTGGGAGACGACTTCCTAATGAATACGAGTACAATGATAAAAAAGAGTAACCATTATATATATCATAAAAGGGGATACGCCTACATGTCAGAAGATTTATTCTGGATCTAGTTGGTTTTATTATGCTGACACCTAGTTGTTTAGAGTTGAAACAGATTATATTGACTATACATGGTTCCCGTGTCTTTTTTCTTCACAATATTAAGCAAACTATTTCCTAATGTCAAAGATTTGTCTTTCAATGTTTCTTGTTTATTTATTTTTTAGTCAGTGTTATTTCAGATGAATTCATATGACTGAGAGATTTACTTTATCTTCAGCTATCACTTATTACATTATATACAAACATACATACATACATACATACATACATACATACACGCACACGCACACACACACATACACACACTTTGATTAGGTATTAAATCAAACTAATTATGTCTAGATCAGAAACATGGAGATAGAGTTATCGTGTGACAATTCAATATGTGTATGCTCGCTATGTGATTGTTATATTTCATTGAATTATTAGATGCTAATTAAAACTAACAAGCAGAAATGTCATTATCAAGCAGAGATATGCACACTTTGACACTCATTTAAAAATGTCATTGTATGGGAGCAATGTTCTGAATATTGTATAGCTTCACTTGTCATCAGCTTACACACTTCGGTGCCAAGCTAATGGAATCACCTCAACTCGGGTCAGTAGGAGAACAGGTATCCAGCTAAACAGCCACTCCTCCAATTTGCATAACTGAATATGTTGTTGTATGTAACATAACTGTGGGTATATGTAAATTGGAAATAAATCAATTGCCATTGTCTATCTATGAGATATGCATGAGACCCTATTGCTCCATGTTATTTGTACAGCCACTTTGTACTCTTTATGGGCATACTAGGTTTGATGACATCCAGAGGCAATGAGATCAAATGTAAGACAAAGGGCAATTCAAATATAAATAAGCAAAGAATTCTGAATAAAGTAGCCCGTATAATGGAAAGAAAACTTAAACAAATAATCATATCACCCAAATTTGAAACAAATACCTATTAGACAACTTAGTTAGTTAGTTAGCTAGCTAGCTAGTTAGTTAGTTAGTTAGTTAACTAGTTAGTTCGTTAGTTAGTTAGTTAGTTCAAGAGTAAAATCCCCCCAGCCAAGTCGGTGACTCCGCCTAATCTTTATTGCTCAGCTTTCCCTTGAACTGCTCATAGATATGATGGAGTTTGTGTCCGTTTCGATTGTGTATCCTGGTATTCTTGGTTTGTCTGGGATGTTTTGCAGGTAGTTAGCAGGTTTGTGCTTGAAACTGGTCACGGAGATTCCTCTCTGGCCACGGATATTTACAGGAAGGCTGTTGAAAAGCTGTCGACTAATTTGAAGGCTCCCTTCTCTGATTGACCTAATGTTACCAGATGCACACTGTTTTATTTGGGGGACTTGGCACAGGCGATCATGTCTTGTTGATGTGTGTGATTGTATTAAATATAATTTCCAACTTGTTTTAGTTCTAAATAGAGCTACAAAGTCAAAGCATATAATGACATATTATGACATTTTGAAATAAAATGCTGCAAACGATTGCTGCCTGAAATATGACATAAACAATTTTATTATATAAGTAGGTTAACTAAGTTATATTTATTTCCTTGCAACATACATACATACATACATACATACATACGTACGTATGTACAAACAAAAATCGATATATACATACCTAAATACTTAAATACAGACGTACGTACAAACATATGTTTGGATAATAATTACAAATACGTATTAAAATCGGAAGACTTACAGTATGGTTTCAAAGCCAATCATTCAACCACAAATTGTATTTTGTTCTCAATGAAGTAATAGATTATTATCCTAATAATGGTTCATCAGTCTTCCTTGTGTTATTAGATGCATCGAAATCTTTTGATCAGGGTACAATATATTAAACGTTTTAGCTTCCTCATTAAACTTTGGCTATATTTAGTAACTGCCCGTTTCCTGGCACATTTGTATACAAATCAAACACTTACGGTTAAATGGAATGGCAGTTATATAATAATAATAATAATAATAATAATAATAATAGTGGTGGTAGTAGTAGTAGTAGTAGTAGTAGTATAATTTTATACAGCGCCTTATTCAACCGAAATGGCTCTAAGGCGCGTAACATTTAAAATACAATTAAACCATATTCTGGGCTCCTATAGATCAAATACATTTCATACATAATAAACTGGTTTAATATATAAATACGCCAATTTCATAAATTGGTTTTAAGAACCTTACAAAATATGTTTCTACTTGCTGCGAGTTTTATATGGTTTAGCAACTCGTTCCACAGCCTGGGAGCTGATGCTCGGAAGGATCTCTCTCTGTACATTCCTGTGTGGCTTCTTGGTTCCCTCAAAAGTGAACAGGACTCAGATCGGAGCATTATCACTGGCATATATGTTTCGGTCAGATCGCTTAGATATACTGGTGCTATTCCATTCAATACTTTGAACGTAAGAAACAGAATATTGTACAATCATCTGAAACGTACAGGAAGTGCAGCTACAACAAAACTAGCGTTATATGTTCCCTTTTGCGAGTGAGTGTCACCAGACGTGCAGCACAGTTCTGCACTCGCTGTAGGCGGTTGGTCAGAGAGAGGGGGATATTATATAGTACTGCATTGCCATAGTTCAGTCGAGAAATAATAAGAGCTTGGGCTAAAGTCTTGCAAGTCTTATCATTTATGTATTTACGAATAAGTCCTATATTTCTTATTTGATAATAACAAGACTTACATACATAATTCACGTGCTTCTCCATTCCTAGGGTGTTATCTAATGTAAGCCTTAGATTTCTTATAGGCATGGAATAATTTATATAACTGGATCCTACTTTAATGCGAAGATTCTCATTTCAACATGTTGCTGTTCATCCTAGTACTTATGTCTGCAATGCAAGCTTCAATTGAAGATGAAATATCATCCCATTTATCACATGACTTCAAAATCATCTACACTCGTGTATCATCGGCATAACAAAGATATTTAATATTGTACCGTTTAATAATTTCACCTAATAGATTAATATGCATACAGGAATTCTTTGGTCCTAAAACGGATCCCTGTGGTACACCAAAAATGAGACCTATATCTGGAGATGTTTTATTGGCCACTGAAACACACAGTTCTGTCGATCAGGTACGACTTTACCCAAGTTAAAGCTTTTTCTTTGATTCCAAAGGAAAATTCTAAACACTTCAGTAAAATTGGGTGATCGATTAAAGTGATGTATTCGCAACATCTAATGGTTTGAAACAAGGATGCTTTCTTTCATCTATATTATTCAGTACAAATATAGATGAATTGCTTAATCGAGGAGAGAAAGAGAGAGGGAGAAAGAGATAGAGAAAGAAGGAGAGACGTGTATTATTATTCTTATATGTCAATGCATGACTTTTCGTGGATTCTCTTTGACGTTTTCAGTTTTAAGAAACTTGCAATGATTGTCATGAACTCAACCAACATTACATTGAAGGTGATGGTTGATGATGGATGATATATGAAAGAATGCATACAAACATATCACTGGTGACTCAATCACTATCTTTCAAAATTTAAATATCACATAGGTGAGTTATTCTACTTCTGATATTATGTGATTAAGAAAAATGAAATATTTAAATATTTACCTACTTGTTGACAATCAGCTGACTGATTAATTTAATTTTAGAGACAACATTATATCAATAGAAAGGATACCTATTTTTTATTTTTACCATCTTTCTTTTTATTAGTAATGTATATAGTATAGTTTTAATGCAATGTCACATTCTTCAATGTATAGTTTCTTACAAGTCAAGCATTGCCATTTACGAGGGAGTATGTAGAATGCATGAAAATTAATATGTGTTACCAGTGGGCTTCCAAAGGGAAGTAACGGTCAGAACGTGTTCTTTTATATAGTAACGAGTCTATTTTAAGGCAATGCTAAATACATACATGATAGATAGCTAGCCGCGTTTTGCTGGAAATTAAATAAAAATCATAATTCTTTTACTTTTATGATTTCAGATGATTCTATTTTACGCAGTAATCTCAAGCAAAGTTATTTTTGTTTATTTGGCGTGTTTCTCACTAACTAGTATTCTTCAATATTCCATTTACCACTGCTCATGTGTCCGACGTTTGACATCTTGTAATAACTCATAGTGGTAATGGTTTCCCACAGCTTTTACAATATGACCAAGACGAAGTGACTTCTAAAACATATTGTATATTTTTTAGTTTTTTTTACTAATATTCCAACTTTGAAGTTAACAATTGCAAGGAAATGGGTCTCTAAAATGACTATATAATTCTTATTAAAATGTGGTACACTATGTTTCATGGAAAGTGCATTGCAAAGTAACTTTATATTTAAATAGTTTGAATTGTTCAACGTATCGTTTCATTGTTTAGGATAACAAAAGTAGATGTATTATCAGGGCAGAAAGTGGTTTTTAGAAGCAAATATACGGAATATATATATATATATATATATATATATATATATATATATATATATATTATATATTATATAATATATATATATATATATATATATATATATATATATATAAACGTTCTTATAATTAAGTTTAAAAAACTACTGAATAAATATTTGCAGGTACAATGAATTTTGACTTTCATAAGCATTGACTTCACGCTTGCACAATTATTTTATTTAGATAAGAAGCTTAGATAATGTATTAACTAGTTCTGTGTTTAATATATATTGTTCAACTTTAATAGCAATTAGCATTACCCTATGTCTAAAGTGCATACTTAAAAGTAAATAGCTTTGTGTAATAACATACCTTTAATTTAAGTATAAATACCTGATAGTTATATGGTCAAATGAACTATAATATTGGAATTTACTTATGTTGCTTTCGGGGGCATTAAAAGAGTTATGGCTTCATGCTGACTAACAAATAAAAACGATTTATAGTCAAGTTCTTTTGGGAGAACGTCACTATCATAATACAGTAATGACATAGCCAGTTAGCAATTAATATGGGATCCTCTCATACAAAGTGAGTTGTTTAATCTCCATTAATGTCATAACATCGATATTACATCCGCACAAAGAACGTTATGTCATTGTAAGCATATATTAATACACACACAAACACACGCATACAGACAAACAAACACACACACACACATATTTCTTAAGTAGTTCAGATGTCAGATAAGTTACACTAGTGTAGCTGGTGTACGATACGTATTATATAATATAAATTAAATGTATATTAGTATAAATTGATTATATTTGGTCATTTTATATTTCTGTCACTTGACACCATATATTATCGCCCACTCATGTTTTGACGTTATTGTTGTGGAGCCATCCTAATTTCCTTCCCGGTTATGTCTTCTTATATAATTATACAGACTATAGTTAGTGAATAATAATAATAATACCAATGGTTAGATGAAAAACTCCCCCTAATATAGTTCCAAGGTTACTTACCTGACATGACCCAATGACGGTACTGTCATCTGCTTAGCGATGCCTCCACGTAGTGGAAACCATATAAACCAGATATGGTCTAGTGCAAGTAACTGTAATAAATTTGATGAAAGATCTGATGCTATTACAGAAACATGGCTGACTGGCAATGTGTCAGATCATAAAATCGTTGGTGAGTTGACCCCAGCTGGGTAATCGTTTTATCATGCAGCTCGGATTCAAACGAAAGGTGCACGAGTCTAGAAACTCCTTCCTGATTCCCATCTATGCTTTCAGGCTATGTTTTATTTTTCAAAATTATCAACTGATGTTTGTATCTTGAGAGACATGTATTAGTGTAGCTATTAGCTACCGCTTACATCCAAATCTAGTCTCTAAACTCTATATTTCCTCAAGGAATTTTCAGAATTAGTTGACTCTCGCTACCGACAGTGGGCATCAGTTGATCTTACGTGACTTCAATATAGAATGGAATTGGCAGCGGGCAGCAGATGCCAAACAACTGGCTGATGTGCTTAGATCTGTCAATCTGAGGCACTATGTGCAAGAATAAACACACACACACACACACACACACACACACACACACACACACACACACACACTACTATATATATATAATATATATATATATATATATATATATATATATATATATATATATATATACACTCACACGATATCATCTCCCGTAATGGTAATTTGATCAAGGGTGTGTCTGGATCTTCCATGATGTCTGATCATTTCCTTATTAGCATTGCTGTATATTTAGAGAAACAACCTGTTTCAGCTTATTTGATACAGGATATATAAGTCGATTGAAAAGGATATTCTTCTTGCTGATGTGGGGGGGGGGTTCTCTTCTCTTGTATTGAATCCACCAGAACATACTGATCATCTGGCGAATCTCAACAATAGAACACTGAGAGACCTAAAAAATGAGCCTGCACCTTTGAGGATCAGGGAAGTGCCAATACAACTGTTTTCGTGATACAGTAAAGATATACGGGCTGCAAAGAAACACATAATGTATTATAACCCTTACCGCTATTATCATAAAAAGCATGCGAGGAAAAATCACATTGACTGCTTTCAGTGTTGTTAATAAAGTACTACATAGAAATCAGACCATCCTTCAAAATATTGTCAACTAAGACAAGGATATGGTCCATTGTTTTAACATATTCTTCTTTCAAAAGATACGAAATATACTTTATCAGTTCTCTTCCAGCACTTTATCACAGGTAAGATCAAGGGAATATCACAGGTAGAGTCCTGCATGTCGATGATATATACTTTCGAACATCTTACATAGACTGATATCAGACAATTGCCGTAAAGGTCATCTAACGTTTTTGTGCGGTTTACCCTATACCTAGATATTATGTTAACCCTAATTACGAAGATAATTAGTACCGCATTATCCCTTGGTGTTATCCCAAGATTCATGAAAGCTGCCCCGATAAAACCATTAATAAAAATCCTATTTTTGACTTTAATATTATTTTAAAAATACAGACCGATATCGCATCTAATATTTGTATCTAACGTTATATAAATTGCAGTTATTTTCCGTTTAAACAAATATTTATTTAATAGTAAGTATTACATGTCATTACATTCTGCATACAAAAGTGGTTTTAGCACTGAAACATGGTAGGGTGTGGTGAAAATTATATCATGTTGTTAATGGAGCAAGGAAAGACAGTATTACTTGGGGGGGGGGATCTGGACGTATCTGTTGCATTTATATATGCATTAAATATTATATATTTGCTTCACTTGATTGTGTTAAATCCCTAAAGAGACACGCATTATAGATGGGTACATCTTCCATTACCCCTAATGGGTTAGTACAAACTCTAGGGATTATTTTTGGCAAATGCATTAATATGTAAGAACATGTCACATTAGTATTCCGCACTGCCTACTACTTTCTCAAGAACATCCACTGTTGAAAAGCATTCTTGGCACCAAAAACGATTGTTACTGTAGTCCATGACTTTGTTACAGCTCATACAGACTATTATAATTATCTATTATATGCCATGTATGAATATATAACATCAACTGCCTTCAGAAAATTTAGAATGGTGCATGTTGCAAATGCGGATATCACCCCTTCAGTGGTATTCCCTATTGCCTGGTATTTATAAAAAGAGGTTCACTTTTGTAAACGTCAGAATATTTAACCCGAGAATATGTGAAATGCTAATAATAAACCTCAGCAATGGAACAACTTTATCTGGACACTAGAGTCTTGTTACTAGCCTTGAATGCCCAATCTAGCCTCCATTAAATATTTAAAGATTTATATTCTCACGTAACATTAAAACAGTACGTAAGCCATCTGGGTCGTGGACTGTAGATCCTGTCAGTTTTTAACAGATGTACAATTGTAGACAACTGGCATGTTCTTAAAAGAAATGACAATTCTAAAGAATAAATGCTGATTGGGTTTTATGTCAGCCATTGATTAGCACTTGCTACTGGTATAACGCTTGCAAGTTCATCTTCATCATGTATCTCACTCTCTAAGAAATAAGTCAGAATCGATTAGATACGAATACCCATAGATACGGTATACTATTAATCATAAGTGCAAATCCCGCATTTTTATTTGATACACACTTAAAGACCTTAAAGCTTGCTCTTGTGGAGGCCTACTTGAGTCTTCGGCCCATATAACTAAGGGTTTAGAATAATAAAACTAAAGTAAGTAAACAGCATACTCCTAGTCACAATCCCAAAACAATGTTATGGTCACCGCCGTTTAACTGTTGTGACAGACTGTTTTGTTAGCACACAGTCAGACAAACAAACACACACACACACACATTCGCTTTTATTGATATTGATTTGTATAGTCTGATTTATATAGTCTGTTTAACTATTCCTACAACGAGATGTGGAATACACATTTGTCTCTCATAATCCAGTATTATAATAACCGACAAAAATAAATGTTATTATATAACACTATTATTTTCATGACGTATTGCGCTGAAGAGATCGTAACATTGAGGACCAAGTTATTTCGGTATTAACGATCTTCCTGTATTTATTTATTTATACCCTATTTATATAGAAGATAACCATATAATTAACGCTCACAGCATCAATAATGTGCCTCGTTATCTCTATACTATCGTAAACTACTACCCTGGGATGTTGTGATGTAGAGTAAATGTCCACACATAGCAACTATTAGGTAGTGAATGCATTAACTGACTACTTAGTATCATTAAGCTATGCCAATGAACCATTAGGGTTTGATATACATCATTTTGTGTGTTGCTGACATAATAACATTTCGAGGAATAATATAATGAAGCATAGAAGGAAAAGGTGCTTAGTCAGTACTGACATCAATACCAACAGCATGCTCTAATGTAATGTATTAATTGTATAAATAACAACTTTAGTGTTTTTCGTAGTCAGTAAGATACGCAAAATTTGAATATTAAAGTTATACTTTTAATGACATTAAATATATGATCGATCCGAAAGCGCCGTGGAGAGATTAGTGCACTACTATATCTGTATACGGGATGTTTCCCTTCGGTGTCATCATGAACCTCGTCAGATTAAACAAATTATCACAAATCCTTTACTCGCTCTTCACTAATGGAATCCTAACATTTTATCACGTAGTAATATGAAAGTATGAAACTGCCAAACAAACTAGCAAACTCTCGGTGCCACGGAAGCCTCATCTGTATACACAAATGAACCTTGTTATGATAATGTTCATATTCAATAATAATATGTTTTGAAAAAGTAAATATGTTGAAGGATTGTAGCAAAATTGCTGAATTGAAGAACACGTTGTCTCACGCGCTTTGTTGGCTATATATTTGTGCTTCAGGAGGAGTGCGGCCATTATAGAAAGAAGACTAGGGAATGGTAACATATTATGATATGTTTCATTTCTTCACCTTCATAAATGTTGTATGCTGATTAATGTAACTAAACGTATGTAAAAAATCACATTTCCAGTTTCGAAATATTAGGAACTTTGAAATATGAACAGTGGTACTTCAATGTTTGTATTACATGTTTCGGGCATGGATTCATTTTAATTGTCCTTTGTTTGGCAAATTGACACAAATATCAACAATTTTAGCGCATTCAAATTATTGCTGCATGTTCGGTGACCGATTGTTTACTGAAACGTTCTTTGTTCGCTCGATCGGTCATTCAGTCACACACTCACTTAACCATTTACTCACTCATCTACTGACAAATGGTAATCTTACACTTTGATGAGTCTACTTATTTGCACGGAAATGTTTTAATAATTAATCTCATTTTTGGCTAGTAAAGAAACAATAGTAAAAGTAAGGATATGACAAGAATTTATATCAAGACGTCCTCGCTGGAGAATTATACACTGTTTTCTCGTGTGAGATTTGAATGAATAGAAACGAAATATAATAATTTGGCTTATATGAATAATTGGTATAAAGATAATATGCTAATAAAGCAGTAAGTAAACTACTGATCCCATTTTGCGAATAAGTATGTTTATTGTATACGGTGCGTATGTTTGACCCCTGTTTAGAAAAAAAAAAATCATTTAAAAAGAATGACAAATCTGTTATCATTTGTCTGCCCATTAGATAATTGATGATCGATCAAATTCATTATGTCGTAACCAGAACTACTGTTTGTATTCTGCTCCACACTACTAGGTCTTGGAATCATATTGATGTTGCTAGGTCAGTGAGTTGATTCATCTATCACTGAAATACTTCAAACTAATCATCTTCTTTTCTCATGACTAAAAGGGGAGACTGACGTTTGAAGCAAACAAAGAATATCTTCATTTATTATCATGGAAGGAAGTTTTTTTTTTAAATTATATAATAGTGAAGTTAAAACAATGCTGCATCTGATGAATGTGTTATCATTTACCGATTTAATTAGCTATTCTAATTGTATACGTTAAGTGTTCTTTTATACTTGCTTCGTTAAAATAACCATCCATGAAATACAATGTATGTTATACATTTATATGTAAAGTATATTCAAATTACTTTCATCAAACGTAATGCATCTCTCTATCTCACTCTCTTTTCTCTGTGTAGTGGGTGCCCGCGCGCGCCTGCTCGCGCGTGTGATTATATATATATATATATATATATATATATATATATATATATATATATATATATATTCAGTATATATACAGCTATGTGTCACCGCTATAGAATTGATAGTTAACGCCGTATCGCTGTGCAACGATACCAAGGCATATCAGATAACAATGAATGAACCAAGAACAAACACCCTCTATTGCTTTGTTCCAACCAGGATTGAATTCATTCAGGTATTTTACCTGATAGACTAATCATGTCTTTCAAACAAGAGGAAGATGTATTAGGGTCAACTACATAAAATGCAGCCGACAGGTCCAGAAGAATGAGAACTATCGACTAACATTAATCAGTTGACATCATAATATCATATGAGTTAAGTAGATGTCCTCAACCGAGCAAAGAAGTAACATTTTAAATGTCACTTCCTGATACCTTAACAATATGAAAATCCTGCATCAGATGCAGTATATGAGACAGATGTCTCTCACTCATATTTCAATGTTAAAGATGCTTCATGCTTCTTTATGTGATTGCATATACACACGCTTGTATGGGTACGCGCATGCACATACGCGTAAACTTAGACGGAATGGTCATGAAAGGGAAAGACGGGAGGAATAGAGAGAGAGAGTATTATATATATATATATATATATATATATATATATATGTGTGTGTGTGTGTGAGTATGTGTGTGTATGTGTGTGTGTATGTGTGTGTGTCTGTATGTGTGTGTGTGTGTGTGTGATAGATAGACAGACAGACAGACAGACAGACAGGTAGATATATATATATATATATATATATATATATATATATATATATATATAGAGAGGGAGAGAGAGAGAGAGAGAGAGAGAGAGACTCCCACCCACATATAAATACGTACAAATACACACGCGAATTAGCCAGGTAAGAGAGTTCCCTCTCATAAAAAGTAACTTAATCCATCATTACTAAAAATCGGAACATTCATCACCATCAACGCAACTGGCTGTTTCAATCTTATAATTAAGGAAGCCACTGAATCTCTCCTCAATTTCTTCTGTGGATTTAAAAGTAATTGACCGAAGTAATTTCCCGTCTAACCCTATCCTGACGACATTGAAGACCATTTTGTCATTACCATTGTACTATAATAGCTCAAGGTTTTCCTATCAATACATCTTTGCAATATACGATCGACAGTCTAACGTACGGAATATTTTTAATTCTCATGGAAGCAATTTGGTCATAAAATATTATGTTATATGTAATAATAGGTCTTATTATAAAAAGCTGGTTAAATCCTATATACTACTACTACTACTGCTACTACTACTACTACTACCATCACTCCTAATAATAATAATCATAAAAATAATAATAATAATAATAATGAAAATAACACACACATATAGTACAGAATGTACCAAATGAATGTTTTCCCTAACATTACTTTTTATGATATGTATCTTACACAACACTTAACAGCTAAACCAGTAAATGAAGAGACTACATATAAAGCCTAAATCATCTGCTACAAAATTCCATAATATTCGAACAAGAAATACAGTAACATAGACGAATAAAGGGTGTTTACATAAACAAGGGGAACCTGTAATACGAATAATATATTTGGTGTATTCTAATTAGAAGGGGTAAACCTTTATGGTTTAAAAATAATAGAGTTTTCACATGTGTCCATTTTAACAGGCCCAGAAAATTCAAACTTATTGCCTAATGAACAACCTAAATGATGCCATAAAGGTATTTAATACATAAAATACAATGCATGCATTGCGCAGAGCAATATAATGCATTTCCCTTATAATCACCTAAAAAGATTAAAATGCTCAGTTTGATTTCTGATTGATAGTTTTCCATTGAAACGCATAATTGCTTCGAATTAGGATAGATTAGTCTTTTATACTATTATTATGATATTATTTCACACATACTTAAGATCATAAGTCGGTCGTTTTTGCTTTTCTAAACCTTCACCTCTTCATGTGATACTGTATAATAATAAGCAAAAGTTGACAATGTGAGATTACGAGTTGCAAAAAGGATTAGTGCAATAGCAAATGTGTTATTTTGTTTTATAATCCTTTCCAAATCTAAAGTAGTCACTAAGTCTATGGATTTTCATAAATTTGTTATATAAAATATTCTTTTCCCCTTAATACATGAATTTCATAACTTGAACGGGAAAGGTGTCTATTATCCAAAGGAATTATATTAACCCATTGCTAGTTCGCCATATATGCTTAGACGAGTATGTGTTTCACCAAAAAACCACCGATAATAATAGGGATAATGATGATGATGATGATGAGACCCCTGTGTAATGGAATTTCTGACGTTGGGTGAGTGGGTAGACTAACACGACATATCGACAGTAAGGTCATTAAGTGTTGCCTTGCGTTGGTGGGGGGAAGTATGACCGGCTCTCGTTGTAATGGCACCGGAATATTTCTCGGATAGTTCAGCTATTATATCAGTTACACCAGTGACACTGGTGTATTTTGCATATTATGTAATATATATTTAATTTATATTAATATAAATTGATTATATTTAGTTATTTTGTATTTCTTGTATTTTCTTTTTAACTGCTCATTTGACGCCATATATTATCGCCCGCTCCAGTGTTTCCCATAAGAACTTGGTTTTTGCTTGTGTATGTTTTATTTTTAATTTTCAATTATTTTATTTCTATAATTATAATGAATTATACTAGAGATCAGTTGCTTGCATTACGACCCTATGGTGGTAATACCATTTGTTTAGCGATGCGCCCACGTAGTCGAAAACATCCAAAGCAGATTGGGTCTGATGCAAGTAATTTGATCACTGTGCCAATAACACCATATAATGGCACAGCTATACAAAATGTAAGTATTGGTCTTATTAACTGTCAGTCGATCTGTAATAAATCTGATGAAATATCTGATGTTGTTAAGGATATGGATCTTGATGCTCTTGTCATTACAGAGATTTGGCTGACTGGTAATGTTTCAGACCAGAAAATTGTTGGTGATGTGACTCCAGCTGGATATTCATTCCATCATGCAGCTCAGATTCACAAGAAAGGTGGGGGAGTCGGCATTCTTTTCCGTGATTCTTTGAAGTGTGAAACCCATTTGCATTTTCAAGCTAAGTCTTATGAAAATTACCAACTGACCTTTGTATAGGATAAGTGTTCGTGTAGCTATTATCTACCGATTACACCCCACTAAGAAAAATGGTCTGAAAGCAGCAGATTTCTTCACGGAATTTTCGGGATTTGTTGACTCTCTTGCTACCATCAGTGGACAACTGTTGATCTTAGGTGATTGCAATATACATTAGGATTGCCAGAGGAATGCAGATACCAAAAAAACTGGCTGACATTCTTAGATCTGCCAATCTCAGGCAGGATGTCCAAGAAAGAACACACAGACATGGTCACATGTTAGATCTTGTCATCTCCCGTGATGATGAAATATGATTACGGGTGTGTCTGTGTCTTCCATGTTGTCTGATCATTTCTTTGTTAACAATAAATGTATCTTTACAGAAACAATCTGTTTCAGCTAAAGTTATTTCATATAGAAGATATAAGTCAATTGACAAGGAGGCCTTTCTTGCTGATCGGCGAGTCTCTTCTCTGGTATTGGATTCACAGGATGATGTGGCTCATCTGGTGGAACTCTATGATAGTACATTGAGAGACATTGTAGATCAACATGCACCTTTAAGGACACCGGAAATGCCAAGTAGACCAATGCTTCCATGGTATAATAAGAACATACAGGCTGCAAAGAGACACAGAAGGTATTGTGAGAGGCTGTGGATCAGGACCAGTTTGTGTGTTCATTTTGAAATGTTCAAGGTCAGTAACATTCTTGTTAAAAATACCCTTGCCTCTGCTAAATCTGAATATTATAATAAAAAGATCAAAGCATCCAAGGGAAATCAAAGGACTGTTTTCAGTGTTGTAAATAAAGTATTACATAAAAGTCAAACTGTCCTCCCAAATAATATTAAATATACATAGTGGGTTCCAGTCCAGCACCTTATCACAGGGTAAGCCATTGGTAGAAGAGTCCTGTATATTAATGATGGATACATTTGAGCCTTCTGTGCTTTCTGTGCAGTTGACCATATGCCTACATGGCTTGTGAAAGATTGTCTGGATGTTCTGATAAATCCAATTACAAATATAGTTAATAAATCATTATCTCTGGGTGCTTTCCCAAGATCCATGAAAGCTACCATTGTAAAACCATTAATAAAAAGACACACTATGGACTGTAATATTCTAAACAATTACAGACCTGTTTCAAATCTTAGATGTTTATCTAAAGTTATAGAAAAGGCAGTTGCTTTCCATCTAAACAAATATTTAATCAATAATAACCTTAATGAATCACTATAGTGTGCCTATAAAAGTGGTCACAGCACTGAAACAGCCTTGGTTCGGGTGAAAAATGATACTATGATGTCAATTGATCAAGGTAAGCCAGTAATACTTGTTCTTCTGGACCTGTATGCTGCATTTGATACAGCTGACCATAATGTACTTTTCTCTGTTTGGTTTGTCAGGTAAAGTACTTGAATGGTTTAGATCCTATCTGGAATAACGGTCCCAGAGAGTCTATTCATGGTATTTTATCTGATATTCAGTTTTTGTTATCTGATATACCCCATGGTTCAGTTCTTGGTCCTCTGATTTTCACAATGTATACCCGTCCTCTTGGGATCATTGTGCAGCGATATGGGGCTAAATATCACTTTTATACTGATGACACGAGCTGTATATATCACTGGATTCTGACAATGAGTTAAGTTTCTCCTCTACCTTGAAGATTTTAGAATACTGTATTGCTGATATTCGGTTATGGGTGACTCAAAATCTTCTAAAACTAAATGATAATAAAACAAATATTTTATATTTGGCATCACCACATTGTGTTAAGACACCAACGTTACAGATGGGTGCATCTTTGATTAGCCATAATGGGTCAGTAAAAAATCTAGGGGTTATTTGTGACCAATGTATTAACATGCATGAACATGTCACATCAGTATGCCGAACTGCCTACTACCATCTTAAGAACATCCACAGTTTAAAAACATTCTTGACACAAGAAGTACTTGTAACTGTAGTCCATGCCTTTGTTACATCTCGTATAGACTATTGTAACTCCCTGTTATATGGCATATCTGATTATAACGTTAATCGTCTTCAGCGAATTCAGAATTGTGCAGCTCCCATTGTAACAAATACTAGAAAATATACCCAATTCTTCAAAATCTACATTGGCTACCTGTTAGACAGCGTATCCATTTCAATATTTTGTTAATAACTTATAAATCTATTAATGATATGATGCAAGAAACCTGCGTGAACTGGTTTCCATTAGAAAGTCATTCCGAAAACTCAGGTCATCCAGTCAGATACTATTGCCAGTGTCTCGGCTCAAGTCATATGGTGATTGTGCATTTAGTGTTGCAGCCCCTTCTTTGTGGAATAGGTTGTCTACAAATATTAGAAATGCTTCGTCTCTTGAAAATGTTAAATCTCTTCTAAAAACACACCTATTTAAGGTTGCTTTCGCAGATAAATAATTATTATCTTTTAAACCATTACAGAAGTTTTTACAGACATATTATTTGGGGTATTATTATATTACATATTATTTGTACAGCGTCTTTGAATGGCTCATGCTAGTAAGGGCGCTTTATTAAATATATCATTATTATTATTATTCATAAGAGTATAGAATGTCAGTTATTTACCAATACCCGGGAAAATGCTGTTCATCAAGACCATGATTGATAAGAGAAAACATTATACGTCTGCACCTTTTATCCGTGGGTGTAAGTTATGTTTCTACTGGTATCACATTGTTCAATAATGCCAATGATATTAATAAGGAATATCCATTGCGCTAGTTAACTTTATATGTATAGCAGTTAATCTAATTATCCATGACTATAAGTTTCTAGATCAGCTAAGTTGAGGTGTTAATGAAATATCAAACCACTTAAATACACTACGAACTGGTGAAATAGAACTACGGGTTATACAACTGTCACGATTATGGAATATATTTCAATTAAATAATTATATAATGTAGGTTTTTCCTATTTATTTTTCTCCCCTTCAAAGAAAAATTATTTAAAACCCAAAAACAAACATATTTTTAAAAAAAAAAAAATAAAAATTTTTAGCTTTATATATATATATATATATATATATATATATTATATATATATATATATATATAATTATATTTTTTGGGTTTACTTTAAACTGAGTAACAATGGTGCGTTATGTTTTTCGGTATAAACTGAATCATTGGTGTTAACATTTGATCCTGAATACAATAATGCAAGGCACAGTCACGCATAAATAGTATGTCTAATAATGCGTCCTGTTAGTAGCATTCACCTGGTCATAGGGATAGGGGCTGAAACACAGGTTTGTTGTGCTGTATATAGAGAACCAACCATCGGACATATGTCTCAGTTGTTAGCAACGATAAACGAACCACTTACTCATTCACTCCATTATTTTCCCGATGTATACTTCTGTCCTACTCATTCAGTCAATCTTTATCATTCTGGATTCATGCGAGACAAATAGTTAATGTAATAAATACGGCTTTGAATGTTACATTATTAGTATAACACATAACCCGTGATAAACATAGCATCGTTCTTTCTTGTAGATGTAATCAGATGCAACTGGGTATCTATGTTATCAATCACACCGTAAGGCATGTACCTTTAGGTTGTTTGTGGTGTGTAAAAATCGGTATGAAGGCGTGAGTAAGGTTAATACGATGAATTCTGCTATTAGTTAACCCTTCATTAACGACAAACCTGGCAGCTACAAACCCCATTAAAGAAGATATAATATATATATTAAAATATATATAATATTCAACTTTATTTAACTTTCCATCAAAGAAACTTCATTCTGCAAAGATAAAGCTGAAAATGCTATATATTATGACGGGATATCCCCAATTAGTGATTATTACTTGGTGTAAGCTTCCTACTAAATTGGGAATTAACCGCACTCGTGACTCAAGCAGAACAGAGCGTAGACTGGGTGGGTGTACGGATTATGTGTAAGCTCTTGTTTATGAATAAGATTGTTTGAACTGGCTTTCTTTATTAGCTGATTGTTATTCTGTTCAGCTGTCATCGATCACCCAGTTCATCATACTTGACAGTTTTGATGAGTCGACTGTTATTTGGGTTTTGTTTCCTGTAGGATATTTTATGACGTAATACATACACATTTAATCCGGGAAAATCGCATTCGGCGTTCCGACTCCAACACTTTATTTCGCAAACATAATGTGATATTTTAATGTGAAATGACCTCGATAATCCGACAACACGAAAATGTTGCCAAATATGTCCGCTAGTTCAGTCATGCAAGACACACCGACATGTTGTCAGTAATCGTTAATTAACTTGTCCACCCGCGATAATTGCTATATCGTAACCAATTTCAATCGTCCTTGACAACACACACCGACACACGATGCTTCCATTGCCTGCAGCTATCTCGAAGCCAATGATAATCATTCAAGGCTAATTACAAACACAAATGTGTGATCTTTCCAATGAGCCGATAATCAGTTAATCTGGGGGATTAAGTGAAACGAGTATTTCAACATCAAAAGGATCAATGGCATGTCGTTACGATGTAAAAATGTGTGACGCAGACTACCGGTAGGTGAAGGAATCGACATTCCGACATTTTCGTTTACCGGATTCTCACTATATATATATATATATATATGTGTGTGTGTGTGTGTGTGTGTGTGTGTGCATGGATGATACTAATTAAATATAACCGATGCTGATATTCATATTAATAGTTGGACTGATATACTGATAGCGTGTCTCGGTTATTGTATTTTTAATGTCTCGAAAACACATATCTGAAATTGTTATGTATATCAGTTGCAAATCTTCCTGATGCATATAATAGTGTTAACCATATATGATCATAGCTGAAGGTTATGTGTGAAGTATGCTTACTTAATTTTCTGAGATGGCGCCGGACATGACTATATGATTTACTGATAAAATCCATTGACGAATTTAATAAAAATAATAGCAACCGTAACAACAACAATAAAACAATAATAGCAATATATATATATATATATATATATATATATATATATATATTATACATCAACACACACAAACGCACATACATGCTAACACACACGTGCACACATATACATACATACATACATTAGCATACATGTATACATACACACGCACGCATACATACATGCATACATACATATCAGCAAACAAGAGATACTTATCTTGAATTATTCCGCCTGCATCTCCTTTTTCTTTGGTAGGATGCAAACAAAGCTATTTTCGTCTCTCGGATATCCGTAGCTAGAAATCGGGAACATAGATATAATTCCAGTTAGAGATATGCATGAAATTCAGTTTGTGTTTTAGATTTTCCTTCACCAAAAATGAATATTCAGGTGAGGTTTTGACTTTTCTCATCTTGCATCAATTCTGTATTCTTCTGCTATAACTTTTTATGGCCTATCAGTCGGCATTAATGCCTATGCATTTCTAGTTTATAAATTGTTTACTAATTGATCAGAAGGTTGAGTTCTCTATATTTATAAGTTGTCTAAATGTTAAATCCTTGGGGAATAATCCCATGGCTGATTACGATGTAATCCAGGGTATTGATGTATCGGCATTAACTGAAACCTCGTTTGAATCTGACAATGATCTACTTACTTTAAATAATTTTGTTCCTACCAGTTATGAGTTTTATCAAAGACGCGGCAGACAAAACTAAAATAATAATCTTTGTTTCATAAATAAATTTAGGCAGTGTATCTTATTAAGACGATAATTGACAGCTTGAAATATTGTTGTGACTTCCCTATTCACCTTAACATCCCTAATTAATTTATTTTAAAAAAGCCAAACAGATAACATTTGTTTTATCAACAGTTCGAAAAGAAAATATTCATAGCAGAATATCAGCAACACCAGTTGCAAATATTTCAAGAGACTGAAAATTATTATTTAATCGCCAGGAGTAATACATATACCTGTATTTGATATATAATGCCATGTCACTCTGCCGATGATGATTGATCATTTACGCCCACCTTTGTGAACAAGGTAGGTTAAATGGGCCGAACGACCTCCAAAGGTAATGAATCGAAGTTAAATATTCGAACTAAGGTGGGAGTCATCTGTGTTTCAACGCGCCACCAGTTAGACCACCCCTTGATACCAGGAAGCCGTGTGGATATTGTAGAAACCAAAGCAATAAAAACTATTCTCTGTTGTACACCAGATAATGATGTCAAAAAATGAGACACAATAGCATGATCAGACGCTGTCTGAAAGCCATTTTATTGTTTTACCTTATAAATTGAACACTTCTTTTTTAACCTAGAATAAAGTTCTTTATGGTTGACTTTTCAAACGCAGCAGACATGTCTAGCCGAACAAGTACTATTCGATTGGTAGATGACTGTTAATAAGAAAATGATCATTTCAAGAAATGAGAGACACAACTCACAATTATATACAGCAATCTGCAGTTTTCGGAGCAGATTCCTTAGTTGGGTATAAACCGACTTTTATTCTGGTCTGAAGATAAAAATTCGCTTCATACACCAAAGATTGATAAAACAGCCTTCCCAACCTGTATTGTTAATCCGAGAATGCATGATGGAATTATTATGCCACTCGAATCATATTACCAACCATTATTTGGTTTGATACATTATCAGTCACCGACATTTGTTAACAGTAGAATCTAGTGAGCCTTAGACAAAGTTTGTTGATAAGTTGGCCTAAAATAGGTTTAGCCAGTTGTATCTGTTTGTGTTACTTGTCATCATTTGTTATAATTCAGGAGTCAAATAACAAACGTACACTCCGCATATACATTGAACAGTGATTACAAAATAGTATACTTTTCCTTACTATAAGTAGACTATTTCTAATCAGTCAATTTGCAATTTTTTTATTAAATGACAAAATAATATTAATTATTATGAGAATATGATTACGCTACAACTAATTTTTCCTATTACTGAGATGCAGTCCTATGAAGTACCTATATGCATACACCAGGATCTTGTACTGCAACATTTATATGACTGGAAGCCAATGCAGGGAGTTCAACGCCGGTGATATATAATCTCGTTTACGGGTATGGGTGACCAGTCTGCAAGTTTAATTATGATACCCCACATTTCAGGCACTTATGATCTGAAGCGTTAATTCCTACATCACCACACTGAGATATGTACCTGAAGTATGACTGGTTCCAGAAGTGGATAGTACTCGTCATCCCAAAGAGTATTCAAGACACCTTTGTCGAATTGGATGATCTATGACATCAAGAGAAACGAGGTTTCAGTAATGTATGAGTATCCAAGTTACTTTCTAGATGCTTAGGGCTACATTTTTCTGTTCCAGATTTGGTTTCTTTAATGCTGATCTAATATTGGCTTTTTTGAAACGAAGTCGAACCACCTTGGACTCTACCAATGATTTCTCTATACTTGGATTATTCGAGGGAGGTATGTATTCATCCACCTGTTTCAACAATGTTCTGATTAGTAGATCAAGTTCAAACTATTTGATTACGACTTCAAGACGATATCACGTACTTTATTCTGAGTAGCACGGGCAAATTGTGTCAGGGTCTGACCTTCAAATGAAACATCAACACTCATCACAGCAGCGTCACTCGTGGGAGATTTACCACTATCAAAGGTGTCCCTAATTATCGTAATAAATTCATGAAGATATTACGAATTTGTTTGGCCAGATCCTCATCAGATGAGCAACTTGCAGAATGATTTATCCATTGGGTCCCGTAATATTCTTTCTGATATTTGAAGGTTATTTCTTACTAATTCAACACTCATGAATGTGTCTGCGTAATAGGTTCTATTTAATTGAGTAACTGTTCAACTATACTACACCTTTTCTTGTACATCTGCTGATGGATTGTCACCTTGTTTCTTGGCTTTTCGACACCCTTGCTTTGCTTTCCGGATGTTCCCTGTATATCAGGGATCATTTGATTTCAAGGTTATCATGGTACATGTTATACATTTAAAACATTGAGACCATAATTATGTTTCTATTAAGTTATCTATGGAATCACCAATATTCGGGAGAGTGGTAAATGACTGGATTTCATCGAATTTAGAAAGAAATAGCACATAACCGATATAACGTATTCTCCATTTTTCATATGCTGTTGCTTAGCATAGTCCTGTCTGAAATGAATGGCAAGATCGTTGTCTGACTAATTACCTTTGGAATTGTACATACAGGTATATGCAGTTGAAAAAGTCCCTTGGACGATGGAGCTGATTTCCCTTGTAATAGCCACATCCTGTATATGGCCATGGACTTGAATAATTCCTTTCACGTGGGGTATAAGTCCATGAGCATCAAGTTGGCCGAAAAACAATTAGTCATGGATGAACATCAAAATAGACGTTTAAATCCCCTGTATTAATGACCTTCTCATATACGGTTGTTAATCGATCCGGGAAAGATGACAATTCGTTAAATAATATGGCAATCGTATAATCATTATATATGGAAAGCGGCGGACGATATATCACCAACATACATATATGGATGTTAGCAACATCTAGTGAGCACTTCAGGTGTTCAACATTTGCCAATATACTGTGCTTGTAGAAATGAGTCACCTTCAATCCTAATCCTTCTTTGAACACATATGTCACATCACAACCACACTTATCTGATGGTGTTACTTCAAGAATAAATAAGAGACACCAACTCAGACAACATTTGGGCATCGTTATATTTACTGAAAGAAGGGTCTGTCATAACGCCAATATCGCTCTTATGAAAAGTCACCAAACTTAGTTCTTCACTAAGCGATAGTTCAGAAAGAAAAAAGGGATCACCGTTCTGCTGACTTCAGACCCTCTTCTCTGGTTTGTTAAAATAGATTTCGTTTAACATAACGTACTATTAAAAGTATGTTTCCTTTGTTCCAACCGCCGCGTCGAAATTGTAGTGATAGAAGAAACAGTAGTTGGGTTAGAAAGCTGTTTACGTGTGTCGAGGCCGTAGACAGAAGTTCACTTAGTTAGTTCGACGAGAAAGTGTCTCCTTGTGTGATGACCTTTTTACGATTTACCTCTTTGTTGTTGATGTCCATTCTCATAGCACATATTATTGGCCTAACTACTTTTCTGCTAGTTCTGGTGCCAAGCCCATTCTAAATGTTTCAGTAATGTTAGTTTGACAGATCTAAGTGGCAGAAATGCTACAATAACCGATTCAGGGCGATCATCTTGTTACTCCCGAAACAGGATATCCAGATGATGTTTAGTAAGTTTCCAAATAGTATTTCACTCGTTTATCTACACAAGTTTGAAAATGTGCGTAATAAAGCAGAATTAACACTTTTATGAGGTGAATTAACAGGGTGTTGTTCACCCAGCGCTCATCATTCATTATATATATATATATATATATATATATATATATATATATATATATATATATATTATGAATTCCAACAGAAATATATTTAAGTCCAAATGTGTTTAGTTTAAATATGAGGTAACTTTGCTTTGTTAACATGAAGAAAACAACTTCGAATTTCTATTCCATTATTGTAATTTATTTTATGAACAAATAGTATCCTTTTTTGACCAGTCAGATGTTATTATTAACTTTTACCTTTACTGAACTATCTCTTAATACAGATTTTATATTAAGTTAGTGTATATGGCTCTAAGGTTTCAGATATCAACATTCCAAGCGCGATTACCCTTTTTAGTTTATACCAAGATACATAGATCATCAACAATATAGGTCATGATTAGATTGCTATACACTATATCCAGAAATAAACGGTGATGTGGACCCGAAAACACCAATATTGTGCAGATGTATCATCCCAATCCATTCAGTAACATACAAAGTATCACCGAAAATTAATACAAAGGAAGTTGTTCTTTCATAAGCGTGACTTTATATGTGACTCCATTATTATTGAAAATATAAAACAAGGAACCGGTTGTAATATGGCAAGGTTAATTCTTATATATTAGATTAAATTAACCGTAAGTGGCCATTTTTATCCATCACACAGCAAAGAAGGTTTTTTTGGACCTTTATCCGGTGTTTAGGAAAGAATATCGTTGTATGTAACTGTTAAAAATAATTAGGTTTTATTAGAAAATTGTATTACATTGTTCATCTAAGAGGATTGCCTTTATCCAGGGAAGAGTTATACAAACATAAAACATATATTGTATTGTTTAAAATATCTGAAGTACATAACCGAATCTTTCTTTTACTGTCGTAAGACAGGAACACAGAATTCAAGTAGCCTTACTTTATTTGAGAAAATTAACCATACAATTATTCCCACTACTACCTAATTTTATTAATACACATCACAAAGGATATCTATCAAAAAATTATAATACTAGATGTAAGCTTCTCCTAAAATTGTAAACGTTTCAGCCGCATACCTCAAGCAGAAAAAGTAGTAAATAGTCTCAGTGCAGCAATTATATATTCACTCCTGTTTTGGGATAATGTATTATTTTCGAAATAAATGTAATAGATCAAGTAAAAAGAAGCATTCGAGAAGTGGTCACAAAACATACATGTCCTTACAGAATGAGACGTGTAAATATTGTCATTATAGTATTACAGACGTCTTGACATGATCTATATGTTGATATCCTGACAAGGTTAGAAGATCTTCAGAATGAAGTATTTCTACCACTTGCTAGCGTGAAGCTATTGCCTAGATATAAGATATAATGCAATTAACCTACAGAAAACTTGATTCAGCTATCAAAAATAAATATTGTTTCTGACACCGTCTAGTGTCTTTAACGATCAACTTATAATTGGGTTGTTTTTGTTATAGAATGTGTGTGGGTGAGTATATATATATATATATATATATATATATGAGTGTGTGTGTGTGTGTGTGTGTGTGTGTGTGTGTGTGCGTGTGTCTGTGTGTGTAAAAATAAATTGATATAAAGTAAAATGTGAATGAACTTGAAAAGACTAATAATGCGTACTAAAACATATATTATTACCATGTTATGAATACAGTGTGATTATATAAAAATTATAATTATATAAACATGAATACAAACTAAACCCAATTTGTTTTAAGCAGATTTTAATGTTTTCATAAAGCTTGCGAGATTCGTGATGTTTCTCGTCGCTTGTGAACGATATTTCAGCCGGTCGCAGATTTACTGACTGCTGAAAGTCCACCAAAATTTTGTTTTATGATTTACACACCACTGCTGACAAATGTAGGATAGTCAATATTGGTGTAATGTGTTCTCGCTTGCCAGTACAAGTGATAAGACTGGCTGGTGTGATATTAAGTTAACAAAGAGATGAGGAGTTCATATATATACAAAGTCTGCATATTATACAAATAAGATCAATGCCCGTAAAGGAGATCACAGTGCTACCTTTGATGTGGTAAAAAATATCCTTTAAATGAAGCATCCCATTTTATTTGATACATTTAAGTCTGAAGAAGAGACGGTTGAAGGCTTCAATGTGTACTTTCAACAGAACATCAAGGTAATTAGGAACAATTTTGAAGCACCTGAATAAGTCTTATTTAAATGATTGTTTTCGTGACAATGAGCTGAGTGACTCTTTACAGTCTACTTACCGCCATCTTCACGGTGCTGAAATTGGTATCCTACGTGATAAACATTATATACTCCTCAGTCAGCTTAACCAACAGGGACTCCTCTATATCTGACGGGTATTTCACCTTTGACTTCGCTTCATTACCCTTCGAGGTCACTTCGCCCATTTAGCTTACCATGTACACTAAGCGGCCGTAAAACATCAATCATCAACTTTAGAATTTAACAAATATTTCGAAATAATGTTTGGTATTTACTTAAACATTTATTTTCAAGGCCGGATTAAGGTAATGTATCTATTGAATGAAATCATCATGGCATTTGGGTGTTCATTCGCTTGTTAAAAGTCGAAATAATTCGTATAAACTTATTACAAATGTTTTAACATGTTAGGTTAATATTTTAAGACTACGTTCTGTACTCGTTTGTCAAACTTTGTAAATTTAATCTAGTTGTATAAGTATGTGCTGATATTAATACTGATACTATAACATTTAATAAAGCAAATTCTAGTGGCCATTTTTAACTTTGTTATAGAAATGAAACAATAGGATATGTTGAAGTAACTAGAGGCACTCTGTTTTCCTGAATGAATAACATGAAAATATTGCGGAATATTTTATAACAAAATATGAACTGAGTTGATAACTTTAACAGAATAAGGGAATCAACACCAAATGATAACATTTATGCCAATTACCACAATTTTAGATCTGTGCTAATACAATACTACAATTATTTAGTAAATTTAATGATACTCCAAAGTTACACATATATATGTATATTCAATAGTTCTATCCATATATTGTTAGTGTATAAAGACGATTGCATTTCTGATGGCACGCAATTATTTATAATAATTCTGATAAATTTAAAAGACGCTTAAAATAGACAATATCAACTGCTAACGTGTGATATTGAAATAATTAATGCCTGAAAGAAGGCTGCTACTGCTGTAAATACAAACTGCTGGAGCTAGTATCCTTTGGGGAAGCTGTATCCAGGATGAATGTATCTGATATTTCCAATTCTGCTTCTATGAGTAATATGTACTCGGCATAGGTCTTGGAATGTGTATTATATCATTGAAGTTTGGAGTACCTATTCGAAACAGAAATAAACTAAAATATTTCAATAACGTTATTAGTCTATAGCATCATTGAGACAGAAGATCCTTATAACCAATCTGTTGAAATGCATCAATTCGATTCAATTAATTACTGCAATGAGGCTAAAAACCACTGAGTCTTTTTCTGTTGTTTGTCTATTATATTATACTTATTCAAAATATATAAAAACTACTGTTATTTTTCCGTTCTAATATAGTTTATATCTATATTACTACCTTTTCAGCGCATATGTTGATAATAACAGTCTAGAAAGATCACAAAACAAAACCCTATAAATACTTACTTTAGTACAGTTACTGTAAAGTGATTTGTCTCATATAGCCCTATAAATTAGGATAGTGCGTACACAGTTGATGCACACACACACATGAACACGCCCATGCACACACATACCATTACCCGTATACATCTCCATGTGTGTGTATAACCATCTCGCCCCAAAACGACAGAAGCTCAGACCATCTGAAGAGAATTGAAAAATGACTCACCATTAGAGAGGAAGTATCTAGAAGTAACAATCTAAACGAATAATATTACCAAGCTTACATGTATACTAGTGTGGTAGTTTGCCATTACCATGTGAATGAGCTTTATGTAATGCCGTAAAACATTAAAATCTGCATAGAACTCATTTGTTTTGAGAAATTAGCTTACACCACTTACTATAATAGCCTACCATCTTCTGTCTAGTTCTTCCACACACACACACACACACACACACACACACACACACACACACACACACACACACACACACACACACACACACAGGCATTGGACACAGCTCGCGCGGTTGGTGTGTTTTATATAACAACTTATAAAATTCACCTTGGTTGTATGTAGGAATAGAATTATCTTTCCTAGGTCCAGTTATGTCCAGTTTGTACTATGACATTCAAGATTAGCTCTAATCTGCTTGTCATAAATAACATATAAGAACTACAATAGCAGATGTTAGGTCAGGTTTGAAAATGATAGCATAGTTCAAACAGTACGGAAGCTATGACGCGCTATTACGCTCTGCTTCAGCGCAGATGTCAGTCTTTTAATAGCAATTAAGATAAACAGTTTTAATAGTAGTCGCTTCATGACGCCTGCCCGTTGTAAAAACTGATATTTGAAGACAGTGGCAATTGGGTTATATGGTTTATATAGTATTGCTTTGAAGAAAGATACAGCAATTGAAAAATAGCTATAAATAGGGCTGCTTAGATAATTAATCTAAACATTCTCACTACTGCCGTGATCTGACTTGGGTGTTCTACTCCCAAACTTCTCGGCTGTAGGTGATTCGTATTTTGATTTTGCTTGGCGGCCTAGGGACTGGTGAGACATTACAAATGTCTTAGCAAGAAAAGTCGCCACTCTGGATTTAGTCCCCTGAAGAAACGTCCAGAGTTTGAATTCACGGTTCGAGATTCTCTGTGCCTGTGCCTTATTATACACAGCTAAAGCACACATACACACACACACTCTCTCTCTCTCTCCGTATCTCTCTCTCTATCTATCTATCTCTATCTATCTATCTATCTACCTACCTCCATCTCTCTCTCTCTCCCTCTCTTTCTCTCTCTGTGTGTGTGTGTGTGTGTATGTGTATGTGTATGTGTGTGTGTGTCATTCTCTCTCTCTCTCTCTCTTATATATATATATATATATATATATATATATATATATATATATATATATATATATATATATTCTCGTTCACTGTCTTGCTATCTCCCTCTCTGTGTGTGTGTATATGTGTGAGTGAGTGAGTGAGTGAGTGAGTGAGTGAGTGTGTGTGTGTGTGTGTGTGTGTGTGTGTGTTCCTTTCTCTCTATCTATCACTTCACCTTTCTCTTTCTCCCACTCTATATATATGTATAATTGTAACATATAACATATGTTCTTAATTTTCACAATTCATTTATCTACCCTATTTATTTTTAATAAGACCATAAATTTATCACCTTTCTGTGATCAGTAAATTGGGGAGGGGATTATTAGGTTTCGTGTTATACCTTATGACCGATTACCTACATCTTTTTAATAATACTTCTTTAATGAGAAAATCATGCCAAGACTATTCTTAGCAAGACGTCTGCAACGGTAAGACAGAACATAATTAATAATAAGTGGATTTATAGTTTTTGTTTTCTTCTAATTAACCGCTTATTGTCTACACAATTATCCAGCTCAAGTAAGTATATATGTTTTGGTTGTGCATTGTTTTCTCTGAACCAAAATAGGTTCACACAAAAGACATTGTTCCTTATCACCACCATCATCATCAGAATAAGAATCAACTTCATGAATATCTGTATTGACTTCCTAATCATCATATGTGCGACAATCTACATAATGAATAATTAGCTTAGGTATTAATTGGCCCATTTCACTTTAACTAATATTTTGTATATGTTTTGTCCTGATTCACTGATTGATTGATTAACCGAAAGAAAGATGCCAGTAACTCACCTTACATCATCTTTAACCGACACACCTATTCACTATTTCCCTGATTCACAAACTCGTAGACTCACAATTACAATTACACTGACACATACTTTCTCATACACTGACCCATTCACTAAATCAATCACTGACTCATTCAATGATTCAATGATTCAATGACTCATTAATTTATTCACATACTCAATCACTGGCATACTTTCTGGTGCACGCCCTGATTCGTTCCCTATGTGTTTGATATACAGAACACTTGGCATCATAACTCTTGATAACAATTAAGTTACTATTGTTCAAATATAATTCGACAACACAGTGAACGGTGTTAAATCCTTCCGTGCATCAGTTCCCGGGCTCTAAAATAATTTCTCAAATTATAGTAAATTTGCAGAAAATAAAAAAATATTTTGTAAGCTTCTTAAAGCTCACTTATTTAAATTAACCTATTTATTATATATAAAAAGGATTTAGTGCTGTAAGAGTTAAAACATGTTTTAATTATGTTTTGAAATGTAAAGCGCCTTATAGTAATTCAAGTTGAATAAGGCGCTATATAAAATACACTTATTGTTACTAGATTATAGTTTGAAGGCAACAACGATTTGTTGTGATTCAAAGGAAACAAAATACATAAACATACTTCAATAACGGAGTTGATGATTTCCGCTTCGTTCTGCCGATGAATAATTAAACAACTCTACTGCATAAATGATTCAGATAAAGTTTCAATCAGTCCTGGCTCGTAATTAGTACTGGTATCTAAAACCTCTTATAGGTTTTATTTTTGGTTGTGAGTCAATCAGCCTCGTGTTGAATCCGTGACAAACTTGCGTAGCATACACTAAGTCTACATATATAATAAGCTGGATGACTACGGGTAAAATCAAAATAGCAATTTTACACTACGAACTATTATTGGACTAAAACAATGCATTGTCTCAATAATGAGTAGATACCAACATGTATTTGAACTCGTTGAGTTAATACTCAGACGTTTACGTTGATCACTTACTGAAAGCTCATCCACGCTTAATATAGCTTCATATTCATAGCGACCTAGGGAGGTGTGAGACATTACACTTGTCTCAAAATTAAAAGTTCCTTCTCTGTATTCAGTTCTTGATAAATCGTCGACAGTCTATATTCACGATTATCAGTACCAGTATGTTATTCCACAACACATCTATCAACCACCTGCGATTCAGATTCGTGTTTTTATGTCTTTTTTATATTGGTATGTTACAAGTTAGTGCTAGTAGAGATGAAATTATATGATCCTTCAGAGTAATTAGTGTTCTGATATTTGTTAGGGAAAATGTCACTTCCTTTTAGAAAACCTTTTTTGAAGCAGTGCATTTCATTTCCTATAAAAAAATTTGTTGAGACATCGTTTCTTAGTCTGGAATTCATTCGTCCAGCTGTTGTAATGGCTATAACCAGCAGTGCGTTACTCCTTTATAGTAAAGCAAGCTCTACTCCATAATAGGAATTCCAACTCAGATCGCGAACAGTCAAACAGTGTTAAATTAGTTTAGTTGGTATACGCATTTAATTGAATTATGAAATATTTGTAACGGATTTGTTCATTCCTTGGTCTGGTTAGTGTATGGTATACAATATTGTTTCCGTGACTTTTTTCAGTCTGGTTGTAATCAATATTACCATAGAAATATTGGTGACAAGTAGGTCATAATATTTACTTGGTCTATATGCCTATGAGGTATTTTAACCATAAGCAAATATATATTTAAAAAATCCACATACACAAATACCTATAGAAACACGCACTCAAGCCTAATTACATAACCTTTGATTTATATTTTCAGAATACGAAGTGCTTAATCTCCTTATAATAAAATTATTATTATTTTCAGTATTCAAACATTTCTCAAGAATTTGCTTAAACGATAATGTTACTAAGACATATAAGAACACTAACTCTATTATTGCGAAGATAGATTGTATATTTATTCTGTAACTAAAATTATTTATTTCATATACTACTAATGATTATACACAGTTTTGTCATCCATGAGATAATATGTAAGACAAGTCACCCAGTTTTTATGAATAGTTAGCGTTAATGACCCAGTTATGTTTGTTCCTACTACGTAACTGAATAAGATCAACTGTTCAAGATAACTAATATATAGTAACCTTATGTTATCGTTTTGATGACAATAATACGTTATATTACTGCTGCCGTAATTTATACTAGGATGAAGGAGTTATTGGCTTAAAGAAGTCACTTTTATGGTGGGATAATTGTCATATAAACATAATTTGATCAATTGGAGAATGATAACCGCTAATTTCAAAGTATTGAAAGGATTACGGAGATCCTAGTAAATAACTGTAAGTGTCATCGTACAGAATTGTAATTATGTAAGATGCCATGAAATGTCCATCATTCATTGTCTGTGTTTCTAATTAACGTTCTTATAACAAATAAATCCACTTGTATCATAACAATATTCACACTTTTACCAATATATACAGTATATACGTAGAAATAATTTTATGCATAAGATTAATAGACTCAATGTATGAAATGTTTCTCTAATATACCTCATACATTTATGCTTCAAAAGAAAACAAAATCCCTCGCCATAGGAATGGCCGTTCCTTTAAAGGCTCAAGTAAATAGGATACACTAGAAGCTAATAGATTCCTTACAACTTCTCTACTCCTTCATATTCATGATATAAATTACATTTCCTATACCAGGTCAGGTACTGGTCAGCAACGTATTCAGTTGCTGGTTAATTATTTTTGCAGTAAACAGCTTGTATAATTTGTTGATCAATAAATTGTTGCATTCTAACTTTACTGGCTGTAGCATGTACTTTTGTTATTGGATGTGTGTGCATGTTGTTGTTTTCTTTCTTGTTTTTGTTTTGTTTGCCTGCTTGCCTGTTTGTTTGTTTGTTTGTTTGTGTATTGCATATATGCATGTATATGTATGTGTCCTATTTATAAACACAAGCATGGTACATATATACTACTATCACAAATAAGTAATCTTGTAACTGGTTACAAACACATTCACAGCGCTTGTGTAGTGAGTTCCACTACCATATCGATTGGCTTGCATCGAGAGCTACCTTGCTGCAAATTATTAGAATGATTACGTATTTTAAAAACCTTTTATATGCAATATCACAACCTATTCTAATATGATTTGTTTTCCCATTTATCATCCTTGTCTTGGGTTTGTGTGTGTGTGTGTGTGTGTGTGTGTGCGCGCGCGCGCGCGCGTGTGTGTGCGCGCGTGTGCATGTGCGTATGTATGTACATCTCTGATTATAATATATATATATATATATATATATATATATATATATATATATATATATATATATATATATATGGAATGGAATATAATTATTCATCAGCTAGATGTTATTTGAAACCTTTGTGGTCTAGCGGTAGCGTATTGGACCACAGAACACTCCCCGTGTTCGAATCTCGGCGTGGGTATATCTGAAGGTTGTTTCGTCTTTGACTTCGCTTCATTACCGTTGCAGGTCGCTCGACCCATTTAGCCTACCATGTGCACAAAAATGGCCGTAAAATACCAATCATCATCAAGTTGCTGAAGTTACAAGAATGTAGGTTTTGAATGTTTTTTTGTAAAAGAACTCTGCAACACTTTACAATAATACAAACATTGATTTCCAGGAAGGTTATACCATGCAGATTAAATGTATCATTCGATTTTATCAAGAATGCTTATGACTCTCGCTCAACAAGATATTATTCATCAGGAATATGTTCAGTAATATTAACTAAAATTCTTCAATAGTGAAATCATTCATGCCATTTGATTAGTATATCTTTAATACTTTTCCTACAACGTATATTAATAACAATGATTGCGTTTTCAACAAAAATAAGCTTTGTCAAGGTGATGAAATTGATACATAAGAAATAAATCATCTTGTTTGTGCCGTTTCTTAACTGTTAATAAATAATTATAAAACACATAAAAAGTAACGGGTTCCGTAAAGGGTTTGTTAAAGGTTTAGCAGACCTGAATCAGTTAATGTTTCCAATCACCATTATATGTATGTGATATAATATGGTTGATTTTACTTATTTATCATAAAAGGTCGAAGAACTTATGTTGCCAGCAAAGAATGGATATATCAAACAGGTAACTTGTCTATTTGCATCGTACGTAATACGATCACAGCAGGAACATTTGAAACGAAAAACCTCAAATGATCAACCAGACAGACTTAGCACATTAAAATAGTGCTATTATGTATTATCACTGAAGTTTCCTAAAGGTGAAGGTATTTTATTTAAATATTACAATTACAATGTTCTAATATGGTGATAAGTCATCAAGTTTTACTTTTTAAATGAGTCTAAACTGAGAAAATATCTTTGTTTCACTTTGATATTATATATGCTGTATTCAGTATATTCAGTTCGGGGAAAACGTAACATACTTATCAGTTTTTTATTTATTTTCAAAGATACTATACCAGATGTGTTTTATCTATATCTAAGTGTCGATAATGTAAAAAATGGAGCATTCTAAATTATTTTAAATTTCTTCTGGGTCTTTAAAAGCTGTTTGTTTTGCTACATGATGTGCTACGAACTATAAATATTTAGTTTTCTTTATAAAGCAATTTTTTGGAGCACTATTACCTAAGTAGCTGGCCCAAAAGTGGATAATATGATCAACTTTCAGCAGTTATGTAATATCAAATTATAATGCAAAATTATAGTGAATACTAGTTGTAAATTGTTTGATATATTTAGGCATACGACTGTCCATACATGTAATGTGTTGTTAGCAAATATAATATTATTACCTATTGTGAGAATTGTCGTTCTGTTTCCGCTCTAATATTCAGCCAAAGTATTGTCCGGCTTTTGATTTTATGAAAACTAATTCCCCAATCACGCTTTTCTTTCGTAAATGTAAATTTGCAAAGCTGAAGAAACAAGTTACTTCTCTAGCAATAAAATCTTCTTGAGAGATTAGAAATCTTTATTACATATAGAAATGCTATTTTAATAACCTCCTTAATCCCATAACTAATATTAGTCTGTGAGTTCTGAATAATGTAGAATCTAGTATATTGATACTATCCCTCAGTTAATGATGATCAGCTTTTAATGACATAATCGCTGGCAAATCGGGAAGCATTGATAATCAATATGTTGAGAAGAATGGATATGATTGTGATGAGTTTTGGATTCTGATATCTGTTACGTTTAATTCTAAGGTTAGTCGTAGTAATTTTCCTGACGAATGAATGGGTTCCGATACTTTTAGTGTTACCTTTATCAAAAAGGCTAATATTAGTGAAGTTGATAATTACAAGCTTATCATCAGTGGGATTTGTTCCACATGTGTTGAATTGCTGAATTTTCATCAATACTCGTCTTTGTGAAATAGAAAATATTGTGTATTGTCTATAGACACACTATCAGCAGAAGTTTCGTTTGGTTCATCAAAGCACTGTGGTATTGAATAAACATTTATCTAAATAGAGTAGGAGTGAGAAGATGTATAGCTACCACATTTTAAAAAGCATTGATAATACATAGTAAGAAAGAACGGACATATACTATTGCACCATGACGTGCTGATTAATGTTCTAATAATATTTGGATATGTTACATTTATTCATTAAAACAGTAGGCTAATTTTCCTTTTAAGAAATTCGTTGATGACCCCTACCATGAAGAATGCAATTTACAAAGATGACTATGCCCCCAGCCAACACAGCTCATACGGCTACAAACTTCGTCCATCATCAGGAAGGTGAACATATGCCGTGGTGTTTTAATTCATCTTGGGACGAACTCTTAGATAACTCGCCATGTCAACAATTTCACACAGTGTCTCCTTGGAGAAAAACTCGACTAAGAATTGTCAACAACCTAACGGGTTATATTTCCTGGTGCGTCGAGTCTCGTAGAATGTCTAAATCGGTTCAAGCAGGATACTGAAAACCTCATTGATACTCTCTCAAGTTAGTAGCATTTCGTTCGTTCGAGTGAAATCGGTAAATAATATGATAAATGAGTTTGTTGCATATCTGATGTTATCTGGGTCACGTCTTTACATAAGCATCTTATAAACTATAATCAAAGTAAGTCAGATCAGCTAAGATATCGAACAGTGATATCTTCATGTAAATAACAAAATCACACATTTGTTAAAACGTGATATTTAAAATATATTCATATTAAACGTAAGTTTTTAGATTTAGTTGGTTCAAACATCAAACTATTAGTTTGGATCCCACATCTAACCATTTATGCATTCAGGAAGGCAAAGACTATAACGAAATCCTGGAATATAATGTGTCCTGCACTTTAACTGATCGAGAGACATTGCATTAATATTATCATTCTAACTTCTGTCTGTTCTGTTGCTATACATGAAATACTGTAGAAGTAAATTGAAATCCATCAAGCTTAAATCTGTGGTAGTTTATTCTTCAAGAATTTAAAACCCTGCCTTATACATAATGAAACGGCGTCCTA